>JAAEAF010000523.1:0-240994 GCA_011037195.1 Triatoma infestans
TTAGAGTTGTTTAAAAAGAATATTAGATAGCATAAAGATGGTATAAAAGGAGTGTTGTGCAGGGCCAAGAGTGTGGGCAGTGGTGGGGGGGAGAGGTTGGTGCCGCCGTGTCGAGCTGGTGGACAGCAGTGCGCTCTACCTCTCAACAGCCGCACTGCCTCCGGGCCTAATATATATATATATACGCGCCCACACTTGCACGGCCGTGCGCACACAACCGACCACTTCAAGTTTTATTTGATTTGAACAAAAAAAGTCTGGTTGCAACATAGTTTCTCTTGTTGCTAACAACTCCAAGAAGAATTTGAATTTTTAAAACATATTTATTCCATAGTTAGGAATCCGTTATTAATAATATCCGAGAGGCAGTTAAGATGGATGCGAATATTACGGATCTCCTATTATTGGAATATCAACTTCAATTACCCGGAAAAAAGTTCAAATAATAGCGGACTGACTGAAATCTGTTCAAAATTGAAAGAAAATTGCTGAACTAGTTATGGAAAAATAACGAACATTGAGAGAAAAAAAACAATTTACTGAAATTCGTCGTTCATCATGATGGCTGGGTATAAAAAAAGTACGAGACTTTTTTTCCGTGATAGTCTACTTCATTTGTGATATCGTCGACCTGTTTGGTAGGTTCTTCCATCTTCAGAATGTCTTGCTAAACGTGTGCGAATCTGAGATATCACATGATATCAAGGCTACCTGAAGAATAGTGAACGCCCGAACTGGTCGATGACCGTTCACGGAATAAAATTTTGATCTAAAATATTCGTGACCTGACATTTCCTAAACGAATCAACAAGACATTTTATTGCGATTTTTTATTTGAATTGCCCTAAATACAAACTCATTCTTTCTCTCTCTCTCTCTCTCTATATATATATACACATTTTCACCTAGTGTTTATGTGTTCTATTTTATATCAATGAAAGCATCTAAATTTGATAAAATTACTTCTTTGAGGTAAGCATAATCGCCCCCTCCATCAAAATATCTTAAAATGGACTTCCTAGAAAAAAAGTTTCAAAGTGATAGGTCTCTGTATTCATAATTAGGATACCAAATTAGACGAAATCAATGAAATGATACGACTGCAATACTAGAGTAAAAAGTGTAACATATGTATTACACACACATTTCTTATATATATATTACATAAATTGAGTTTTCACCGGAAATAATGTTTTTAAGCGATATGAAAGAAATGTTTCCAGCGAATCATCTATATGAACACATCCCAATATGTAAAAACAACAAATTTTGTTAAAGATTTTCCTGGCATTCTCGAAAACTAGTTTCTTTGAAATTCTAATTGTTCACATACAAATTCATCACTTTTATCTCAAACATTTTTCCAAAATGTTGATTTCGGAGGCAATCCCGGGCAACTATGAAGTTAAACTTTAAAATCCCATATCTGAGCGATTTCTTCTCTACAGAACCAACCCCTTGAGCCCAAAAACTGACTATCAGTTTCCTGACATTCAGATTTATAAATACAATATTAATGCCAATCAATTGCATAGAAAGATATACAGTATTTAATCTGTGTTTTTTAATATAATATATACAAACTGTCTACAAACTACATGTGATATATATATAAAGGTATAAAATATTCTTTTACTTGATTCTGTTCATTTATATTTAATTATTATTATACTATATGATTACAATCCATTAAATTAATCTTTTTTTTTCCCTAGGCTCTCACTGTACAGCCAGAATTAATATCTTTAATTTGTTGTTAACCCATAAACAAGATTATTTACTCAGCAAAGCAGAATGACCATAATTTTAAAGTTTTTATTATGGAAAAATATATTTTATTTAAATGATTTCTATCAGGAATGCCAACCAACTAAATTAGAAGAAAATTTATCATTAGTAATCATTACTATGGGACAAGGACATAAAGGACTTGAGTATTTCACATCAGTTTTTTTTTCATTCACAGAGAATCTTCTATTAAAATTAAATTTTGAAAATTTATACAATTGCAATAAAAGAAGATATTAAGTTTAATTACCAATAACTAAAAATGTCTTTTTCAATCTACAAACATAATAGTGACTGCACTGCGGACCTGGTAATGAAAATTTTCAATAAAACTATAACGAAAAATTCAAGCTTAATAACCTCTTTGAAATGAAAGCAAGAAATAATAAAGAGTAGTTGTAGATAAATTTGTATACAAGTGTTTCAAAGTATAATGAATGTAAAAAATATATGACTTTTCAATTTAAAAGACATCTTGAGATGCTCCCACTCCAAATGCTATAGCAAATATGGTACTAACAAAAGGGTCCCCACATGTCAGTGATACTCCCTTAATGCATGACGAGCATTATCGATGCAGATTCCATAAATGAGTGTTTTGTTTTTTAAATAAGAAATGCTAGTTCTTGTGTTTTTTCTTTGGAAAATGGATATGAAATATACGAAGTTATAAATCAACTCTATTCTATTGTACTTCTTTAACTAATTAAAATAGATCCGGAGTTGATATAAAATTTACTTAAAAAGATATCCCTAAGTTCCCAATAGTTTTCTTCTAATCGTTATAAACCTCTCTGTACTTTCCCTTTATAGCAATAAAAAACAAATATTTTGTTTTTAAAAAAATATAAAGGAGTTTTTTTTACGATAACTTAATCTGATTAATATTGAAGTTTGCACATCACTCCCACATTGCTCCGGAACGTAGCAACAAGTCCGAAGTATGAGCATCTAGAAGTTTGAACTGTTACATACAATTTGATTATACATACATGTTTAACTAAATGTGAGGTACCAGTTAAAAAGATAGAAACTAGTCTATAGTAGATCCGAGTTTCGACATGTCCCATGAGCCCATTACATGTGTGAGCTCATTACAAAATGAACATTTTGCATTGCCTAATAAACAGAGAAAATATGGATCAGATTTTCAGATGAGTGCTACTCTGACAGGAAGTTTGTCAAAGCTGAAGAAATAAATATTTCAGTTGTTACGAAAATTGCATTTTTGTGCAAACAACCAAAGCTAAACCTACAATTACAAGTCCTTTTTTAATCACCTTTATAATATTTATAATTCGTTGTATACAATTTGTTTTACTCATTGTTTGATGGAATGGCAGGTTTTTAAACTGATGACCAAAAATGTTCAACTAGTAGTCCACCTCAACAAAGGCAATTAGAAAAATTACAGTAATAATGAAACAGAATGAAACAAAAACAAAGATTCAAAGTAGGAAGTTACAGAGATCGCAGCTGACTCAAATTTCAAACTTCAGTACTTGACCTTGACTTGTAATACATACATATGTCACATCAATACATAAATAACAACATTAATTTTCCGTGTGAAAGCGGATGTAAAAACAGTTCAAATATTACAGTTCAGAAATAAACATTCTCTCTTAAAATTAAAACTCTACAACATTAAATGCCAATCACATAAAACAAATTTTTGAATGAAAATCTGCGTTTGTCAAACATTCTCACAAGAATGCGAATCAAACTCCTTTTTTAATTGTTTGTAAAATTTACTTGGCACAGATGAATCAAATTTTACTAATGAGAGGATTTAGCCAGCAGCATGATTAATGATGCTTTTAAAAAACTAAAACTTCTGCAAAACTAAAGTGCACATTGAAAATTTCAAATAAGCAAATTTTTGAATTAGAAATGGAATTAATTATCAGTTTTGAATGTGAATTATCTTAAAATAAATAACACCAACAAGTGTTTTTTTAATTAAATCTAAATTTCAATATAGAGTTAGCAAATTACACAGCTGAACAATTTATTATATTAATGAATTACATCTTTTCCTCTTACACTTAATGGAATGGTATCTATAAATCTTAGAAAATGATCAATATGTAACTGATATTTTGGAGAATGAAATAAAATAAGTTGTTTATAATAGTTCTATTATAGGTAAAAATCATATTCTAAAAGTAAACAATCAATTAGCACTGAAGTTCAAAAAATTAAAAATGTAATAATACTACAAAAGAGTTAAGAAACTAAATGCTAAATCAGGGATATTCTGAAAAAAGTAACAAATACCAAATACTTAACACATCATTTCAGAAATGTAAACGTATTTTTCAAGACCACAATCTGAACTTTATACATTTACACATCTCGAAGAAATACATTAAATATAATGTCACTTCATTTTGTGCTTATTTAACTTAATATCGAAATAAGAGAGAAACCTACTATAAAAATAAAAGAACAATAACATAAGAAAAGTATATTTCTTATTTAACAAAAAAAACTCTAGATACGATGCAGAGAAATCCATTACAAATAAGATACAAAATTGTTATTAACTTTACATACCTAATTTTCCTTGGCTCAGCAGTAGACCCAATCCAAATAAAATTCGAGATCTGTCACCCCAATCTGGATTTACTACATACAATTGGGCCATTTTGTTGCATTACTACTCACTCGCACTACACAGGGGCCCACTCAAAATTATCACTGAATCCCAGTGTTGCCAATAAAAGTACTAAACTTGAGTAAAACATTCACAGGTTTTCTTAATTCAGTATTTAAATGGGCACTTTCTTCAGATAAACTAATGCTTGATTATAACTATATAATATATATTGGTTTAAATAAACACTTTATGTAACCAACCTACTACTTTTTTAAAGAAAAAAATTTTATTGGGGGGTTAAAATAAGTAGTAAGGTATGCACATATTCAATATTATTTCCAACAGAAATGTTTTTTTTTCATTCAGTATTATTTTTAAGAGTAATATCTTGCTTTCCACACTTTTAAGACCAAAACGTTTATATTATTACAGTAATTGAAATATCTATAAATTTTCGGGTATTGGTCTATTATAACATATAGTAGAAATAGAGTACTAGTTTCATCGATTTTTAAAAACTGTGGGTAAGATATTGTTTTTCAAAAAATTATCTCAATCTCGATAAAAATTTTATGTATGTTACTTTCTGATATAGAAACTGATAAAAAATTCTTCATCCAGTGTACTTACTTGTTCATAAAATTGCATACTTTAGAAAAGTATTTTTCAATAGAATTTTTACACTTAGAATTAATGCTGAAAAAAGATGAAAGTGTGAATTTCTCAAGAAAATTGAATAAACAATATATTTTGAAGACTTTAGCTACTACGTTGGATATATGTATATTGTAGCTCGTAGCCGTTAATATAATTCCTTGTTTTCTTCTATTGAAATATTACAAAGTGTACCTTGGTTATAACTTTCTAGCCTGTTTAAAATGCTTTTTTATTAAATACGTTACATGTCGGGCATTATTATACACTGCTTCCGTTGTTTTCAGATTTACCTTGAGTTTTATCCCTTTTACCTTTCCTAAGTTAGGCATAAAGATTTCCTCAAATTCCTTCAGCATATCCTGAATAGGCTTGGGTTCCTCTTGTGTGAGATTCTGGATTTCTCGCTAGTCCAACGGTATTAACTTTAACCAGTCTCGTCCTAATAATGGGCGGGATCCCTTATTCACATCATATAATTCCAGTTGTAACTAACTGTTACCCCCAGATGTAACTGTTACCCTTATATTCAGTACTTACAAATAGTTTCCTATATCGGAATTAAGATTTTGCCAGTATAAATTTTAAATACACTTTTCGTTTTAACAAGTGGTATCTGTTTCTTATTGTAATGTGATGTGCTCCATCTACATTTATTGTAGATATCCCGGCTCCCCAGTCAACTTCCATTTTGGTCGGGGTTCCATTTATTCTTAGGTGCACGAATATTGGCCCATTTCTACTTCTTATATTCTCCCTATCCAGCAAAGTATGCTTGATTTCGATGAATTCCACTTCTTCACTTTCTTCGCTCTCACTAATTTTAATTCGGCATACCACTTTGATATGACCTACTTACTTACATCTCTTGCATTTTTTGTTTTTAAGTAAACATTTTGCTCTATAATGTCCCTTTTTACCAGAGCAGTAGCAAAGAAATCTGATTGATCTCTTTAGAGTTTATAGTATGTATACGTAGTACTCATTTGGTCTGAGATATTTGCTGCCTCTTTCCTGGCACTCTCATATGACATACAACAGCTACTGCCTTATCTAATATAAGCTCATATTCAATTAAAAGTCAACTTCCAGTTTCTGCCTCGTGATTACATTTATCATGGTGTTCACAGGTCTCTACTAACGTTTTTGAGCAAGTATGTAATCACCAATATTTTCCCTTTATTCTGTTTCTTTTAAAAGGCGATATCTCTCTGCAGTTATTAAAGAATAAGGGTTGAAATGAGCAGATGAACATTTCTTTAAATTTTAATACTACTGAAATCAGGAGCAGATAAATACTTTAAAATACCATACGTCATAATTCCTAGGGCAGAAAGAAAAAGTGTTACCTGCTTTCTATCCTCATTAATATTATAAGCTTCATAATTATTTCTTTATTTCAATATAATCTGATAATTTATCATATTCTACATTAAATTCTTGGAGTCTAGGGAATATTGTGCCAGTTCGCTTTTATCCACGTTGCCAATCGATATGCCTTAATTGTATAATAAACTAAGCAGACAATTTTCAGTATATATTGTGTTTATTATTTCATGTGTTTATATTTACAAAACGTCATATGTATATTTTACAACTCGGCGGCTCTAGACCTGGACGTCGATAAACGTCCTTGGCGGAATAGGTATCCCTGTGGACAGCCTCGGAGATACATCGCCCCTAAAACAGGGTGTTAAGCGTTTCGTGCCTATGGAGGTTTGCAGCCGGGGGTAATACAGGCACTAATATAACGGTGCCTTCCTGAAGCCGGGCCGAATCAGGGAGTAATAAATGGCCTTGCTGGGTCATGCGAGGTTCTGGCACAGTTGACTAGGAAAACCCTAGCTTCTCGCGGGACCAACCACGGAAGAATTTCAATTTAAAAACAAAAAGAAGGGTACCGTCAGACTACAACCTGCAGTCCAGATCACAAAAGAACAAGCTCCTAGTGAGCGGACACGCGGGCAAGACTAGTGGGCGAGCACTGCTCGTCAAGCTGTGCAGGTACAAACGGAGAAGCGGGTGGTTACTGCTGATGTGCATATTGAGTACCAGACCCCGAAGGAGCAGTTCTCAGGGGAAATAGAGAAATTGCTGAGCCTAAACCATCTGGGCCAGCCGTGCTTGCCAGGCGGACTAGTCCCAGACTGGTAAGAAGAGTGAGGAAGGGAGCGAGAAGGCTTTCACTCAACCTCCTGGTGGGGGTAGGGTGGGGGATAAGACAGGAGGATGAGATAAGACAACAAAGGAGAAAAAGCGCCTTACAGGAAGGATGAGATTTCTGCCGGTGCCGCTCCCAGGACAACCGGGAGCGAGGGACGATCCTTTGAGTAGCGCCTTAGCGGGACGGGCATAAGATGGTACAATAGGAGAGCACTAGCCCACCCTAGCATACCCAGAGGAAGCGGAAAAGGTATATAACACCTCCCGAGAAGAGGGATATTAAGAGACGGAAGGTAACACCCTCTGGAGCAATGGATCCTGCCGGTCCCTCGTCGGCTATGCGCCCTAACCCTCGCCAGTGTGGCACCACTATGCTGATGGTGAGGGTGAGTGTGGATTTCCGGAAAGGAAGCTCAGTGCTGAAGAGTTGTCAGCACTAGAGGAGGCTCTAATAGAGGAACTAGCTCTCGGGTGGGAGCACAAGCTCCAATTTGAGGGCATACATTTCCGCCTAGGAATGCTGTGATTGGATTGTTCCAAACAGCAGACAGCGGACTGGTTGCTCCAAAAGGCTTCGACCTTGAGCACCTGGGCGGAGGGGGGTACAGGTGGCGTGCTTGGGAGAAGATATTCTGAAGATGCACACCATCACGAACTTCTTCCCTAGGAGTATAGGAAAGGGCATTAAGAAGATCTTTACCATATTTAACGCCCAATGAGAGGCTGAACACGAGGACGTGGAAGGATCTCAGCTGCCCTCACTGTGTAGGGCTACAACTTGGTGGAGCCAAGAGTTATCAAAGTTGAGGTCTCAAGTGCAGAAGCTCTAAAATAGGGCCAAGCGAACAGGGGACTGGCAAAGCTTCACCTTGGGGTTCACAAGGACATAAGAAATGCAAATAGAAGCAACTTCAGGAATTTCTGTGAAAACATTAGCTCCCTGCCTGTGGCGGCCAGATTGCATTAAGCAATGGCCAAACATGGCATGGGAGTGAATATGTCACTCTGGAAACCTGATGGTAGTTATGTACAGGATGGAGAGCAGAGGGCTCATCTCCTGTTAGATACCCATTTCCCGGGAAGTTTACCGCTGGAAGATGAATTCGAGGCAATAGAACCAGTAGACTTGGAGATGGCTAGAACCATCTGTACGCCTTCAAGTCTGGAGTGGGCAATTAGCGAAGTCACCAGATGTGGATCAGGTCTTTCCTGCCATTCTGCAGGAGGCATGGCGGAGATACAACCATACCTGGTTCGGGTTACTCGAAGTAGTCTGGCACTCGGGTATATACCGAGAACTTGGAAGAGGGCGAGGGTGGTATTTATCCCGAAAACCGGGAATAGGGACTCCACCTTACCTAAATCCTTCAGGCCTATCTGCTTTACGTCCTTTCTTCTTAAGGCAATGGAGAAGGGTTTGGGCAACTATATAAGGACAGAGATCCTGGAGAGGGTTCCTTTGCACCCGCGTTAGCATGCATACCGGGCGGGAAGATCCACGGATACCGCTGTGTATGAGCTGACGAGTCTGATCCAGGAATCCCTAGACGTCAAAGAAACAGCCATTTGCGTCTTTCTAGACATAGAAGGCACATTTGACAACACCTCCCACGAGGCTGTCAATAGGGCCCTAATCAAAAGGGGAGTTGACGGCACGTCGGCGAGGTGGATGATTGAGATGTCCACAAGAACAGTGGAGACAATGGTGGGACAACGAACCATCAGAGTCAGCACGACTAGAGGCTGTCCTCAAGGGGGGGGGGGTTGTCATCCTTAATGTGGAGCCTAATAGTAGACGAACTCTTCTGCAAGTTGGCGGATCTCGACATCTCCTGTCAGGGTTATGTCGACGACATCGTCATAATTGCTAGAGGGAAGTTCGCAGATACCCTATGTGAACTGCTACAAAGGGATTTAGATATTACCAGTAGATAGTGCCTTTCTGTGGGGTTGGGAATAAACCCAACGAAAATTACGGTAGTCCCTTTTACTAGAAGGAGGACTGTTCCACACTTGAAAAGCATCCGATTAGCTGGAGTTGATTTAGAGTGGAAGAAAGAAGTTAAATATTTTGAACTAACTTTTGATAGTAAGCTAAAATGGAACAGGCATGTGAATTAACTGCCAGTAAAGCTACTCGCGATTTAATGGTGTGTAGGAGGATGGCGGGCAAGCCCTGGTCTTGTCCTTCTCGCATTCTTAATTAGATCACCATGATGGTGAGACCGATCATCACCTACGGTGGAGTAGCGTGGTATAGCAGGACGAAGATTGAGAAAGTCAAGAAAACTCTTGAGATAGTACAGCACCTTGACAAAGTACAAGCCTTGCATGCTTATGCATGACCGAAGCAATGAGGACGTGGCCCACAGCCGGGATTGAGGTCATTCTTAATCTCACACCGCTCCACCTGGTGGTGGAAAGGATGACGAAGGGAGCCCTCCTCAGAATCTCTAGAGAGGATATAGGGGGATATGGAGGATATCTCAGCGCGGGGGGATACGGGCTAGGCTCTAGGGACAGTATGACTAAGAAATACAGCTTCGCTAAGAATTTTTCTTCGAAGCTAAGTACGAAAAGGGAGTGGAGCGAACGATCCGCCCTGTCCAGTATTAGTAAGCATGCCACTAAGTGGTATCCAGATGGGTCTAAGACCCTCGAGGGAACCCGGGCAGGTGTGTTTGGGCCTAGAACCAAACACTCGGAACCCATGGGTATGTTTCCCAGCATCTACCAGGCGGAAATTCACGCTAATGGAAGGTGCGATCAGTTTCACCTGCGATTAACCTATCCATAGCCAGGCTGCCATCAAAGGACTGAGCTCTTGTGCTATTGGTTCTTAATTGGGAATGCCTAGGTAAATAATGACCTGGGCAGAAGAAATAATTCTGGGTGCCGTGGCATGTTGGCGTGGAAGGCTATGAGGTGGCCGGCACCCTGGCAAAAGAAGGCACTGCATCTCCTCTCTTGGGGCCTGAGCTCTTTTGTGGAGTCAGCGACCAGGTATTCTTGGAAGAAATCAAGAAAGAGGGGGTGGCGAAAAGAGCTCGTCTCTAGAACACTTTCTCGGGACTAGGTAAGTCTTGGAGGTTACAAATAACCTAATAAAATTATAGGGAACCAGCAAAGGTCGAAGAACTGCATCAGTTTGAGTAAGAATAAGATCCGTATTCTTGCGGGGCACTGCAGACAGGGGACGCCTGAGGAAGCTGGGCTAGAAGATGATGGCACATACCATGCAGATTCTGTGGGGAGATGGAGGAATCTCCAATCTGACCTCACCGACTGCGACGCCGTCATCCAAAGAAGATTCAATAGCCTAGGTTGTTACCAGGTAGGGAAGGGGAAATACCTACCCTAGAACCCTCCCGTTTCTGAGATTCCTTAGGGATCTCAACCTGGAGAGGATGCTGTAGATGAGCAAGTCACTACGGCACCAGAGGGGGTACAATAGATCACCTGATGGTCGCAGTACATGAACCCTGAATAAAAAAAAAAAATGTATATTTTACATTTAATATGTTGAGATACTAATTTCTAACTTAATCGATCTCTGAACAAGTTTGGGGAACTAATGAAAAACAAAAACCTATTAGTTGCATAATCAATTAAGATTAATTCCGGCTGGGCTTGTTGTAACACTTTCTTCAGAAGGTATAATAAGAAAACTGCATACGTTAAGGTAAAAGCCTTTCTCTTGGTGCTCAAACATTTTGACATAAATAGTTTTCACACAAATTCTTAGTTTGTTTTATTTATTTAAATTAATTTGGTAAGTGATTTAAATTAAATAAACTATAGCTGGACGTCTTAGGGGATTGGAAACCCCAAAATGATAAAGATTAATAGCTTTCCACAATTCAGGTAAGACTGGAGAACATCCCTGTTTTTTAAAATATAGTTTGTTTTTTTTTAAGGCACGTTAACGACTGTGGTCATTGGCGCCCGGGCCTTCATAGTGCACTGTCGGCCTCCGGACAGTGTTCTCTCCTTACAGACAAAATTCTCTATCATCGGACGTGAACAGTAGAGGCTCCAGGGAAGAAAAATCTACGGGTAGCACTAGACTCGATCCCGGGACTCCGCGTATGAGTTCAGCGCGCTAGCACTGAGCTAATCCCTTAAGGAGAATTTATTACTAATTTTCCCTCATAATTATAGATTAATCTGACAGACATCGTATCGCAATTTCCAATGAAATTCAAGTCTGCTAAAACTAGGCCTTACCACTGAGAGCTAATCACTAAATAATATAAATTTGTAAATACTGTACTTATGTCATTTAGTACATTATGATTTACCTCACTTTATATGTGTCTTTAATAGAATGAAGCAAATTTAGAGAAGTTACTCAAAATAAGACATATGACATAATATATATATACTGGTACATAATATTGAACATTTTTACATTGTTGAATATGTGGATGAATATTTTATCCGTCTTAGCATGCTTATTTCTGTTGTTTCTGACCAGTTTCGGATTCTCATCCTCGTCAGAGTGAGATTATCAAGTTCGCATAGAGAGCTGACTTCAACTTTATGTTTCTGTTACACACCATACTTGTTGACTCTGCCGATGGTAGAGAATACGAAACTGGTCAGAAACAACAAAAAAATAAGCACGCTACGATGGATAAAATACCAGATTTTGAGATTGCTTTAACTTTGCACCGCTTCAACGAATGAAGTACCTAACAAATCATTGTTTATATACACACTGTAAGACAATTGATAACATTTCGGTGACAAATTAGTAACATTCAACTTGTTACTTTTTTGTCTTTCTTTTATTGAATGAAGTCTTGCAAACGCTGAAAGAAAATAATTTATTCCAACAAATGCTAACATATTTATCAAATTAATTTGTGCAATTTTTAGTTTGTTTTTTTCTTTACCAATATCTAATTTAGGTAAGCTGAGATTTAAGTCAGATTCGAACTGTTTCTATATGATGCAAGAAAATTTTGGCCCAATTTCAGGAATTCGCGATGCATTTCACCGACTGCACAATGTAATCATTCTTTGTATCTGAATATACATACTTTTGGCGCATCTGCGACATAAAAAGCCTTCATAAGTTCTTCTATTTGTTTTCTTCAGGATATACTAGCCCCAAATGGCACAATCTTTTCCTGTTATTCTTTGCATTTTTCAGATCTTGGAACGCGTTCGCTGAATTTACATTGTCTACGATATTACATTATTTACCACGAGTTGGGTGATGCACGAAATAAAATAGGCCATCCCAAAAATAATCTCTTTTGACTTTATCCTTTCCATGAACCTTGGTCCCTAATCAAATCCCTTCACTTTCCTGGCAGTTTAGATAGAATTTTTACAACTTTTATTTATATCTTTTTCCAAATATTCAAAAAAATATGTAAATTTTAACGCCTACAATTTTAATTTAATATATAGCATTGCCACATTCATTTAAACCTTATTGAAATAAGATTATATTGGCGAGAACAGATGACATACGATGACGTTAACGGAGATAGTATCTAGAAAATGAACAAAACTTTTTCTTACAACTTCAATTGACTAATTTTCTAAAACAGACTTTTCCCTAAACGTTTAGATACCTTAACATTACATCATATTAATGTAAATGTTAGGAAACCATTTATTTCCACTTGTTGCTCATAAGGCATAAGAGCTATCTAGCAGTGCCAGGTCAATTAGCAGCTCCTCTATCAATCCACAACTAACTTAGAACAGTAATTTTAGAGGTAGCCTAACTCCGTAGTTTCTCTAGAAAAAATGGTTCAAATAATAGTCGTAGTCTTATAAATTCGCAATTAACAACACAAGTTTATAGAGAAGCGTGGTACAGTTTTAATGAAAATCTATTTAATGAAAATGATTTTCTTCTACTTACAATTCTAGCAGTGCATTAATACACCTTAAAATTACATAATTGCATGGCCTGAACATTTTACTTAAGTGTCTCTTTAGATTAAAGCTTGCATTTCAAGCCCTTTCAGGTTTGAGATATTCTCTTCAACCACACACCACTTCCATAAAAACATCTTTGTCACATTATGGTAGCCTAAAAATGTATATATTTGGCTTAAACTGAAAACTCAATTTTGAAATCTGACAAGAACGCTGAGCCATTAATAAAATCTGACAAGAAATCTGACCTTTAAGCAATTAATAATTATTCCTTTCCTTTTGTGGGAATAGGAGAAGAGGAGACGTTATTTAAATACATTTGTTAAGAATGACCATTTTCGCTTCAGCAGCTCATGTTATTACCATATTCATCAATTATACTATTTCAATATATTTGAGAAATGTTTAAATGAATTGGAAATACAATATTACCAATACTTCAAGAGGACGACTAAGCAAATTTTCTACAATATCTTTGTGCTTAATTCTTTATAAAAAATAAGTATCATTTAAATCAGGCGAGTAAAAACTTCCAGATGAGAAATATGTAAATTAGCCAAAAAAAACTGACTATGATAAACAGTGAAATATTTTCACAAAAAGAGTGATTCTACAATTTATATTTTATCCTCATAATTACAAAGGGAATTTTTGGAAATGAAAAACTAACAAATAAAAAACATTTATTTTATATTTAATGATAGAAAGACATAATTCTATGCTTTTTGGGCCTGTTGTTTGGATGGTTCCTGTTTTGCCTTCAACACTGCTTGTACAATCTTCTGCTCCTCTATTAGAAAAGCTCTTATTATGCTGGAACAGAGCAACACTAGATGTAATTATAATATATACTGAATTCAATTAAACTTAGGAGGCATGGATTATTTAAACAAAAAAAATTCCTTAAACAAATTCAAAGTTCAGATATCAAAAAGTAAAAGGAGAACTTTTAAACAATTAACTAAACCAAGATCAATTTTGTAGCTTATACATACCGTTCCTTAACGCATCTATGACACAGAACGCCTCCATAGGCTCTTTTCACTGTTTGCTTTCTTTTGCATATTCTAGCCCTCTCCATTGGCCTAGCTGGCACAATTCCTCTCAGTTTTTCTTTGCATTGCCCACATCTTGGAATACGTTTAGGCTTTTTTAGGTATTGATATACCAGGCGACCGCCAGGTGTGCGAACTCTGAAAAGAATAGTCAAGATACTCGTATTAGAAAGAGTTCAACTACTACCTTTACTGAGAAAGTTAAATCCCTTTCGTTACTAGAAAATGGGAACAATACTATTTTGTTTTGTTTGATGCTCAACAAAAAGCGAAGATGATAAATTAGACAATCAAAGCAATTTTTACATTTAGAGCATTCATACAAATATTTGTATTTGAATTAAATACTGATTGAAAGTTATCAAAAAACAGTGATTAGAGTTTAAGGTATTGAAATTGGTTTGGTTATCAACTTTCAAGCTAAAAATAGAGGACTCAAACTTGTTAGACAACATGCGATTGATTATATATGTTACCGGCTAAATATGAAATTCAGGCAAAGTATGAAATTCATCCCGGACGAGCCCCCATTTATTTTATTACATCCCGATTTCAAAATATATTTTAATAGTAATCATTTAAAAGTTATTTTTTTACTTAAAGTACCAGAACTATTGAAACACCATTTGTAATACCATGATTTATTATACTGAAACACTACATAGAATTTCCCCAAGTTAACATATGAATAATAGGAATATTTTTCAAATACACAAAAAATTTATCATAAGAAATAATATAATCTGGTATCTGAGTATAAACCATGCATGGTATTCTTAAAATGCCTAGGCATTCTACAGAATGCCTGATTTCATACTTTGCCGGTAACATATACACCGGTTCGAATAATTTTTTTTATTTTTCTTTATTTGCCTACAGAGGGAAACTTGTTACCACTGAAGTTAGCCAAGATACAGGATTAAACACTACATATATATAACTACACTTTAAATTGAATAAAATTAAAACATTTAAACTGAGGCAATTAATACAATTAAAATACACAACTAGAATAAAAGCAGGTCATTAGGAGAAATTTACAATTGGAAATAAGTAAATAGCAACTAGAAATATACTCAATTTGTGAGGTCTGATATATAGCAAAATACAAACAAACAAAAAACTAATTCTTATGACTGAATTTTGAGTGAAAAAACAGTTTACAATAAATTCACATCAGATGGAAAATAGAAAAGAATATAAGAAGACTGAGAGAAAGAGAGAAATATATGAATTAACGAAATTCATAAAGACAAGATGCATATAGATGCCTATTAAAATTATCAGGATAAGAAAAAGAATCATTTTTATTATATACAAACAGAAAGAAAAATTTGAAGTAAAGTCAAGTGAGCAGATAACGAGAGACAAGGAAACTATTATGCAAACAAAAGAATTGTAAAATAATATACTGATAGGAGGGAGGGACATAAAATGGAAGTCAAAAAAATAATAAAATAAATTTCACTTTACTACATTTATTAATCGGTCACAAAAAACGACCTCACTTTAAAGAATAAAAAAAACTACAACTTTTTTAGTTTTTCTTGAGTCAATAAATTGTCTGGTGTGAATCTGAATTATTAGGCAAATAATGTAGCTAGATTGATTATGAACACGATTAAGGGACATAACAATATAAAATCCATAATATCGTCTTTATAAAACAATCAGTACATATTTTCTCAGAATCAAACCGATATTTTTGGCCTTTCACGGATACGGTCGTATATCTTTTGGACATGATCCACAACTAAAGACTATTCTTATAAATTTCAAGAATAAGTAGTGAATTTAGCCCAAAGACCTAATGTGCTGATATAGCGGTAATAATTATTTTTGATAATCTGTCTAACAAATTACTAACATTCTTCTTTAACATCACAGCATCCTGGGCAATCCAAATATACTGAGCACCTATGAGAAACATGATCTCCCGTAACTGACTGGCCTATTAGAAGGGATCTACTATTAAAGTACCTTGCTAGAAGAACATTATAGCAAACACGGTGAATCTACAGCTGGGCATTGCCAACATCTTTAGTCACTAAGTAAATGTTTCAATAAACATTATTGAATTTAATATTTATAAAAACACAGGAATTTTCGCCAATATTTATTACCTTTATCAGGCTAAACAATATTTTGAAGTGTAAGTTACATTCTGAATACTGTCAAAAGTATCTTGTTAAATTGTGACAGTCTTTGAATTTGGCCGAACTTCACAACTTTTGGAAGTAGATATTCCAACGACAGACTTCCAGCTCAATGTCCGGTGATGGGTAGTGTGTGTAACGGGAGAACATAGCCTGATGGCCACCATTTGGTCGCAATGCACACACCTAAAAGACTCTCATGGTTGACAAACAACCAATATACGTACTGAATTTGCTAAAATTTTTAAAGTATCCTAAATTCAAAGTAGGTATGCCAGATAAGCATATGATCTTAATGAAGGTACTGACTATAACAAGTGTTTGATGGTTATTCTTTACACAACAAAATACAAAATCGAAAATATTTAATCTCTAAAGTTAATCAATAAAGAATATTACTTATTTCAATTCAATCATGAATGCCAAATAAGTTAACTAACACTTCCAACTGTATAACAAAACATTAATTATGCACACACAAGTTATACAATATGGATTCGTCAAGAATTGATTACTACTTTATATCTCTTTCGGGACATGAAAGCACACCAAAAGTGAGCTGAAGATGTACATAAAAATTAAATTGTAGAAATAGCTGATTTTTATAAACTTACATGCGTCTTCTATTGCTTTTTGTGTTGTAGGACAACCTACGGCGAAATTGAAGTCTTTGCACCATGACGCCTAAAGTATAAAATAATTCTAGAAATAATTCAGTAATGATTTTAATATCTGTTTTATTATAAATAATCAAGGATGCTTACGATTAAAAAGGATTAATATGGAACTAACCTGTGCGATAAACGGCAATAGAATGCGTACAACATACAGTAGGAAGGTTGCAATATAACAGGTTTTGAAGTTTAATTCACGCAGCACTACATAGTGATTTCTAAAAGTAAGCTTGAGCTGTTCAAAGTATTTTAATTCATGAAATGTGATACAATTTATATACATTCATTTTAATAAAAGAATGCATAAATTCATTTCAAAAATAAAAAAAATAGACATTATTTTGTAGTATGGACAATGAAACAATTTTGTGGGGGGCACTACTTTTATATCCACTTATTATGTTAAGAATCGATTAGTAATCATTAATTAATTATTTTTATTTCAGTTTTTTCAATTTTCTCTTTTAAATTAAATTAAATTGAATTTATTAACACTTTTTGATTGCTAAAATTACAAAAAAAAAAGTTAATTGGTAGAATCAGTTGTGAAAATATCTTTTGTTTTAAACTAAAGTGTGATTCAATCAACAACAATCAGAAATTTTTTTGGCTAAAGCAGTCATTCAATGATTAAATTCTTTCGAAAGTAGCCAGAATGTGGAATCTTCAGTATGATTAGTGATTAAAATTTCACAGTGACGAATAAAAATATAGAAATTAGTTCTTGTATTTTGAGCGGATGTTGCATAATTGTTAAGATCTTATTGGTATTCTAATTGGCAGAGGACCTAAATAAGAAATACGAGTGAAACATTTACAATCCTTTCTCCCTTATGAGCGATAATTATGTAATTATGATGCCTGAAAGTAATTGCAAAGAGATTTCCAATGAGAAAATCTGAGCAAAAGCGTAGAATGTGACTAAAAAAAAAAAAATTATATTATTTTCTATGGGCCAAAGTTTTTTAGGTTTTATCAAACGTAGAAAATTTCGTTAACTGTTTTGTTAGGAAAATTGATATAGTTATTAAGAGTTTGTCTCAAATATTAAATTTGGAAATAACTAGATCAAGTAAAAAATTTATAATCAAACTTTTTAACGTATTCAAGTTTCCTACAGCTTCACTTCGCAAGGGTTTTTCAGTGACGCAATTTTAAATATACTCTCGAGAGTCCTTAAAAAAATTATCAATTGGTACTGCAATTTGAACTTTACATAACGAAGTAACTGGCTTCTTATTGACAAAGTTGCTTCAAATTTGAAATTTTTACTCAGTTCTCGTGTCATAAATATAGAGGTGATAGTGGTGCATGTTGATTAATTCCATGGCCGGTAGTACTGAAATGATTACATTGTAGTCTAGAAGACGACGCCAATAACATTAGATTGCTCAGTAATTACAAAAAAATAAATCTTACATAGAAAAGAACTACCACTGGATCACATCCTATTTACTTATTGTATATAATATTACTGTACAGATTGTAATTTCTTAAATTGATCAAATACAGACAGGTAGCAAAAGTGATTACATCGTAGTCCAAAGGAGGGCGCCAATAACACTGATCCAACTGATCCAATATGATTTGAAATTTAACATCACAAATTCCGCAAAACTATCTTAAACAAATTTAGGATAAGAAATTAAATTAAATTTAAAAGTAGGGCAGAGATTATCTCAGTGGTTAGTGTACTGGTACCCAGTATCACGAGGCACGAGTTCAGCAGTGCTCGTGCCCTAGATTTTCTCTTCCTAGGAACCTCTACAGCTCACTGCCCGGGGATGAAAAGTGTTGTTTGTAACGAAAGAACACTGTTCGGAGACTGGCAGTGCACTGAGAAGGCTTCTAGGTAAAGTCAAGGGAGTCTGGAAATTTAAAGTATTCATTTTAAAATTAAATAAAAATTGTTAAGTTTATTTTGCAACTTATCGCCTTTAATCTGCAAACATTTGGAATTTATTAATCTCTTAGACAATTGAGAGAAAAAAAAGAATTTTATTTGAAAGAGTGTTGAGAGAAATGAAACGAAGCAGAGAAGGTAATGTTTAATATAAATTTGTTAAAATTCTTGTTGTTGATGAAAATCTGGAAAATAAATGAAATGTTAAAATTTTGGGATAGACATTGATAGTGGCGAAAATAAATTGTTTAAAATTTCTGTGCTAAACCTGAAACTACATATTTTTTTTTTTTTTTTTTTTTACAATGCCTACAAAGTTGCCATTCGGTTTCTCGCTGTCCAGTAAAGTTTAGACAGCCGCTGTCATCTGCTACCTTGGTCTGTAAAAGAACTACTAATGACCTGAAATTAAATAATGTGTGTTAGGTTTTTTTTTTTTTTTTTACAATTTGATAAGTAAATAATTTGTTAAAATTGTGGATGTTGCTGGTACGTCTGAAGCTAACAAGTGCGTTAAGATTTTGAGATGTTTTCTTGGGCTAGATAAGAATTAATTTGGCAAACAATTTCAGTTGATTGGCAAACGAATCCCATCCTCCCAACACCAGGAATGGTTTAATTTGTTTGTGCTATGAGAAAAAGGCCCTTCTGGGGTAAATTATGAAATAATGGATCTGGGAAGGATAAAATATAGAATTGTAGATAATTAATGGGCAGAAAAATACATATGAAATTAGATGGCCTAAGACGTATGCAAACAAAAAATGTGCGAAGAAAACAAGAGAGCTTTAATAGGTCACGAAGCAATTCGACCAAAAATTGGTAAATTTTTATTTATATATTTGTTTTTGTGAAATCACATACAAAGGATTGAGCTGTTCAATACAAAAAGATCCAGATACTTTCAATAAGATAAAAAACATATATGCAGAAAATAAAATAAATTTATTATGCAGCAAATACAATTGAAATTTTCATTAAATAATAAAAGAAATGAAATAAAAATTAAAACATCACATTAAATATACTACAAAAAATCAATAAAGTTGGACTCTTCTTCTGATGCAGTAATGGAAATAAATAGACATACTTCATAATTAAGTGATCGTTAGATCCTAAAAGAGAGTATGCACAGGAAGAACATCTCTCTAAATACCTCTGTCTAATTGAGAGGTAAGCTGGACAAGTAAGCAATATATGTTGTAAATCTTTATACTCTGTTATCACAAAATTGACAGAAAAGTTTTGGATCAATTATGTACTTACTATTATTAATATTTAATAAAATAAAGTATTGACCAGAAGTTCTTAATTGTTCAAATAAGAAGTTCTTATTACTGACAGCGGAGCGTTATGTAGAAGGTATATCTGACTTTGCAAACTGTACTCATATGGGCCATAAAAGAAAAGATTGCAATTGGAGTTATTAAGAGATACATTATCTATATTCTTTAAAAAAAATTCATAATTGGCAGTACTGCAGGAATTCATTATGTGCTTCTGTAATAAAATAAATGAACAGATGGTTGATGTAAAAAGAGAGTTTAATTTATCAATCTATATACCATAGCAGTGGCGGCTATTGGTATTCGCGATTGCGCGACTGAACCCCCCAGCTATTTTGAAAAAAAATTAAATAAAAAAGTAATTTTCATATGTTTATCAATTTCATAATTTTCAATTTCAAAAAAATATTTTCATTTTTGTATTTAAGTCACAGTAAAAACTGTATATTTTGGCCTGATATATATATATGTATAATAATAATCAAAAATCAAATAAATAAAATTTGAGCTATATATTTTATATATATATATAAAATTTCTTTGTGTTAGTATAGAAAAGTTTGTACATTTCATTAACTTTAAAAATATAGAGTGGGGGTTTTTATGCGCGGTTGAACATTACTCACGATCTTACGAACGAACTTACCCGATCTTACCCGGAGTTTAAAAGTTGTTTTTAGCAAATGGTGTGTGTTGTGACTATGTGTGTGTGTGTATTTGAACAGCATAGCTTAAAAACGAAAAACCGTAGAAACTTGATATTCCGTTTAGATATCACCATGGGATCTGACCCTACGCTATCTGTCAAAATTCCTTTAACCGGAAGTACCAATTTACTAGTGGCTTCTTTTTACTATTTTGCAATTTTATCAAAAACGGCTCCGACAAGTTTCTTCAAACTTGGTATATCAACTACATATAAAAGAGCTACAACTTGTATTTGAAACATTTCTCTGGGAAAATTCATTTAAGGGCAGTTATGGGCGAGGGGTGGGGTTAGGTTTTTAGCTAAAGTGCTATTTCAGTTTATTAGACAATTCTATCATATAAATAATGTTAATTAGAATTAAATATGTTGCTGAAATTCTGAGTTTGAAAAAATCGATAACTGGAAGTGCGTTTACTTTACCACTTTACTAAATGATTTTTTCACTTTTTCGCGATTTTCTCAAAAATTGCTCCTACGATTTTCTTGAAATTTCTTATATAAACTAAACATACAAAGATGTATAACTTTTATTTAAAACATTTGTCTGGTAAAATTCATTTAAGGGCACTTTTAGGGGGGGTGGGGTTATATTTTTCTCTAAAGTGCTCTCATAGTTGATTATACAATTCTATCATCCAAACAAAATTAATTAGAAATAAATAGATGGCCAAAATTCGGTTTCAAGAAAATTAGTAAACCGGAAGTGCGCTTTTACTGAACAGTTTTTTCAGTTTTCGACAATTTTCATTAAATTTGGTACACAAACTATAAAATTTGTCAATTATAATTTTGAGAACTGGAGTAAGAGAAACTTGTGTGAGTGTTCACACCAGATTTTTTGTGATGTAATGTGCCTGTGCCAATGTGTGGATTTTTATATATTACATTTATATATATTTTTATATTTATAAAAATTTGATGTCGGTATTGATACTTAAAACATCACTAAGATATATGACCCAGCAAAGAATCGATGCTAACTCATTGACATTTCCTTTGAACTGAAACACTTTATTTAGGTAATACAAATTTCCGTTAAGTTAACCACACTTAATTTTCGAACTCAAACGGTACAACTCTTTTTTTCGCAGTTCTTCTCTGGGTGCACAGTGACAGATTTATTGTTAATTTAACATATTTAACTGTAGGGAAGGGATGCAAGTTTTTATCTGGCTCCTGGCTTACTTCATAATTTCTGTCTATCCAAGGTACTAATAATGATAAGTAATGTATTAAAAAAAAATATGATGAACCCCCACATATCCAAGTCAGGAGCCGCCACTGTACCATAGTTAAAACTCTTAAGAATGAATATGAATGTGAAGGTTGTGTAATCTTTAGGAGAAAATGATTATATTTTACATGAATGGATGAGTAGTAGTATGATTGAACGTGTGGGGACCAATACCGGCCGGAGTGGCAACTTTTTGTCCTGTAGGAAGTCTTCCTGCACAGTTTTAATTTTGGGAGCCACTTTATCTTGGAAGGACGGGTCGGGGTTGGCTACCCCTGCACCCGTGTGCATGTGAATATGATCGTTAGTGTAAATAGTATATAATTTTCCTTATTTTTAGTTTAAGGTTAAGGGGTGCGAGAAATATCGAGTACTCCACCCCATCTTTTCATTGTTATGTGATGGCTCTCGGTACTATGAATGTATTTATTGGTTATGAATGTATTAATTTAGGATGAGAGTATTTTGTACTTTAATTTTGCATGATTGTGGATTCTTAATGTTAATCAATAATAATTAATATATACATTTCATCATGAAGTGTAGTTAGCAAAAACATAATGATGCTGGAACTTGTTGCAATTAGTGTCTATATTAGATATTATTATAATATTAATATTGCTAAAGTATTTTTGTGGTTATGGCGTAAAAGCTAATGCAAAAAAAAAAATCAGATAAGAAATGGATATCTTCTCTATTTTACCTGTGTAATGTTTTGGTGTGGATGTGTCAGGTTGGTTGTGGCGTGAGCGTTTTAGCGAAAAGGGCTTGTGTTTGTTTGTATATACGGTTAAGAGATAGAATTATTAAGAATAATTAAGAACACACTGGTAGAGTGAATTAAATATAATCTTTCAAGTAATAACTACAAGTTATTTGATATTATAAACTTATTTAATTTATTGTGAAACTTTAAACTATTATTTTTCGATTTTGTTCTTCCACTACATTATCCCCCCTCCTGGAGAAATTTTTTGGCACGAAAAATTTGGGAGATAATCTGGAGTTGTAGAGGCTTGGAAGTTATCGAGAGGCGTGTGTGTAACCTCTGCAAGGTGGCCGTGTGTTGTAGGGTGCAGTCATCTTCTTCTGGAGCAAACGCTGCTTGAAGGTGTGAGCGTTGCTGTGGTGTTTGAATGTATTCTACTCGAGCGAACGCTGCGTGAGTGGGTGAGCGTTGCTGTGGTGGTAGGTTGACAGGCGAACACTGCTTGGCGAGTGAGAGTGTTGCTGATGAAGATATGACTGACTGGCAAGGGTAGACTAGGCGATCAATGTAGACTGTAGGGTGTCGGTACGTAGGTGTGAATGTACTTTCTTGAATTAACTCTATATGGACAAAAAAAAACTCTTAAGTATTTCAAAAATAATTAACAAATAAATAAATACACAAATAAAAAAAAATATATATATTTAATAAGCGAGCGGGATGCGGAAGGATTATAGTAGGATCATGAGGAATCCGAAGTTTAGTGTCAATTCCTTTGGTAAAATCTTGTGTATCTGAAACTAATAGTATTCAACAGAGTATTAAATTACAAATAATGAATGATCATTTTAAATATTTAGAAGTAACATGCAATTTTCATGCAATTAAATTTATGCGCATGCAATAACATTCATGCACATGCAATCGTGCAGACGACGAATATTCTTGGATCTGTAAAAGAGAGGTTAAACAAATTTAAATTTCAACAAATATTAGTGTAAAAGTTATTAAAACTAAGAGGTAAAGATGAAATAGCTAGCTTGAGGGGGATGTGCAAGTATTTCGGCCGTTTCTATAGCTATGAGTTCTTTCAACTGTTTTGCGTTTTCTAGATGAGTTGAATATAACCTTGAACAATACAAGAAAACAATTAAGTATTATAAAAATATAACATTAAAATACAAATGTCAGATAAGTACAAGAATAATACAAATTATTTAATTTCCTTTTAAGGCGAACTGAAAAAAAATTAATTAATTAGGCAATACAATAAAAAACATCAATATTAATATATAAAAATATTAAACAAAATTCACGTGGTCATCTTGATTTCTGCAACATAAAATAAATTACAATTATTATTTAAAATATACAATGCAATAATTACAAATATTAAAGGCTGAATAAATTTGTAAATCGTGTTACGAGAGTTTTCAGGCTGAAACAAAAATAATGTCCATTATTGCATCAAGGTAAATACAATTTACATATTTTTGTTCTTAAGGCTAATTAATTATTAATTACATGCATTTTTTTTTTTTTTTAATAGTTCATAAGATTGTTAATTATATGGTTAATATATACTATTATATACATGTGGTGTAGTTTGTAGAGTTGAGAATAGGTTGAGAAGTGTGATAGAATGAGAATAATTTCAAGAGATTATGTCAAGTATGTTATTTCAAGTGTTATGTATTGTGTGCGCGAGGTGGCACAGAAATTTTGTGGCTAGTTACTAGGGATTTTAGTGAACTTAGCGATTAGTACTAAATTAGTGCGTTTGAGTACTAGTTGAAAAATGAATGTTGAATTTATTAAGTGTTAGATGCGGTGCGCAAATTAATGATTGCCCTGTAAGAACGTTTCTACAAGTACTAATTGGAAATTGCCCTTTAATTGCGAAAGTATGTATTCGCCAGAAAATTTTTGACATTGTCCGCATGCAAATGAAGGGACGTGATGCCTTAATTAGGTATTACTTGGTTAGTCAGAGATTTTAAAATAATGTTGGAATGCTGAAGGTTCTTATTTCTACAAAAACTGGAATCCACTAGGCTGTGACTAGCTCCAGTGTCTACAAGGGCACGAATAAATTTTTTGCCAATTCTTAAATTTACTAACAAATTATTAGAATTGGTGAAAGCAGATATGAGAGCCAAGGTCATAACATCAGCCGTTCGTGAGAGCGGCTGTGGGCTTAACCGTTTTTTGGCTGTATCTGGGAACATGTTCGAGCCGTATGTCCAAATTTAGAACAAAATTGGCAAGTGGACCTATTTTGGAGGTTATTGTTACCATTATTATTATTATTATTATTATTATGACTATGCTGGGGTCTATCTGAATAAGGGTTAAATCGCGAATTGTTTGAATTAATTCGAGGACTATGATTATTACTATAATATTGATTATTATTATTATTATAGCGATTATTACTATTTGCTCTGTGATTAAGGTTTTGAGGAATATGAAATTTCTTAGGCATTTTGCCAAAGTTAGTACGAGGTTTTGGTCTGAATTTGTTGATGCAGTCCACGTCAAAATGTGGACCGGAACAATGGCGACAAGGTCTGTTCTTTATTACATTAAATACTCTACAAGTGGTAGTTGGTTTTAATTGTGGCTTTTGACTTTTATTACGATGCGGGCATTCTCTGTGGAAATGCATTTGTCCACAGTAACGACAAGGAGATGGGGGTGTACGAGAATTGGAATTTTTCGCAGTAACAGCGAAAACTGTAGGGTTTGATTCAGAAGCCTGAACTTCTTTTAGGGCATTGGCATAGGAAAGTGCTTCATCTAATTTTTGAGGAAGCTTCGTTCGTACCTCATTACGAAGCGGTTGAGGAAGTGACTTCAAGAATGCATCAGTGGCCAGTTTATCTAGAATTGCTTGTAAGGCCTCGAGTGGGTTAGCTTGAGCTTTTAAATGAATGGCGGATTGGATATGTCTAATCCTATCCGCGAATGTTTCAGGAGACTCAGTGGGCAAGGACTGAATATTAGTCATCTGTTGTAAGAGGACTAGGGGTGTTTTCTCCTTACGAAATCGGGCTAGAAGTCGCTCAGAAATTAGAGGATACGTTATATTTGTACCCTGGCGTTGTAATTCCGCTTTCTGGGTGTCGTAAAAGATTTTTGCAGACCCTGAGAGTCTAAGTGCTAATATTTCTAATTTGGCAGCGTCGTCCCAGCCAGAAAGACTAGCACAATGGCTAATTTGGTCTAGGAAATCGGACACTTTGGCTGAATTTTCGCCATCGAAGGTGGGTAAACTGTTTATCAATTGCAAATTTCTTAAAGAACTAGCTGGTTGATTGCTGGGGGTGGGAGGATTTGCTAATTGTTGCTGAGCAAGCAAATACTCTACAGCAGCGTCGATGCCCATGTCTTGTCCATTAATCTTATACATTTTGTCAGTGAACGAATTGCTTGGGGAAAGATTATATTTTTCAAGACGTCTACGTAATTGGAATAAATTGCCTCCAACAGAAAGGTTATTATCGCGTAATATCTTTATAATTTGGGATCTATTAAGTACACTCATAAATTCAAAATTCGAAAGGGATTGAGGTACAAGTGGTACAATTACAAAAATTTAAAAATGAAATTCACTAGAAAATTCAATAATGGGAAATATTGAAGATATTTCCGCTGAGAAAGTAATCTAAAAAACAATCAAATTATCTGATGGATAATTTGTTTAATTATGAAATTGAAATTTTTACGTACTTGTAAATTTGTGGATTCTCGTTGAAAATATCCCACCGCTGCCACCAATGTAATGTTTTGGTGTGGATGTATTTAATTAAGAACACACTGGTAGAGTGAATTAAATATAATCTTTCAAATAATAACTACAAGTTATTTGATATTATAAACTTATTTAATTTATTGTGAAACTTTAAACTATTATTTTTCGATTTTGTTCTTCCACTACACCTGGAATGTTTTGAGGTAAATGTATTACACCAGAAAACTCAGGAACATTTGCTCATACATTTTTTTTTAAAGTATGACTTAATTCGATTTAAAACAATGAAGTTATTACGACAGATAAATTCGTAGAGCAGTGGGAACATTTCAATATGCATAGTCAAATTTAATATTTGACCCATAAGTTTTCTAAACATTGCTGGCTAACACACAAAGATTAATTACATTATTAATTAGTTTAAAGTTCCTGTAAATAAATAGAGCAATAAAAAAAAAAATGCACAAATCATCTTGACATCAGAAAAAGGAAAACAGCTTAGCCTCTTAGATTGTACAGTCTGCTATAAAAGCTTGATATCAGGCGGTCGGATTCTTCAATATTCTTAAAATATGATAGCTATAATTACAAGAATGTAATACCAATTAATTGAAATATAACTCAATTACTATATCCCTCAAAATCGTAGACTCATTCTAACTAGGGCTCCAACAGTAATGCCTGCATTATTGTTATTCAATTGTTTTCCTGGACAGATAAAATAAAGAGCTATTAGACTGCTAATATTTATTCATTAGTTTAATAGATTCTTTTATTTTTATAGTAGAATAATGAAAATTATTGGGTATTACTGACAACGGAAATTATAAATAATCTTAAAAAAGAAAAGGAAGGAATAAATGAGTGAATAGCTAACGTAAGTCCACGTGCACTGCAAAGATTGGAAACCTGATTCTTCCAAAATTTAGTATACTTAATTTAAAGCTCAAAATTGAGTTGGAAAACACCAAAACCTTCTAAGGAAGGCGGGGTAGATGATGTTTGTAATTTGTATGTTCTGCGAGTGCCAGGAATAAGACGATGGATCAGATAATGTTCTTAAAATACAAAGATTTTATTCATAAAACCAAGCAGAGCTCAAACATATAATGAGAAAATAATTTTCAAAATGTTCGTCAGAAAGATAATGAAAATATAAAAAATATAATCAGAAATGGAGGAATTAAATAGGGGACGAGAAAATCTGAGAAATCAAGTTACTTTAGGTCTTGCCCGCAAGGGATATCGGTTGGATGGATGGGGGAGTAGTGACCCCACGGGTTACCACAGCTGAATACTCCATGCACCTCGTCAGAACAGTACCCAATGCTTAAACTACATACACTCACCCATTTTTAGACCAGTACACAAGCTAGGGCCTCCATCCCTAGTTACTTAGCATAAACCAAGGGAGAAGGAAGGGATCAGTTCAGTGGTAGCGCGCTGGACTAGCAACGCGGAGGACCCGGGTTCGAATCCAGCAAACTGCCCTTACATTTTCTCTTCCTAGGAGCCTCTACAGCTCACTGTCCGGTGATGGGCAGTGTTGTCTGTAGCTAGAGAACACATCTCAGAGGCCGGGTGCACTGAGAAGGCTCCGGGGGGCACTACAATAATCCCTAACAATCTAATCTAATCTATTTTAAGACTAGGACAAGCTCTCGTTTAAGCAGGTGCATTTGGAATTAATTAAAATGGGCTGGAAGTGTAGACCATCTACCAATTATGGAAATGTTTCAAAACTTGCTTTCAAAAGTAATATTGAGGAAAAAACATTGTAATTGTAAATACGCCTATTTTGCCTTATGTTAAAATTCAAGTTCTTATATTTTATTAAAATTGAAAACGTTTCAACTTTTAGTTGATAAAATTGATATAATTAGTCTGTATAATTTTGGGCGGACTCATCCGTAGACGCTGAGAGTTATTTTTAATAAATTAATGCTGAGTGACAAACTTCTTGAAATTCATTTGAATATAGAAAAGTACATTATTTTGTGGTATAATTAATTTGTAATCAGTTATTCTAATAAAATTTTCTTGATTTTTTTATTTCATAACATGTACTGATTTACCAACTTCAGAAATAAAATATATGCTTACCTGTTTTGGTTTTAATACTGCATAATTGCAGCATATTTTAGCAGTTTTATAATCCTTTGTTTATGTTTTAGTTACCTCGAGGCTGAAAGTTGCAGACACCTGGATCTGTAAGAATAATAAAAATAAATAAATAAAATTGTGAAATCTGAATTGACAAAACAAGAGATTGGCTCTAATCGTAAAGGAAGTTCTAATTCACAACAATTATTATACCTCAAATTTATAGACATCACAAAATTTGAGATTCATTTTTAGCTAACCATTAAACAATCAAATTTCTCAAATGAGAATTTCATTAAAAGGCTAATTACATTGTTAGTCCATTGACAAATAATGGATTTTATAACTTTTTTTAAACTTCGATCAGCATCTTAAACATTATTCATCACAATTTACTTCTACATTTTCTTATTGATAAATTAACAACAGTAGCTTTAATTTACAAGTAGATGGCAAATAGTAAATTTATTTTTCAATTATATTTAATTTACTTTTTATGTGAGTATAGTAATAATTATTATTCATTTAAAATTATAATAGTTACTAGTAGTTTCTCCATTATTTAACTGTGATAATCCAATGATAACATTTCTTGAACTGGCCATAACAAAATTGTACTATTTGTGTAGAAATTATAATTACTTTAACTCATGATTGTATAGGTACTAATAATTATATATTGTTAAATAATAATTATATGTTAAATTATAATGAATTTTTTTCAGACTTCATAACAGTTAACAAAAGAGGATTATTAAGTAAAATTTTGGTCGTCATGATAGAGGTTCTTACATGGAAATTATTAGTAAAGACCTAATTTTAATTTTTCGTAGCTTAATATTTTTCACAGTGGAGAATTTTATGTTTTACTGTAACATGAGAAGACGGTATGTGGTACATATTTCTAAGATAAGCAATAATGAAGTTTGTGCTTAAAAAAGTCTCTGAAATAAAGCAAATTAAATGGCAACATTCAAATGATTCTGATTTTGAGATTCATTAATCATAAATTTTCTGCGCTCTATAACTATTGAATATCAATTTAATACTTATAATCGTACAAGGTGATACTAAATGATGCAGTCAATTTTGATACCTTGCAGGCGGTAAAACATTCTTTACAATCATACCATTGCAACCAGAAGAGTTGATTAAAATTCCAAAAATTATAAAAACTGTCATAAACGAATTAAACGAATTACTAAAAATGTAATTGAAGACTTAGTTATGTCTTTGTATGAAAAAAGTTTCGAATAAAATTCAGCTCTTTATAAGTGTTAGTATCGCAATTTAACAAAAAAATTGCTGTAACCATTTTCGAATAAATCGAAAACTGAAAAATCCATTCACTAAATTTGATTCTACTTGACCGATTTTGATAGAAACTTTGTCGAATCCTATGATAGGCGAAATGTCAAATTTGGCCTTTCTACGAATTTCTCTTTTTAAGTTATGCTGACCAAACACACACACACACACACAAACACACAAAACCACACGCCAATGTTTAAAACATCAATTTTTTAAATTCAGAAAATTTCAAAACGCATATTAAAGCCGGAAACACGATATCGAAAAGTTGACATATGTTCGGTGAAGCTTATCATACAATCTATCGTCATTCCAAGTTAATTGGCTGCTGGCATTGTAAAAAGAGTTTCCTCACCGATTCGCGGCAGCAAGGAAAACCACGGATTCAGAATACAAGCTGTTTTTCATAGCAATAATGAAGCTGCAATTACTCTTATTCCATATTATTTTGCGTTTAACGGACGTCGCATTTGTATGGCTGGCGATGGCGATCACGAGCGGGCTAGAGCTCGTGATTCGGGGGGGGGGGGATGAAACCTATAAAAGCAGGTCTTATCAGATTAGAGCTCATACTTCTACATTACTACTTATGGAAAAATAAATTGAAACTTTGTTTTTAGTATAACGATATTTTAAATAAAATAGAAATCTATTAAAATACATTTGACAACTAATTTAGTTCTGTTAACTTGTTTAGGCAAAAAAAAAAAAATTAAATAGCCAGCGGAGAACCACAGCCGTCTCCGCGTTATTTTTCGATTTTGTTGTAAAGTTCTATTTCCATCGAGGTATTATACAGGTTTAAATAGCATGTGGTTCCCGCTACCTCTTTCAATTTTACTTTTTTATTTTTATTATATTCATGTATTCAGTGTTTTTAGCATGTTGGTGACTTTACAATTACTTCCTTTATTTTTATACTTTAATTTTTGTTGTTCCCCCAACCGCAACCACCGACCGGGTTTCTGCACTTAGCGCGGCATAGTTCATTCCCACCCCCTTCAAACGGGGCGGGTTGATGCCACCCGTAGTTTCTATCGTAGCAGGCGTTCCTTCCCTAGACCCTAGGGGGATCACCACCTGCCGAAGATAGAGAGCTGAGCAAGCCTTTTTCCTCGCTCCCACTTTCTAGTTTTTTATTTTCTTTGCTGATACTCATGTCGAATCCCACGAGCAATGGAGGAACTAAAGGTCACCTATGGCAGAGCCCCGTACCACAGCAAGGCTATTACAAAGGGTGTCGCCCGGTTCCCCAAGGTGACCGCTACCGCACATATGTTTAGACAACCTGTACGCATCCAGCCTGGAAACTGTGCTGGCCTCTACGTACCTACCGTACGACTGTGCCGCCGCTGTCGGAGGAGTTGCGGAAGCTGGTTACCTGTGTAGGGGAAAAGGCCTACATATCATAATTGGCTGCGATGTTAACTCACATAATACTGTGTGGGGTAGCACGGTCACCAATAAAAGAGGTAAGTCACTCCTTGAATTTATCTTGTCTAATAATTTGTGCATGATGAATGAAGGAGAAACACTAACATTTTACAGTATCAGACGTAGAGAAGTGATTGATTTGACCTTAGGGACTAACTTTATATCGATCCTGGTGAGAGACTGGCATGTATCCCAAGAACCCTCACTTTCGGATCGCATGTACATAAGGTTTGAATCCTGGCTAACTGCAGGCAAACGCTGACCTACAGGCGAACGGACTGGGATTCATATAGACGGGATCTCAGCCAGAACATCATTACAGTCAAACGCTCTTTCAAGACCCAGAACGACATCGAGGACACTGCGGATCAACTGCAGCGGGTAATCCTGGATGCTTTTGGGAACAATTGCGCGGAATTGGTGAGGACATCCACAGGGGTCAGCTGGTGGAATGATCTCCACGCGAGAGCAAGAAGGCTTTTTAATGCGGCAAAGAAGAAGGGGACATGGGATGAGTACCGTGAGGCCCTAACCTCTTACAACTTAGCGATTACGAAAGCTAATAGGAGCTCTGGAGAAGGCTGTGCGGGGAGGTAGAAATGACCTCCGAAGGAGCCAGACTACTGTCAAGGGTACCGGCAAATCCGCTGGGAACAATCAGGAAACCTGATGGTGACTTTACAGAGGCAGGAAAGGATACTTTGGAGCACTTGGTAAAGGTACACTTTTCTAGCTCAGGGATGACGACGGCGGTGCCGCGGGACGGATCATTAATGGGTCCAGGGAGTCGGCCTGGATCCAGAGAGGTTTGGATCGCGGCCAAAGGATGCGTCACACGCAACAAGGTTAAGTTGGCAATTCATCATTTTAAGCTCTACAAGTCGCCGGGTCCTGATGGTATCCTTCCTGCATTATTAAAGCAGGGAAGTGAAATTCTTACTCCTATCCTTTGTAGGTTAATGAGGGCAAATTTGGCCCTCAACCATGTCGCATTGTCATAGAGGACTGTAAGAGCTGTCTTTATTTCGAATCTGGGAAGAGGACTCATACCCAGGACAAAGATTTTAGACCAATCAGCCTTTCCCGTTTATGGAAAAAATGGTAGACTTGCATATCAGGGAGGCAGTACTTTTGCTGCGGCCCCTGCATTCTAATCAGCATGCCTACCAGAGGGGTAAGTGCTGCGAAACGGTCCTCCACTCTCTTGTAGGAGAATTGGAGGCTGCGGTATATGGCAGGGAAGTGGCGGTGGGTGTGTTTCTGGACATAGAGGGTGCCTTCAGTAACACGACCGACTGCTCAATCAAGCTAGCTTTGGAAAGGCACGGGGTAAATCGGACCATTATCAGGTGGATTATGGCGTGCTCAAAACTAGAAGAATCATAGCTAACCTCTATGAGGAGACGCTTGAAACCACGGCTACAAGGGGATGCCCTCCTGGGGGGGGTCTTGTCTCCTCTTCTGTGGTGCATGGTTGTAGACGAGCTGCTGGTGGAGCTTGATCCCCGGGTGAGTTGTGTCCTTGGCTACGCGGACGATGTGGTGGTCGTGGTCAGGGGCAGACATGAGACTGTTGTAAGTGAGGTTCTACAGAAAGCCGTGCGAATGTTGGACAGGTGGTGTAGAAGGGTGGACATGATGGTCAACCCCTCTAAGACCACTATGGTTCCATTTACCAGAAGAAGGTATGTAGAATGTTTTACCACATTGAACTTCTTTGGAAGAACTCTAAACGTGTCTGGTCAAGTGAAATATCTGGGAATCATGTTGGACTCAGACTCACCTGGGGATCGCATCTGGAGTGTGTTGCACAGAAAGTAAAGAAATCTCTCTGTGGAGTTACTAGAGCCTGCGGGAAAACATGGGGGCTTTCCCCCAAAATGGCCCACTGGCTCTACACGCGGACCATCATACCTGCCCTCACTTATGAGGCAGTGGTGTGGTGGCCAAAAACGGAACAGCAGGTCGCGAGGAAGAACCTCTCAGGAGTGCAAAGGCTGGCGTGCCTGCTGATTTCGGGGGCATTTTGCAGTGCCTCAACGGCAACATTGGAAATAATGTTGTGGTTACCTCCGCTGCATCTTTTGATGCAAGCGGAGGTGAAGGCCAGTGCGTACAGACTAATGAACAATGGCCAGTATAAACAGAAGAGCTCCCTTGGCCAAGCATTTGGATATATACAGAAGGTTGACTCTGGCCCTATTTTCAATATAGCTGGGGAAGAGTGCTGTCCAATATTCCACTTTGATATCTCCTTCCAGGTGATCTTTACGTCAAGATCGGAATGGGCTAAAAGTTGGAAAAAACGAGGCCGGACTGGGGGAACCTGGATGCGAAATGGCCTGCGGAACTGGAGCCGGAATATATGGAGTTAAACCAGAGGTACTCAATGAGAGGCCTCTTGGTGGATACTCCACGGTATTCCAGGCTGAAGTTTATGCAGTAAAGGTCTGTGCTGAGGAGAACTTACATATGGGCCTTAGAAATAGGAAGATATGCATCTTTTCGGGCAGCCAGGCGGCACTGAAGGCTCTTGGGCACTCAGAATTACTTCTTCCCTAGTCAGGGAGTGTAAAGACACCCTGGAGGCGCTTGCCCGGCACAATAAAGTGCGGCTGGTATGGGTACAGGGACACAAGGGGATAAAAGGTAATGAACTAGCCGACCAACTGGCCAGGAATGGAGCGAACACCCCTTTCTGTGGGCCGGAACCTGTCTGGGGATAGCCAAAAGTATGGCGAGGGCGTCTCTGAGAGAATGGACTCAGAGAGACATAATCGTCACTGGAGGCTAAGTACTGGGGCAAAACACGGCAAAATGGTTATGCCAGAGCTGTTTAAAGGAAGAACCAGAGAGACCCTGGGTCTAAGCAGGTATCAGATTTGTCTGATAACGGGCCTGTTTACAGGGCATGGTACGTTCAAGAAACATCTGCAAAAGGTGTGATTATTTGATTCGGAGCCCCTGTGTAGACTGTGTAATGGTACCGCAAAGATAATGCAACTGCAGAGAGAAGAGAGGCCCTCTCTGGTTAACAGAGACTACTCTCTGACTTAGGCAGGCTAGAGTGGGAGAACCTGTGTATATAAGCCAGTGGGAATCTATCTAAAGGAATCTATCAGATACAACATACAACTGTACATGCATCGGTGTCATATCTTATTTATTATTATTATTATCGGAAACGGGTGCCCAAAGGCGCGGGACCTAAGCCTATATGGCTCTTATCCCCCCGATACCCCCCGTAACCCCTTAATTAGTCTCCCCCGGTAACTTGCCGGTTAATCTACAATATCTCAAGATATCCCTATACTCCAACTCGCCTAGACAATCCTGCGAGAGTGGTGTCCTCCCAAATATACGAAACCTAGTTCCAGCGAAACGGGGACACTGACATAAGTAGTGATACACCGTTTCCCTAACTCCGTCATCACAGTTCTGACAAATGGGACTCCGCGTCTTTCCTATGTTAAACAAGTGACTGGACACCCAAGTGTGTCCAGTCACTATTCCTACCAAGGTCCTCAAACCCGTCCTACTAAGAGACAGGAGATACTCCGAAATTCTCTGCTTACCTGCCTTTATAAATCTTTTAGCTTGGAGGCACCCCTGCGTGTCCCCCCAGCATTTCTCCAAAGCTCTCGTCTCCCAAAGTCTAATCTGTTTGTCGCGAAACGTCTTTGTAACGGCCAGGGCTGGTTCAGGACCACAGAATGGTAATGATGATCCCTCCCTGGCCAGCCGATCCGCCCTCTCATTGCCCTCTATTCCCGCATGTCCGGGTATCCAATAGAGATGCACCTTACCCCTCCGAGCCAAAGCGTTGAGCTTCCTCCGACATTCTCCCACTAATTTCGAACTCCACCAAGGCTTACTCAAAGCCCTTAGTGCGGCTTGGCTATCCGAGAAAATCCGCACTTCCTTGAACTCTCCCTGCCACTCCCCCACCAGGTGGCAGCATTCAATGATGCCCACCACCTCAGACTGAAAAACAGTGGCCAAGCCACCCAAGGCCACCGAACTCTCTTTATCCAGCTCCTGAAACCAAGCTCCCGCCCCCGACAGGCCAGTACCCTCCTGCCTAGAGCCATCTGAATAGCAACGAATAATACCGCTGCCCGACTCCGTTGGCCTCGTAAGGTTATCATCTCCTATACTGCCAATCGTAATCTCATAATCTCTCTCAAATCCCCATTTCTTGCTCGTCTCATCAAGTTTGGATAGCAAAAATCGGTTTACTCGCCAAATTTTGTCCTCCCCGGAAGGTTCTCACCCATTCTCCCTTGCACCTCATTCTGAGGTACCCTTTCATTGCCTCTCCCACTACCACATACTGAAGGGGGATTAGCCCCAGCAGCATCTCTAATGCCACCGTCGGTGTCGTTCTCATCGCGCCAGTAATAGCCAAACAGGCCGTACGCTGTACTCCCAACAGCTTTTTGCTATTCCTCCCCACCAAGGAGCCAGACCACCACACCACAGCCGCATACAGCATCCTTGGCTTCACCAACTTTTCATAAATCCAATGGACACCTCGGGGATTAACTCCCCAGGTCTTACCCGCTAATCTCCTACACTGCCAGAAAACCTTCTGCCCCTTCTCACAAATATACTCAATGTGGGCCCGCCAATTCAACTTATTGTTGATGAGGACCCCCAAATATTTAACCTCATTGCGAATTTGCAATTCCTTACCGAAGAGCCTAGGTCTCCTAAACCCTTCCAATTTCCTCTTCCTAGTAAATAGAACTAAAGAACTTTTGTCCGGGTTAACGGACAAGCCATAGTTCCTACACCACTGCTCCACGTAAGATAACGCCGACTGCATCAAGTCACTCACCACACTCAGATGCTTCCCTGTGATTAAGATTACCCCATCATCGGAATACATCTGCAGGTAAAATCCCCTACGGTTCATCTCCCAAAGTAGCTCATCAACGATGAGGCACCACAAGTGAGGTGACAAACTCCCACCTTGGGGAAAGCCCCTACTGGCTTTCACCCTTCTCTCCGCAACTCCCAAACGAGAATAGACAATCCTCGAAGTTAGGAGGTTGCCTATCCATCTAACCAGGGACTCATTCACGCCCCTCTCCTCCAATAACACTCTGATCCTATCATGGGCCACGCTGTCGAAAGCCCCCTCAATATCGAAGAAGCATCCCAGCGCGTACTCTTTAGACTCCAACGTACGTTCAATTCTCCCCACCAAATTATGGAGCGCAGTCTCCGTTGACCTTCCCGCCAAATAGGCATGCTGATTCCCATGGAAGGTACTCTTTATATCGCAATCCTCCATTAAGAAAAGGTCCACCAGCCTCTCTAAGCCCTTCAACATGAAGGACGCCAGGCTGACTGGCCTATAAGCTTTAGGGTCTAAATAGTCCAACTTTCCCGGTTTGGGAATGAACGCGACCCTACTAACTCTCCAAGCCCGAGGGATATAGCCCGAACTGAGGCTATCTCTCAGTATCTCTACCCATGTACTACCGAACATGTTCCAACTCTCCTGAATCAGCACCGGGTACAGACCATCCATACCCGGCGACTTGAATTTACTAAATGTAGCGAGTACCCAACTCGCCCTCCTTAAAGTAACCACTTTACTTGCCAACTCCTTACCCTGTAAATTTACTCCCTGTACAACGGGTGAAACATCCGCGCACTCTCCCACATACTCCACATTATCCGGTAGATGTCTATCCAGCATCACCCGTAACACCTCATTATGGTTATAGGTGATCTGTCCGTCAGGCCTCCTAATGCTGTCCAGCGACATCTCCCCGCTCTTGCCTAAAAACCTGAAGACCCGGTTTACCTCCTGTTCCCCCTCCAAGGTTTCGCAGAAGGTCCTCCAAGAGTCTCTCTTCGTTCTCCGAATCTCCCTTTTATACTCTCGCTTGGTCTCAACGAACCGTTCCCAATCCTCCTCCGCATTACTCCCCCTAGCCTTTCTCCTTAGCCGCCTCATCTGTCTATTTAAGGCAGTTAGTCGGGCCGTCCACCACTGGACCTTCCTGTGCAATACCTCATGCTCAGGGCATGAAGTCTCATAAGCGCGGACGATCGTACGAGTAGTCCGATTCACTCTCTGATCCAGGTCTTCCCCCTCAACCGGCGGTCTACCCGAACCTAACCTATCATTTCCCAAGGCCGAGGCGAAACTGCCCCAGTCCGTTCTCCTCGGATTTCGAAACTTCTTCACCTCTCCCATCCCAAGACGCAGGGTGATTCTAATACCTCTATGATCAGACAGCGTCCAGTCATCCATAACCTCCCAACCTGTCATCCAGGACAGAAATTGCCTGGAAGCCGCCGTTATATCTATAACTTCTTCCCTGTTCCTAATAACAAAGGTAGGTTTCTTACCTCTATTTAAAAGAAAAAGGTTTCTACTTACCAAAAACTCCGCCAGTGTCACCCCACGCCGGTTGGTGTCGCTGCTTCCCCACAGCGTGTTGTGTGAGTTGGCATCGAATCCGACCAGCAATGGCAGGTTCTCCTTTTCACACCACTCCACCAAACGCTCCACATCCTGACCAGGTGGTGGCTCCTCTGAATCATAGGGTAGGTAGGCCGATGCCAAAACCAGTCTGCCCACTGCCTCTCCTATCCTAATCGAAACTACCGTCAGGTCTCTAGAACAAAACTCTCTTAACATTGAACACTCCATATGCTTAGACACCAGTACGCAGGTCCTGGGCCTATCTACTCCACAATCATAAAATGTTCTCAACCCCATACCACCCCATCCGACCACACTGCCTCGGAAGGTATAGGGCTCCTGAATTAAACCTACCATTAAGGGTGTATCCCTTATAACTTCAGCCATCTCCGCTACAACTTCTCTGCTCCTGTGTGTATTATATTGACACACACAGAACATAATTACTTTCCCTCACTCTCCTCTTTGCCAGACTGGCCTCGTTGTTTCTCCTCCTTCCTTTTAAAGGTAATCCGTGTCAACTCATAAAAGGGCCTCCACTCCTTCTCTTCTAGAATCCGGAGTGAATGGGGATCTATAAAGAAAACCATCCACATACCTTTGTCTTTCTCGAAGGAGCTGAGCACTCTCCAAAGATCGGTCCGCAAACCAGGATTTTGCCCTTCCAAGCGTTCCAAGAATCTCTCCAACGGACACCTCTTGCCTGGCACCCAAACTGATACCCTAATCATCTTTGGGATGTCCTCTCCCTCCAACATAACATACTGGATGTCATCTCTGGGTGTGATAGCCTGCCTGGCTGTCCATGCCCTGGTCCTCTCGTCGCCGCAAGTGATAAGGAACATGCCCTCACCTACCACGCCGGACTCCTCAAATTGTGGCCACCAACCTTCATCGGGGGTGCCCTTCCTACTCCCAGTATCATCCAGAGCACCCACAAGTTGTGCTCTGACGTGCTCCGCGTCGTCCTCGGTCATCACTTCACCATCTACTCTGACCACGGCGACCTGTGGCTTCTTGGCCTTCTCCACTTTCGGGCGTTTAGCCTCGGGGACGCTTTCTGGCGTCTCCTCCGCACCCTTCTTCTTTTTCTTCTTTCTCTTTTTGCTGGATTCCCTTGTTTTGGTCTCACTCGGGGTCCGCCTTTCAGCGGTCCCCTCGCTTCGACCAGGGGAGGCCAGCAAAAGCTCCTCGATGCTCTTATTTAAACTCTCTGTGGAGGCACCCCTCTCCAGGCCTCTCAAAGGAGAAGCCGGGAGGTTCTCGGCAGTTTCCTGCCTCGAGGATGCGCCCCCACAAACTCACCTACAACATCTTTATTGGTGGAACAAGTAGCCATGACTACCGGTGTGCCTTGTTCCTCAACAACACCGGAGACCTTCGTGGTGATTTTCGCACCCTCATTTGCCACGGACTGAGGGTCAGTTTAGAGGTCCCCTGAGTCCAAAAAAGTGGTTTTTAGCAAATGGTCTGTGTGTGTGTGTGTGTGTGTGTGTGTGTGTTTGTATGTGTATGTATGTATTTGAACAACGTAGCTCAAAAACGAAAAATCATAGGAAGTTCGGACTTGATATTCCGTTTAGTTATCACCATGGGATCCGACAGTGGGTCATCTGTCAAAATTCCTCTACCGGAAGTACCACTTTACTAGTTGATTTTTTTTTTTCGTTTTTGCGATTTTCTTCAAACTTGGTATATTAACTACACGTACTTAACAACTACAACTTTTATTTGTAACATTTCTCCGGGAAAATTCATTTAAAGGGGCATTTCTGGTTGAGAGGAGCGGTTAGGTTCTCATCTAAAGTGCTATTTCAGTTCATTAGACAATTCTGCCATCTAAATAATGTTAATTAGAATTGAATATGTTGTTGAATTTCCGAGTTTGAAAAAAAATCGGATAACCGGAAGTGCGTTTACTTTACCAGTTTACTAAATGATTTTTTTTTTTCACTTTTTCGCGATTTCCTCAAAAATGGCTCCAACGATTTTCTTGAAACTTGTAATATTAACTAAATATGGAAAGATCTACATCATTTATTTAAAACATTTCTCTGGGAAAATTCATTTAAGGACACTTTTAGGGGAGGGGTAGAGGTTACAGCTTCCTCTAAAGTGCTATCATAGTTGATTATACAATTCTATCATCCAAACAAAATTAATTAGAAATAAATAGATTGCTAAAATTCCGAGTTTCAAAAAATATTAGTAAACCGGAAGTGCCCTTTTACTGAACAATTTTTTTCAGTTTTCGACGAATTTCGTTAAATTTGGTTCACAAACTATAAAATTTGTCGATTATAATTTTGGGAACTGGAGTAAGAGAAAGTTGAGTGAATGTTTCACACCAGATTTTTTTATATGCACTTACGTATATACATTAATAGCATTACTACAATTCTAAATTTGATGGAAATTGAGTTTTTTTTAGAATTTTCTCGAAAACAGTTGCAGTGAAATGTATCGCTTTTATTTGAAACATTATTCTGAAAAAATTGTTATTAAGTGGTACTGAGGAATCTGAGATTGTTCGGCATTTAATATAAATTTAAATTTAACCCGAAAACAGAACATAATTTTATTACAGAATGGAGTATTGTACTAATATTGATAATAATTTACTAATTTATTAGGCTATGTCTAAAGGTAGAGAGGAGGGAAACCTATAGTTTCTCCTCTATTATTCAGTCGCTATCTAACACTCGTTGCAGTAAGTTTTAGTGCAGAAGTAAATCTGTCTATATAATTCATGCCAGTTCAATGGCCTTTAATCGTGAAAACCCAAGTTTATTACTTCTGCTTTTCCTGGGTAGTGTAAATAAACTGGTCCTTTTATCGACCAAGGAGCTTCGATTCTTTCGGCTAGCATGGGCTTACAGTGAAATCACATGGTTGTTACTTCCGCTTGAGTTTTCTGCCGTGCAGCTTCTGGGAGCCTATTTAATTATTATCTACGATTATCAGCCAAGTGGTAGTGTATTGGTGAAGACTAAAAAGAGTTGGAGGCACCTAAGAATTATTTCCTTATTCCTATTTTTTCCTCTCCACTTTCCCACGATATGGGCTAAGGACACATGGGCCTTCCAACGCTGGCAACCAGGGATTCTGCGTTTCAAGGTAAGCGCCATTCCTTTAGCTTTTGTTGAAAAAAATATTAAATACTCTTTGCTACCTATTTTTAAATTTAATTTATATATTCATTTTTTTTTTTCATATAATTATGAATTTTTAATTTCCCATTTGCTCAACAATTATAAGTCCACTCAATATTTTTTACTCAATTTATATTTTTACATTTTTGTTGTTTTTTATTAAACCGAGCTACCAAAGGTATATATTTTCCTGTATTTACTAAACAAAGACGTTAAAAATCGAATGTGTTTGTTCATTATTGACTCCCCACAATATTATCATTCTCTACCTTTCTCTGATGTCGACGCTTGTTCCCCCCACCTCTTACGCTATGTTAGGACGTATAAGTCCTTATACATGACTTAAAAGAATAGAACTAAACAGACGCTTTTGACAACTTGAAAGACTAAGTGGACAACAGATCTAAACTCTCCCTAGACAACAAAAGACTAATATATACATCTATTTTAAAGCGTATCTGGGCGTACGGGATAGAACTATGGGGTTCAACCAAACGCTCACATCTCCAAAGAATCCAATCCCTACAATCATGAATCCTCCGTAACATTGTAAACGCTCCTTTTTACATTTCCAACCGAACTACATATAATAATAATAGTTTTATTTGCTTTCGGGGAGAGCCCCATACAAATAGAGTGGTATGAGATACATTAAATGAAAAATAAGTTTAAAGAAGACAAACCACAACAAAAATACAATAGCAAACTGCTTGGAATAAAACATTTAAAATAAATTTCTTAGACTTCAAAAAAAAATTTGTAAAGTATTTACATAGACAATAGTAAACAAAACATAAAAATGACAATATTTGTAATTAGAACAGAAAAATATTATTGTATAAAAAGTATAATTAAGTATAATTAAAGTATAATTTAAAAATAACTGGGAGATTATTAGATTTTCTAATTTTATTTAGACGATAGTATCCCTCCAATTCGTCTTCTATAGAATCGAATCCTATGATGGACGAGATTTTCTTCAAAATAGTCAGAATGTCCACATCAGTGTTACTAGGAATAATCATTACTTTGATTTTATAAAAATTTAAGAACCTGCGTATTTCCGTTTAGGGCAGCTTGCAAATTATTAATACAGTCTTTTAGATAAAGATTTTCTTTACTTACTGCTGTCATCTTATTTTTTACTTTAATTAAATCATTCTTAATCCCTGAAGTAATCGCTTTAATTTCTTCTTTGAAGTTATTCAAATTTTTGTGAATTTCTTGATCATCATTTCTCAAGTCGGAGATATCTTTTTTTCAAGTCTTTGTGAATTGTATTAATACGATCAAGTATACAGCATCCGAGCCCCTCCCTTTTGCTGTCATGGTGTCATTATCAGTTATATCCCCACCACAACTAGCTGTGGACATAGTAACTGTTTTGTTTATATTTATTTATTGAAAACATAATAGATTATAAAGACACTTTTGTCCCCACTAGAAAACTGAACTATCCCCTCCACCACAAAAATATGCTATTATAAATAATTTTAATAAATTTAACAAAGCTTTTCTTTCGAGATAGAACTATGGGGGTTCAATCAAACGCTCACATCTCCAAAGAATCCAATCCCTACAATCCAGAATCCTCCGTAACATTGTAAACGCTCAATTTTACATTTCCAACCGAACTATATACACATTGAACTTAATATACCGTTCATTGCTCAGGTCGCTCAAACCCGTTACAGGAAATTCCATATTAACCTTCAGACTCACACAAACTCTTTTAATCAACACATGTCTTCCCGAACACTTCCTAATAACCCTCCTAGTCATTTAAAAGATAATAGCTTCGTGATCTCCTCGCAAGTGAAGAGAGTCAATAGTGATTTTGTGTAGTTTTGGAGTGTTATCATTGGATAGCTTCTCCACTCGTTTTGTATTTAGGTTCTTTGTATGATTGTTACTTATAGTGCTATCGCGCTGATTGTAGCATGAATAAAGATTAAAAAAAAAAGGGTGTATGAGTATAATTTCAAATTTAAAGAAACTTGTTCATTTTATAATGTAACTGTATTAAGACGAGTAAGAAAGAATGTCATATGAAGAGTGTTTCACCCCGGATTTTTTGAATAGCCAAGATAAGACTTAGCTCTATCTTTCAAAGAATGCCAAACATTTCTTTTTGGAACATTATAAAGAAATAGTAGGTCTTTTTTAAGTCTATAAAGGTCAAATTTAATTCTACTTTTCTCGGTTTACACTTTTCAATGATAGGAGATGGGTCTTAGGACAAAGATGTTGCTTGTGACTGGCCGTAAACCCACATTGTTCTTCTGGAATACAATAATTTGCCTCTAATTTATTTTTTAACATCCTTCCAAACACACTTAACAAAAAAGAGGTATTTCAAACCAGAAACCATTCAATAAAAACGTTTTTTTTTCATTCTATAGCCTAGAATAAATATCCTATGAAAATTGAATTCAAAAATTTGGAAACCATTGCAATATTTCTTCTTACATCCGCGTGAGAAGACAGATTCTATTGGAATCTTATTGGTCAGTGCTCATTCAGGTAAGTCAGAATAACAATAAATAAGATCATTAAAACCTACAGTTTTTTCCTTTATTTGCGTTTGAGTTCCTTTGAGCTCTCTGCATTGCATATTTAATTTGGTTAAAGATCTTCTTCTTTTTTTCCATACGGCACACTGTAATCTTCCATGTTAATGCGACAGAATTTCCCCTTATCTTATAAAGTACTAGCTGAACCCGGCCACGCTTTGCTGCGGCTCAGTTTGATTTTAATTAAAGTAAATAGTAACGGAAGTAAATAGTAAAATTAAAGTAGTAAGTAAGGGAAGTAAATAGAAGTATTATAGTGAACATAGATTCAGCAAGAAAACACATCATTCAATTCAATACCCTACTTTGCGTTGCTGTGAACTGAAAGGAAAGAAAGAAAAAATGTTTTTAACTGAAAGTCTTTTTTTTATTGTAAAGCTAGTGAATGGACTATATTATTTTGTTTGTCTGTTTTCTGCATAAACATAAAGATCAGATGGTTTACCGACTCTGGAGCATGCGACATATAATTGCCCACGAGAGAAACATTCGTTTTCTAAATTCAAACCGCACACTTACAAAGAGTGTCCTTGTGCTTTATTGATAGTCATAGCGAACGCAAGTCGTTTATCCAGTCGTTTAGCCATATCTGTCGGTATGAGTAGTATTCGTGGAAGTAGTACAACTTCATCTTTATGAGGTCCAATGAGAATTGTTGCTTCAATTAGATTATTCATCAATTTTTTAACTACTGATCGTGTACCATTGCATAACTTTGGCTGGGTGATGTTTCGGAGTATAATTGGCACTCCAGTTTTCAAATTTAGAATGTGTGGCGGTAATCCGGGAACATCGAGTGAATTAAGAAATCCGTTAGAAAATTCACAACTTCATTTTGGTCAATCAGGGAGTGAATGGATTTGTATGTCACTGTTTCACCTGCGATTGTTTAGAATGATGTAGTTCATATCGAGTACGTCGACATTTTTAGCCGCTAGAATGGCTCTTCCGCTTAACCATGCGTGATTTTGATAATTTGTTTCGATGCTTTGGAATACCTTGTCTACAAATATTGCGAGAGACTGGTGTGAGGTACTTCGAAACTGGTGGCGGTGAGAAGTACATATAAGTAGTTGAGAAAGAGGTTCAGAGAATGAGCCACCATCGCAACTCGCCTGAATCTGTCTAAGTCTGCCAACCTCGCAAAACGCTCGGAGAAGTTCCCGTTTCCATGGGAACATTGGAAGTAAAAACTATATATAAACACTCTTATATAGAAGTGCAACGTTGTGTAAAAATTTCATGTCAATCCATCGACTACTTTTCTAGTTTTGCAGCCACAAACATACGGATGCTGAATTTTTATATACGAGGTGTGTAAATTAAGTAATGAGACTGATTTTCTAGTGTTCGATCTGGCAACACTGGAGACGCGGCGCATGCGTGGTAGGGCAAGTAAACATCTGATACACGTCCAGTGCAAATTTGAAAATGCTAGAGTTGTTGCACTGTCCGTAGTGACTTTTTTTGTGAGCAAGGCTTTTTCAGTGCGTTTTAAAAATGAGTGACATCAATCACGAGCAACGTTATGCTATCAGGTTTTGCTTCAGACTTGGGCACAGTACAACGGAAACGTTTGAAAAACTGTGCCAGGCCTATGGAGACAATGTTTTGTCGAGAGCACAGGTTTTTATGTGGTTTAAGTCGTTTGCAGAAGGAAGGGAATCAATTAAAGACGAGCCTCGCAGCGGACAGCCTTCATATTCAAGAACCGACAAAAATGTTAGCAGAATCCGCGATCTCGTGCGTTCAGATCGTCGTTTGACAGTCCGAATGATCGGCGAAGAGTTGAATTTGACTCACACAACCGTTCATCAAATTTTGACTAATGAATTTGGAGATAAGAAAAATTTGTGCAAAAATGGTTCCGAAAAATTAATGAGTATTTGGCCAGTAATAACATTCCTGTGGCTCCTCAGCCTCCTTATTCACCCGACTTGAGTCCATGTGACTTTTTTTTTATCCCCAAATTGAAAAATCACCTCAAGGGACGTCATTTTGGAACATTGGAGAATATTCAAACAGCCGTAACCGACCAACTGAAGTCTATTCCAGTATCCGAGATCCAGCACTGCTATGACGAATGGAAGAATCATCTTCAGCGTTGTGTGGCTGGCTTCCCAAGGTAGTTACTTTGAAGGGGACAATGTTGAATTGTAATTTTATTTGAATAAAAAAAAAGATAAAAAAATCAGTCTCATTATTTAATTTACCCACCTCGTATATAGATGTGATTTTAATTTTTAACAATCGCATGATTTAAAGATAAATTGACAACGGAACATAGAGAAAAATTAATGTTGTAAAATTTAATATCTATAATATTTGTGATTCAGTGAATACCTAGCAACTCCTTAAATATATTATACTACTGCTAAAAACAGATTTATTACTAGAGATTTAATTTAAAGCCTGTTATTCTGCTGATACGAACTTGTTCAAATAAGTAATCTCTTGAAAACAATATACGCTTTAATAAATGATCACGAATCACTCAAAAACTACCTTCCAATAGCTTAGTGGAAAAAAGGCAATATTAGGTTCTATCTAGCGATTATTTGTGTAAGCTGAAATGAATAGAAAAGTGCATTTATTAAACCATGGCGATCTGTCTGTGGGAGGGAAAAAAAGCAGCTGTTTCTAATCACCATTATAAAAACTGTTTCCATGAATTTGAATACTTTACCTTGTCTTAAGAAGCTTTTAAAACTTTTTATTATTTTCCAGTGCTACCTGTATTGGAAAAGTATGAAAAATATTTTATAACTAATATTATTATTGCATAAGCAAGGGGAAAAGAGACAATAGCAATGATCATTGCGGACCCGGTGAAAGAGGGGATGAAGACCCGTTGTTGGTATGATAAAGAGTAGTGGGGATGAGCCCCAGGGGCCCCACTGCTGTTTACCACCTCCGACCATAGTGCCGCCAATCCCCTCCTTTTCACTCCGTACCAATCCAGAGCTGGTCGTAGCCCAGTAGGCATCCATACACCCACTCAGACTCATGTCCCAGACGCAATGGGGTAACAATAATCCACTATTATATCACAATACACACACTGTTTTTTTTTTTGCGTATTTTATTTTCTATTTTGTTTTAATTTTTACAATATATATTTTAGCTGCTTCGCATAATCATAAAAAAAAAATAAAATCAAGAAATTTTTGTTTTATTACAGCTCCAAAAGAAAATTAATAATTTCCTAGCACCTGCTTATATTTTTATTAAAGTTGAATTATTAGTATATATTTTTCTTATTTTTATACCTCAATGGCAAAAATTAGGCACAACCTGTATATACGCATATTATATCTTAGTGATTAAAAATTAAAACAAAAATAATTATATATTTTTTTTTTGTGAAGGGAGGGGATGAAAAAAAAATTAGTCTAATTCCGCACGTCTGCTTAATTATAATATCTGCTTTAGCATAGTTTGAAGCACAAGCAATTTTTTTAGTATTAGAGCTTTATTGGTATCTTTATTGTCTGCTTGACCTATACAGGTCAAACAACTCCAATACACTTGTCCTATTTATATCATGAAAGATTTAAGAGCATAATATTTGATTATTATTATTTTATTATATATTTTTTTTAATAAAGCCAAAAACGGAATAGTTTTTAAATTAATCATTTTTCATAAATAGCTAGTAATTATCTTATTAGCATCATAAAATGCATCATCTTAGAAAACATCAAACAATGAAATGTAAACACAATATATTTTTATAACTAATTAAATTTAATTGGGTCAAAGCTATGATTTATTATATCAGTGGACGAATTAAAATTTGAGCTTTTATAAAAAAAAAACAAAAAACAAAGTATAAATAAGAAATTTCAAAAACATTTTGTTTATATTACTTTGTTTTTTTTATAATAGATATTAATTTTTAGTCTGTGCTTTGGATTTTAATAATAAATTTATTATTCTTTTAATGGTTTCTTAAAAATATATAACTTAGACCGTTTAATAAATTTTTCCAGTTAAATTTGATTTTTCAATGTACCTTTTTAAAAACATGAAGATTAAATATGGCTGCTATAAAGTAAACGTTCATACGTCTCTTTTTATCTGATTGGTCCAACATCACGCAAGTTCTGCTGATGATTGTTTTTTTTTTATATATATATATATACTTTGTTGCTAAAAAATTTGTAATTAAAAATTGATTAAAACATTCCCCCCCCCTTTAATTTAATTTATTCTCCGCGTGAATATGGAATAGTTGTTTGTAAGCAGAACAATGTCCATATAAGATTGATATATAGTATATTTTTATTTTTTATAAGTTTGTTGACTGCTACATATTTATATCAGTAGTTTTCTTTCCTACGTTTCGACAATTGAGCGTGTCCATTTTCAAGGAAATTTATTGTTTAAATTTTTATATAAATCTGAAAAATTATAGTTATATTAGAACATATTTTTATTTTGAAATGGCACAAGTATTAAAACATATTTTATATACATTTGTCCAACATAATAAAACAGGTTGGTACAATTTGTTGGATAAATGTACAAAATATATGTTTTAATACTTGTAGCATTTCAAATAAAAAAATCTGGTGTGAAACACTCACACAACTTTCTCTTACTCCAGTTCTCAAAATGATAATTGACAAATTTTATAGTTTGTGTACCAAATTTAATGAAATTCGTCGAAAACTGAAAAAACTGTTCAGTAAAAGCGCACTTCCGGTTTACTAATTTTCTTGAAACTTGGAATTTCAGCCATCCATTTATTTCTAACTAATTATGTTTGGATGATAGAATTGTATAATCAACTAGGATAGCACTTTGATGAAAATCTAACCCCACCCTCCCCTAAAAGTGCCTTAAAAGAATTTCCCAGAGAAATGTTTTAGATAAAAGTTGTAGATCTTTGCATGTTTAGTTTATATACGAAGTTTCAAAAAAATCGTCGGAGCCATTTTTGAGAAAATTGCGAAAAAGTGAATAAATCATTTAGTAAAGTGGTAAAGTAAACGCACTTCCGGTTATCCGATTTTTTTCAAACTCGGAATTTCAACAACATATTTAATTCTAATTAACATTATTTAGATGGAGAATTGTCTAATAAACTGAAATAGCACTTTAGATGAAAACCTAACCCCACCCCTCCCCCAAAGTGCCCTTCAGAGCATTTTCCCGGAGAAATGTTTCAAATAAAAGTTGTAGCTCTTTGTATGTGTGGTTGATGTTTCGAGTTTAAAGAAAATCGTCGGAGCCATTTTTGAGAAAATCGCAAAAAAGTAAAAATCCAACTAATAAAGTGGTACTTCCGGTTGAGGAATTTTGACAGATAACGTACTGTCAGATCCCATGGTGATGCCTAAACGGAATATCAAGTTTCAACTTTCTACGGTTTTTCGTTTTTGAGCTATGCTGTTCACATACATACATACATACACACACACACATACACATACACACACAGACCATTTGCTAAAAACCACTTTTTTGGACTCAGGGGACCTCAAGACGGATATTACTTCCGGACCTATTTTCCGGTGATAACTCGATATCGAAAATTTGACACGATTACAATACTTCCTCTTACTAGGAGTGAGAGAAAGTAAAAAAGAATAAGTATTGTAATATAACTATAATTTTTCAGATTTGTATATAAATTTAACAATAAATTTCCTTGAAAAATGACAAGCTCAGTGACGAAATGTAGCAAAGAAAACTAAATGTAATCTTTTCTTAAATAAAATAAAATTAAGGCTGTACATCGCGGTTCATTCTTCTACAAAATCAGCACAATTAAACAAGAATATAAAACAGCCATAAGCCTATAACTGTCTTAATTATTAGTATTTATTTCGTTTTTTTTTTTTTATTAATTTACAACAGTTTCTGTAGCAAAATTGATTACATTTTTTTTCCCAAATAAAAAGTAAAAATAAAATTCAGGCTTTCCTAATTAAGTTATCAATCTTGAGGATTCAAGAATAAAGAACGTTAAAAATTTTGGAATGATACTATTTATGTTGCCAGATGTCAAAAATTGATTGTGAAAAATACTTTGCAAATTAAATCCAATTAATCCTTATTAATAAAAAAAAAATCATTATTAATTAAATATGAAAATATTTTATCATAAATGATTCAAATAGATGATTGGATTTCATATGAAAATATTGTATGTAATAAATAATTTATTGGGTTAAATTTTAAATTGCTAGCAAATATTCCGTAGTTTTTTTTTGTAATTTACATCTGTATATAAATACAATAGTAAATGTGCAGAAAGATACAAATCACCAGAGTCACTTGTGTGGAGAACTCATCCAGCCGATGAGACTCCATAAGAAAAAAAACATATGGCTTTACTTAGTTTAATAACAAGGTTATTCATTAAAGAGTCTCGAGGCCAGCGGCATTTCAATCGTCTGGGAGAATTATCTGGAAGGGTAGAGGAACTTAGCTGGCCTACTAAAGGCTTAGGGTGAGCAGAGAGGGATAGATGGAACTTTTTGTATTTGGTTTTGGCAACTTCATTTATGTAAGGAATATTGAGGTCTTGATGAGGTTAAGATTTGATACATAGAAGGTGGCATTGACAATTTTTCTGAGAATTTTGAATTGGAATGACTGGATTCGGCGGGAATTGGATTTTTTGGTTGAACTCCATAGTTCAATAGCGTATATCCACATAGATTTGAGTAATACCAGGTAAATTAGTCTTTTATATTGTAAGGATAGTTTAGATGGTCTGCCGAGTAGTAGTGATAATAGTTTAAATCGTCTGTTAAGGTCTTGTCTTTTTAGTCGTGTACGGGGCTTCCAGGTGAGCCGTTTGTCCGTAGTAGATTCCGTAGTAAATTTAGATTCAATTTAATCATATTAATCAGGTATGATGATATATATATATTTATTTATTATATATATATATATATAAAAATAGAAAAGGATAAGACATCGATTGATAAGTCATTAAATGTTTTCTAATCTAGAAGTTTGTTAAAATTCAGCATATTATGCTTAAAAATAGTATTTATATTTTACTGCTGTATCTAATTGCCTTGCTAATTTACTAAAAATTCTAAAAACACTTGAATTTGACCAATAATATAATAAATTAATCAAAATATTATATTTTATTATATTATATTAAGCGTATATTCTGAATGTAAACAAATATTTAGTTATTTCAAATTATTTCCTTATATTAATCGTAGTATATCTAAAATACATTATCCATTACATCTTTGCCTTAATTTTGAACATCGTCTCGGATTTACGTCCATAATCAGAGCTGGAGACAGTAAACAAAATTTTTAAATCTTCTGCGAAATAATTGAGTGACTAGGGAAGGGTATAGCTAAGTGGTTAGCGTACTGGACTACCACGCGGAGGACCCGGGTTCGAGTCCAGCTGTGCTAGCCTTAGATTTTTTTTCTTCCTAGGAGCCTCTACAGCTCACTGTCCGGTGATGGATGTCTGTAACGAGAGAACACTTTCCGGAGGCCGGCAGTGCACTGGGAAGGCTCCGGGCGCTAATGACCATAGATGTTGACGCGCCTTAAATTAAAAAAAAAAAATAAGAAAAGGGATTTAGAGATTCAGAATTAGTTTATAAGAACTTTTTCACTGCGTATTAGTTTATATCCTCAAAAAAACTTGGGTTTATAATCCTCTAAAAAAACTAGCGGAATCATGTCACAGAATAATCTCGTAATCTCCGTAACGAAATTCCATAACTTTTAAAGCACGCAGCCAATTGTAAAGCAAATATTTCTGCAAATACTTAACCACTAAACTTTCTGAAATACGAAAATTGTATTAGAAATATCACAAACGCAGATTTTAAATTTTATGTGGGTCAGTCATAAAAAAATGCCCGTTTTTCTTGCAAATTTAAAAACAATTTTATTTTATTTAACAATTTTTTTAGTATTCAAAGTATACAACCTTGTGTTTTTTGATTTGTTTCCATTTCGATGCTAGCTGCCGAGTTCCTTCGCAATACCACTCTTTGGGATTTGAACAGAATTCCGCAAATCCATTTTGAACCTCGTCCATAGAATTCTCCAATGACCATAGATGTTTATGGGCCTTAAATTAAAAAAAAAAAAAAAAAAATTAATGATGTAATATAATAATATAAAATTCACCCAAGATATTATACAACTGATTCATTTTATGATTACATTAATTAACTAAAATTTATTCCTAATAATGACACCATACGCAATTTATGCACAATTTAAATTTATTAAGTTTGCATTAATATTTTTAAATCTGGTATTTTATCCGTCTTAGCATGAATATTTTATTTTGTTCCTGACTGGTTTCGAATTTTCATCCATTGCCAGAGCAAATTCACCAAGTTCGTGTAGAGAGTTCACTTAACGTAATGTTTCTGTTACACTCACATTTGTTGGTTGTATATATGTGGGGAGATTATAAGGTTATGTTACTATGTGTGTGTTTGTGTTTAATGATAAAATGGAATCATTATAATTTATGATTAGAATTAGACACACACATAGTCATTAAACAAGTGCGATGAAGTGAACTCTCTAAACGAAGTTGGTGAATTTGTTCTGACGATGGATGAAAATCCGAAACCAGTCAGGAACAAAATAAAATATTCATGCTATGACGGATAAAATACCAGATATATTATCGAGCATTGCGGACCTATCCACAAATTTAATATTTAAATGCCAGTTCTGATTGAAATCTTGTTAATCATTCTTTGAAGACATGATGTTTGGATGCAAATAATAATACAATATTGATCATTTTAGCTTTCACTCGCTCACAACAGAGACTTACCTACCTCTTTTATTGGAACCTTATTCCGGAAAAAAATGTTCCCATTGATTCTGATCCCCCACTTATCGCCTTCTAGTCATTAATAAACAAAGAAAATAGAAAAAGGCTTAACAAACAGCTTTACTTTTCCACCATTTACTTCATCAAAATCCTCAGTTAGACCTTTTTATTTTTGTAATTTACTTTTTATTACTAAATTAGAGAAAATAAAAAAAGTTTATTTGTAAAAATAAAAAATGCATTAAAAAAAATTAGCATCGTGTGTGTTACTATATATCATACTTTTAATTGTTGCAAACAGTTGCAGGGAAAAAAATGTCTTTTTCATTTTTCAAGTTATGTTTAGTTGCCAGATTCAATGCGCTTTTAGAAGGACACTTGAATTCAATTGGATTAAAGTGCCACTTTACTCAATGACAGTGGTGAACTATGGAAATTTTATCCAAAGGGTTCTCATGGTTGAGCATAAAAAAGAAAATCGTATTTCACACAAAATCATTTATTATTACACAGCTAGTGGTATAAATGTCAATTCGTTATAGAGAATTTGACAAAATAATTTATTTTAATTTTAGATTAAGAATTTTAGAGAAAGATTACCGTATAGTATTCTATTCATGATCTCGGGTCTCTCCGAAAGGAATTAGATGCACTTAGGCCTCAAGTGACCGTTGTGGTCTCCGAAAATTGCATCAGCTCTGCCCCATTAATCCAATATCACTCCAATATTTCTGCTCCATGAATTCTATCTCGTCATCTCGCCTCCGGAAGGAACAATGATAGGTGGAAGGCAAAAAGTTAAGAAGTTATGATTGAAGGTAGGTATTTACTCTATACCTTAGATCATTCAGCTCGTATTTTATCATTTCTTATCATTAATTATTCTATAGTAGCCCACGGCTGACACACGCTTTGTTATAAATATATATATAAAATGGGTAAATGGGTAATTAATTATCAAAGTAAATCCTCCTTCAAAAACGTAATTTAAGTTACACATCTCTTCTTGTTAGATGTGTCCATTTTTAAAAGGAATAATGTGCCTTTTAAAAAGATGAAAAACAAAATGTGTTTTCCCAGTCAGGTATCAACGAACCCAATCTTAACCTAGTTAGGGCATAACAAAAACATTTTTAAAACCAGTGTATCAACTAAATTTGCAAGTCTATTTATCCCACTGACAACCGGTCAGTAAAAAAAATCAGGCATCTAAGCATGGAAAATATATCTAACGCTTTCCAGCTCTGCGGTCGGTCGAAGATCGTAATATCGGTTGGGAATTATTTTTGTTTAGCTGAAGTAATTTACATTGCATAGCGCCCATTAAGCCTTTAAATGGTGCCCACTGACTCAACCTCGTAGCCCTCACAGATGCCAGAAAAACTGAAAAAAATGTTATTTTTTGAAAAAAAGTTTCTAATAAAAATGATAGGTGTAAGTCTCTGTGGTTAGCTACAGATTCCCTATTTTTCCCTGCATATTTTTCCTTAACCTTATACTAAACATCACTACATAAACATACATGTAAGAAAGTTATAATATTAATGTACATTGGCACTTGTATATATTTTACTTTCTCTTACTCCTAGTAATTTAATATAGATATTGATAATCTATCTATCTATCTATCTATCTATCTATCTATCTATCTATCTAGCTATCTATCTATCTTCTATCTATCTATCTATCTATCTATCTATCTATCTATCTATCAATCTCTATCTATCTATCATATATCTATCTACCTATCTATCTATCTAACTATCTCTCTATCTATCTATCTATCTATCTATCTATCTCTTATCTATCTATCTATCTATCTATCTATCTATCTATCTATCTATCTATCTATCTATCTATCTATCTATCTATCTATCTATCTATCAATCTATCTATCCATCTATCTATCTATATCTATCTATCTATCTATCTATCTATCTATCTATCTATCTATCTATCTATCTATCTATATTTCTATGTATCTATCTATCTAGCTATCGATCTATCTATCTATCTATATCTATCTAGCTATCTATCTATTATCTATCTATCTATCTATCTATCTATCTATCTATCTATCTATCTATCTATCTATCTATCTATCTATCTTTATCTATCTATCTATCTATCTATCTATCTATCTATCTATCTATCTATCTATCTAGCTATCTATCTATCTAATCTATCTATCTATCTATCTACTATCTATCTATCATCTATCTAATTATCTATATCTATCTATCTATCTATCTATCTCTATCTATCTCTATCTATCTATCTACTATCTATCTATCTATCTATCTATCTATCTATCTACTATCTATCTATCTATCTATCTATCTATCTATCTATCTATCTATCTATCTATCTATCTATCTATCTATCTATCTATCTATCTATCTATCTATCTATCTATCTATCTATCTATCTATCTATCTATCTATCTATCTATCTATCTATCTATCTATCTATCTATCTATCATCTATCTCTCTATCTCTATCTATCTATCTATCTATCTATCTATCTATCTATCTATCTATCTTATCTATCTATCTATCTATCTATCTATCTATCTTATCTATCTTATCTCAACTAGTCTCTGAGGCCAAGTTTTCAAATTAAAAAAAAATTTGATGAAAGCTTTTTCGTAAAAATGTTACAAAGTCAAAAATCTGTTCCGCAAAATTGCACTTCCGGGTAAACCGAGTTTCTTCAAATTTGAAATCCTCACAATTGTATCAAAGATGCCTTAATATTAATTGAAATGGTAGATCCATACATTATACTGAAGGGCATTTTTAAGGAAAACTTAATATTGCATCACCCAATTGAACTCACCAATGATCAATTTTCCTAAACTGTGGTTTCCTAAAATTTTTGGTTGATAAATTTGAAAACAATTTAACAAGAAGTACTCTGCGCAACTTTCGGTCAACCTCGATTTTCTTCAAACATTGGAATATCTGCAACAGATTTCATTCCAATTAATATTATATACATGATAGAATTGTATTATAAGCCACAATAATCATTTTAGAAGGAAAAATATAAATTCATCCCTCCCTTAAACCCCCACACCCACTTTAATGAATTTTCCAAGAAACATTTTTCAAAGTAAAGTCATCTATATAGTATTTGTACAAAGTTTAAAGAAAATTGTTGGAGCTATTTTCGAGAAAAACGCAATAAACTGATAAATCTATTCAGTAAAGAGTGGTACTTTCTGTTGAAGAATTTTGACAAATAATTTTCCTTTCGGATTCCATGGTGATACCCAAACGCGACCTTTTAATGTCAAGTTTGAACCTTCTGCGTCTTTGAGCTACACACACACACACACACACACACATACATAGACTAATTCTTACTAGCCATATATTCGGACACCGGGGACTTCAAAACGTATATTTCCGCTGAAAATTTGATATAGAAAATTTAACTCGATTACAATATTTTCTATTACCAGCTGTAAGAGAAAGTAATGAATAATCTAACTCATTCTCTTATATAACATATTAATGACAATTTATTTTCTTAAGCCGCTTTCGTCTCTAATTCGTCTATAACTCACAAATTTAATCTACCTATTTTAAAAATATTATAGCTATTATTTACACCATGCCCTACTTAAAACTATATCTCATCTATGAGAAAATGTCAAGGAAAAATTCTGACATGATATAAAAATGACTAAACCACGCAATGTCAGCCCGATGAAAAGCCATATCTTTCTTATTGCTTTTATAATCGATTTATAAACCTTCTAATACATTTTAGTAAGTAAATTTATTAATTCTTTATATTTTATTTACTACTATTTTTTTATTTTGTTTATATATATACATACTCGTATAAATATATTGAGAACATTTTTACTACGTTAATGTTTTTTTCCCCCTATTAATGTTTTTTAGGGTTCTCGGAATAATTTTTAAGGTTTAGCTGTGTAGCTAAACAATTCCACCTGCTGACCAAGTACTTGGATTATTCTTGGACAGAAGAATGACCTCGAACCCTCACACAGGCTCAAACGCTTCGACGTCAAAATATGTTTAATATGTGTAGCAATTATTCTCTTCTTCATAAATAAAGTTTAAGTTAAGTATATTTTGTAAATGGACTTCTATATTTTGATTGACGCAAAGTTTAAGAGAATACTGGGTTAATTATCATTCATGGAATTGTCGGTATTTTTTTAAAAATAAAATCCAAAATTTTCAGTTGTTTCAATAAAAGTAAAAAAAGTGTTCAATTGATTGAAACTTATTTATTCAGCTACTTCTCAGTTACTATTCGTATTTTTGGTGTATACACTGGGAGATTCACAGTATCCTGTTCCACTATGAGAAAAGATTCTTTTAGTTTAAACCATCATTCCAAGACTTTTCTCTAGGTCTCTTACCCATCCTCTTACGCTCCTTACGTGATCTACTTGTTTTTCCTTTCATACTATATAGAAGATAAAACTTTCTTTGGCGAATCCCTATAGAATCTACTAAGATGGTCTCTAAGATCTAACTTTGACCTAACGGTGATGATCCTAATGCTGTCTTGTCTGTGTTTTTTCTCTGCCTTGTTTAGGTATTTTATGTTTGTGTCGTTTGAGTTGAAACTGATGTGCATAGTAACCCAATAGATCAATGTGCTTGTTAAAATGACCTTTGAGTGTTCTGAGATTCCTTTTAAAATCAATTCATTGTTGACGTTTCTGTTACTTTTACAATTTTTTTTTAAGATTATATTTAAATTTTCCATATGTTAGCAGTCTATTCTTCATTATGTTTACTGGAGTTGGGTAATTATAACCATCCAGATAGTCTTCAAAATTTATATTTAATGGTTTTTCATATTAATTGACTTTCGACCACAGGTCATTTTCATAACTTAAATAAAAAAATTACACAATAATTGCTTAGATTATATAATTAGTATTATTCTATATCTATTCTATATCTATAAAATAAAAAGTAAGCAATTTGCTGTCCCTTATAGGCCACCGAATAAGTCACGTTTTTGTGACATGCGTTTATATCGCAAATTCGGCTGAAAGGAATTTCAAGCGACTCGCACTATTTGACACAGAATTTTCTTGAGAATATTATGAGGGGTGAAGGTTGGGTGCCAGAGAGGCGGAGCCTCCCTCCCGAGTGATTGAGTGGTGAACGGGGAGCAGGGCGCCAAAGGCGACAGGGAGGTGTAGCCGCCTCCCGAGGTTTGTGTGCCGAAGGCGCGAGGAGGCAGAGCATCCTAGCTGTTTTATATATATATATATATATTCTAATTTTATTTAGACGATAGTATTCCTCCAATTGGTCTTCTATAGAATCGAATCCTATGATGGACGAGATTTTCTTCAAAATAGTCAGAATGTCCACATCAGTGTTACTAGCAATGTTCATTACTTTGATTTTATTAAATTTAAGAACCTGCGTATTTTTGTTTAGGGCAACTTGCAAATTATTAATACAGTCTTTTAGATAACGATTTTCTTTACTTACTGCTGCCATTTTATTTTTTACTTTAATTAAATCATTCTTAATCCATGAAGTAATCGCTTTAATTTCTTCTTTGAAGTTATTCAGTTTTTTTTTAATTTCTTGATTATCATGTCTCAAGTCAGAGATATCTTTTTTCAAGTCTTTGTGAATTGTATTAATACGATCAAGTATACAGCCGAGTGCATCCGAGACACTCCCTTTGCTGTCATGGTATCATTATCAGTTATATCCCCACCACAACTAGCTGTGGACATAGTAACTGTTTTTGTTTATATTTATTTATTGAAAACATAATAGATTATAAAGACACTTTTGTCCCCACTAGAATACTGAACTATCCCCTCCACCACAAAAATATGCTATTATAAATAATTTAAATAAATTTAACAAGCTTTTCTTCACTATTACGGAAAAACTGATAGATGAAAATTTATCAAAATTCACCAGATTGTTTGAAATAGTAAGAAGTTATTGTATGTCAAAAAACAAGACTTAATTCCAAATTTAACTAGTGAAACACACTCAGAATTACAGACACGATGTTACCTCTATGAAATGTTATTGGTGTGATGTTGTGTAATAGTAGTTGGTGTAGCACGAGCGGTTTTATAAACGGGCTTGTAAGTATATATGTTTAAGAGAGTGAGTATGAGAAATAAGAAAGTAGTCCCACTGCTAACAATAAATATATTCTATTAAAATAATAACTACAAGTTGTTTGCAAAGAAATTATTAACTTATTAATATGCAATGATGCTAAGAGAGCGAAAAACAAGTGTGCTGCTTTTGAATGTCTAGCCCAAACTGTCTTGTTTGAAAGCAGAATGCAGACTGTTCGAAAGAATGCCTTCTCTTACAAAACAGTTGGCCAAGTGGCATTGTTATTATCCTAACGGATTCCTGTGCCTTTGTCTCTTTAGCAGCAATGACCTTAAATTATAATACCTGACTCTAAAATACATTATTTTTGCCAAAATTATTTCACTTAAAATATTTTTCAAAACTATTTATTTTTGTATTTCTTCTTCCACTACATCTACTAAAGCTCGAACCAAACTCCGATAATATAAACGTAAGTAATATATACGTAAGTTATTTCATAATAATGCAAATGCGGCTGGACGAATTTTCAAGCAGTTTGCACTATTTGACATGGTAGGTTCAAATGCTGAAAATGTCAAGAGGGGGGAGGTGTTGAGCGCCGAAGGCGCCAGGAAAACGGAGATACCGCAAAATGCGTTAATGTTGCAAACATTCAAAGAATGTTAAAGGGTTAGTCTCCATCAGGAAGGTATATATAACTGGCATGCCGTCCCGGAAAGTGCATGCCAAATAATAATTTTAACACAAACAAATTACTTGTACAAAGTGCAACATATACAAAAATTTCTCATTTTTAAATTTGTATTATGTGCAGTAAGATAAAGTCAAGTAAATTTTTCACACCATATTTATTTTCAAGATTTATTAAAGCTAAGACCCCCAAGGACCCTATCTGCCGAATTAGGCAGCTATAATGATTAGAAAATCATAAATTCGTATAAACAGACGGATTTCCCAACCGTTTGCACCATTTTGCATAGAATTTTCTTGGGAGTGTTAGGAAATGTCTAACAATGAGCCCCCGTGAAATGAGTTAATATTGCAAATTCTGCTGGACCGATTTCCAAGGGATTTGCCCATCTTTGACACAGAATTTTTTTCTGAGAAAATTAGGAGGCCAGAGGTTTGTCTGAATTATATTCATACTATACAATTCTCATCCATTTGTTATCTACATTCCAAAAAAAAATGTTGAATTTTATTTTTCATTAGAAATATGTTTTGAAGTCCTCTGAGTCCGCATTTTTTTTTTTCTTCTAGAAATTTTCTTTTACTGGCATAATGCAAAACAATCATTCACAGAAAATTTAGCTTTGATATTCCGTTTTCGTAACACGAGAGATTTTACAAGACAGTATCGATTAAAATCAGCCCAGAGGAATAATTGCAGTTTATTAAAAGATTTAGTCATTTTTCTAATCTTTCATAAAAACCGGCTGTAATCATAAAGAAGTTTGGAGTAAAGTATTTATTCTGGTACTTAGTTGAATTAGATAGGTCAATTACGTAATCTAATAACATTTTCCACTCAAATTAAACCTTATATCAAACCAGTTGAACCATCTTTTAATCAAATAAAACCTTTTACAATTAAATTATACTTTTTTTTTCAATTTAATTAAACCCTCTTCATATTTTCTTCCTTGGAGAAAGATTTAAAAACAAAAAAAATAAAGATTGAAACAAACAAAAAAAAATCTGGTGTGAAACACTCACACAACTTTCTCTTACTCCATTTCTCAAAATTATAAATGACAAAAGTTTATAGTTATTGTACCAAATTTAATTAAATTCGTCGAAAACTGAGAAAAACTGTTCAGTAAAAGCGCATTTCCGGTGAATTAATTTTCTTGAAACTCGAAATTTAGGGCATCTATTTATTTATAATTAATATTGTTTGGATGATAGAATTTTATAATCAACTATGATAGCATTTTAGAGAGAAACATAAACCCACCTTTCCCCTAAAAGTGCCCTTAAATGAATTTTCCCAGAGAAATTTATTTTTTCTTATTCCTAGGAAGTATTGTGACGTGTCAAATTTTCGATATCGAGTTTACCGGAAATATCCGTTTTGAGGTCCCCTGAGTCCAAAAAAGTGCTTTTTAGCAAATGATCTGTGTGTGTGTGTGTGTGTTTTTTGTTTTTTTTTTAATTTTCCTGGTGAGAGTATCCCTAACACCAGGGAGTTTATTTCTACATGCTCCATACAAATGAGTATATTACATGTATTTTATTTACAGACATATTTTAATATATTATCACAGTATCTGAACTTATAAAGCAAATTTTACTTGAGATGGCTGTTAAAAAGAGTGCAAAGAAATATAATATTATTTAAATGTGCAGCCGTCAATTTCAAATAATCAAATAAACAGAAAAAATGAATTATACAAAAATAAAAAATAAAATGAAATTAAAAATTAATAAAGTATGAATATCTAATAATCAAGTTGATCTAAAAATATAAAAAATGCTTTTAAACATTTCAAACTTAAACAACAAATTTAAATTATCTTAACACGAATAAGTAACGGAAAAATTAAACGGGACTAAATAACGATAAATTAAATTAATTAAAATTAAAGTTAATAACTTAAAATTAGAGATTATCAAAATCAATTTTGTTGACAAATTTGGTAAACTCTGGGAGATACTTTTTATCAATTAGCTGTTGGTTGTCCTGGACAGGCCAAACATCTCCATGAAGGATGATCTCTCTGATAAGGTCTGTTCGAAGATGATCAAATTTGGTGCAGTTATTTAAGAGATGTTGAGTGGTTTGAGGCTCTGCTATTGCGCAATCACACATTGGGCTACTTAATATTTCGAATCTATGGAGATAAGATTTAAAATGTCCATGGCCGATAATTATCTGTGTGAGTTTGTAACTGATTGTTACATCACACTTCTGCCTCGAAGTTATTGTCGGGAAGTAAAGTTTGGTATTAGAACCTTTTGCTGTTGTACTCCAGATATTTTCCCATTTTGAAAGAATTTTTGCTTTGATTAATGATTTGTGTTTAGAAATTGGTTCTTTACTGCATGAAATGGGTAGAGATAAATCTTTAGAGGCAGCTTTCGCAAGTTGATCCGCAACTTCATTTTCAGTTGTGCCACAGTGGCTTTTAACTCATTCAAAGTATACATTGTAACCTAGATTTTTCAATAGCACCACCTTATTCCGGATTTGTTCAATAAGCGGTAAATGACAACCTGTATTTGAAAGAGATTCTATGGTGACTCTACTGTCTGTTTAGATACATATTTTACTGTTGGGAAATGGTAAGAAATTATTGTAGAATGTCTCGAGACCTTTTAGTACTGCAAAAGCTTCTGCCTGATTGTTTGAGCAGTTTGAAGATAGTCTTAGCTTAGATGAGTGCACCATCCGACCTTTAGCAATAAGAGCCCATGCACATCCAACTGAATCACCATCCTTACTTCCGTCTGTGTAAATTTCACTAACATCTGCTTCTTTAGCAGCAGTTTGAGTGATCTCAGGAATGAGAGCGGGATGTAGCCAGTATTTCCTATCTATTTGTAAATCAATGTGAACTAGATCCGAAAGGTTTTTCACTTCAAAGATATTTGACAGTTCTTCAATTTTCAGACAATTGGGGTAATTTTACCAATCACGCATGCGGCCTCGTAGGAGATCGTCCTATAGCCTCGAATGACGCGTATCAAAATAAGTCTGTGAATTCGGTTTAATTTAACTCTATTTTTATTTGTCTTCAGAGCTTCCTTCCAGTGTGTGTGTGTGTGTGTGTGTGTGTGTGTGTGTGTGTGTGTGTGTATGTATTTGAACAGCATAGCTCAAAACGAAAAATCGTAAGAAAATTAAAACTTGATATTATGTTTGGTATCACCATGGGATCTGACGGTGCGTTATTGTCAAAATTCCTCAACCGGAAATACCACTTTACTACTAGTTTTTTTTTTTACTTTTTTGCGTTTTTCTCAAAAAATCACTCTGATAATTTTCATGAAACCTTTAACAATCGACTACACATGTAAATAGCTCAACTTTTATTTGAAACATTTTCTCCGGAAAAAGTCATTTAAGAATACTTTTGGGGGGGACGGGTGGGGTTAGGTTTGCATCTAAAGTGCTATTTTCAGTTTATTAGACAATTCTCTCTTCTAAATAATGTTAATTAGAACTGAATATGTTGTTGAATTCCGAGTTTGAAAAAAAACGGATAACCGGAAGTGCGTTTACTTTACCACTTTACTAAATGATGTATTCACTTTTTCGCGATTTTCCCAAAAATGGTTCCGAATTTTCTTGAAACATCCTATATAAGCTAAACATACAATGATTTACAACTTTTATTTAAAATATTTCTCTGGGAAAATTCATTTAAGGGCACTTTTAGCGAAGGGCTGAGGTTATGTTTATCTCTAAAATGCTATCATAGTTGATTATACAATTCTATCATCCAAACAAAATTAAGGTATAAATAAATAGATGGCCAAAATTCCGAGTTTCAAGAAAATTAGTAAACTGGAAGTGCGCTTTTACTGAACAGTTTTTCCAGTTTTCGACCAATTTCATTAAATTTGGTACTGAAACTATACGATTTGTCAATTACAATTTTGAGAACTGGTGTAAGAGAAAGTGGTGTGAGTGTTCCACATCAAATTTGTTGGACTCACGGGACCTCAAAACGGAATTTCCGGTGAAAACTCGATATCGAAAATTTGACAAGATTACGATACTTCAAATATGTAAGAGAAAGTAAAAAGCTTTAATTTAGCTAAAATAACTCATTAGCTTTATTCAAATGGATTCAACCGGTTTTAAATTCATCAGAATTGGTTTGGACATTGTAATGACATGGCAAAGTCATTGACATCGGCAAAGTACACCAAAGAAATAATAATTTACAACTAGTGGTTCCAGCCACTAAGACAAGAGTGCAGTAATAAAACCTGCGACCTAGTTGGCCGCCGGCTTCAAGACAGCCGCGGCCAAACAAACGATTAACAAAGCCTTTTCATCAATACTGTACATCAAAAAGCAAGCACCGAATAAGGTCAGCAAACTGCAAAGGTCGCACATGGTCGCACACTAGGACAGACGTCTTGGTATGAGTGTGCTCAACAGTAATATATAAACTCTACGATATACGATGAAACGATCATAATATCGTCTACGGCCAAACGAGCACGTCTATATACCCAAGCGGCAATTTACAGTTATCTTATTTACAGTCAAACTTATCTTTCTTTAGTAGTGCATCTTAGTTAGTTATTTTATCATTCTAATTTATCTTCTATTTATTACTAAGTATTTTATTATAATTATTAGTTACCATTTCTAACGTTCAAAGTATTGTTCAATTATAGTTATTTTATATAAACCGTTTAATTATTCGAGCACTAACCTCCCAAAATCTCTAAAACTACTTCCGCCCTCTTCAAGACATCTGCTACTCCGGGAATCACACACAACAAACGATTCCATTACAACATCATAGTGAAGATCTGCCATTTATTATATTAACATTGAAAACACTATAAATAAAATCTAGTGTAAATTGGCGGGCCTCATTCTACTGCGACCTACAATAAGTGGTTTTGTGGATCCCTTGAAATCAGGCCTAGCAAAGCTGAAACTGGCTCCGCCATGAAGCAAAAAAGTTAATGTAACTCACAGACTTCCCTTTATTGGGGTTACAGTTCTGACTGACGGGAAACCACAAGACTTTTATTTCTGAAAATTAATGAAATTTAATGGACCAATTTCCTTTTAATTATAATGTTAAAAATGGTTAGTTGGGCTTGCCCAAAAGGAAAAACGTGGTTGGGATTATCTGAATGTAATGCATGGCAGTGCTCTCTGTCTCAACCAATAGAGCTGATAACCTCAAACAATATAAACTGTATGTTTTTTTTTTCAAGATATCCAGATGTTATGTTTATTTTATTTTTCAAATTTTATTGTGAGAATCCATGATTGTGCATTATAAAAGGATTAAGTCGCAGTTAAAGAAATATAGAGAAAGTGGTGTGAGAAGAGAAAGTTGTGTGAGAACCACAATTCCGAGTGTAAGAGAAAGTAAAAAGCTTTAATATAAACCAATGGTTTATAGATAAACGATTTATACCTCAAAAAAGTAATCCTGCTTTACAATTCGTGCGATCTTAAATTTTCTTCCTTTCATAAACTCCTGGTAAAAGGAAATATTGCGATCGTGTCACAAATTTCGTAATTGAATTTTTATCGGAAATATGTATTTTGAGGTACTACTTGCATGTAGTATTATATTAAATCACAGGAAGCATAAAGTTCAATATTCCTTGTTGAAAACCACACCGAATGTAACAATAAAGTTTTGGCCCATCAACAAGGAATGCAAATTTAATTAATGCTTCTTTTCTTCTAATTTTTCAGATTTTCGCTATTTTCTTGAAAATGGCTCCAACGATTTTCTTTAAATTTCGAATGCCATCTACATACGTAAATGCCTATCAGTTTTATTTGAAGATTTTTCCAGGAAAATGGTTTGTTTGGGGGTTTCTAAGGAAGCAGCAACCGTTATGCTTTCCTTTGAAGTACAACCCCAGTACAATCTGTTGTTCCATCATCTGTTATAATAATAATAATAATAATAGTAATTGTACTTTATTTGAGAAATACTTACTTTACTTACTTTCCCGGCGTTTCCCTACTACTGGGTTGCCGTCAGGTCAAATTGTCCCTCCAAAGAGCTCTCTCCCACCAATCACCTTCCCGCAGTCCTCTACCCGCCACCTGCTCCTCTATATCATCTACCCACCCTCGGGCTGGTCTTTCTCGTCTTCTATTTCTCTCTGGATTCCACTTTCTCACCATCTCTGGCCATCTTTCTGGGGGCATCCTTCTGAGGTGTCCATACCATTTCAGTTTTCTTTTTACTAATCTCTCCTACATAGTCTCCTTGACCTCCATTTCCTTCCTTATATCTTCATTCCTTAATCTATCTCTTCTCGTTTTTTTCAAACACCTTCTCCAATAATCCATTTCTACAGTACTTATCTTTGCACACATTTTCCTTATAGTAGCCCAGATTTCTGATCCATATGCTAGAATTCCTTCTATTATTGAGTAGAAGATTCGTTTTTTATTATTTTTTGACAGAGATTGATTCCATATTACTGGGTGGAGCATCCTAACCGCCTTTCGGGCCTGACCACTTCTAATCCGCACTTCCTCTTCACAACCTCCCTCCTCTTCCAAAACCGAACCCAAGTACCTAAAATACTTAGTCCTCCTGCATTTCTCCCCGTCCACCAGTAAATCTTCCTTCTCACTTCCTGCTACCACCATATACTCTGGCTTATTATAATTTATCTTCATTCCCCAACTTGAATATGAATCCTTCAACTTCCTCATCATCAGTTCTAGATCTTCTTTATCCTGGGTTATAACCACCTGGTCATCAGCAAAGAATAAAGTACAAAGGTACTCATCTTCAATCTGCAAACCCATTCTTTTATACTTTCTGAGCCATTCATGCATCGCCTTACCCAGGTAGATTTTAAATAACGTAAGCGATAGGCAGCACCCCTGTTTTAGGCCCTTGGAGGTCTGGAATGCTCTGGATATTTTTCCCCCTGCTTCACACAGTATACATTATCTTGATACATCTTCTGTACCGCCCGAATCAATCCCTTCTCTATACCACACCCCTTGAGAAATACTATATCAACAAATAAACTTTACAAACTACATAAGGCATGGCTGAGACGCCGTCTGCCAGAGTTTGGTATTGAGTTCATAATAAACAAAACATTATACCCCAAAAAATAATTGTAATAAAAAAATGACCAAAAAATAATATACTAGGAATAATTTTGGGCTATGTTAGACCATTCTTTGAACAACCTGAGTATATTTTTGCCTACAATTTCGCCAGTTACAAATTTGGAAAAGTAATTATTGATGACGACAAGATCTTAAAACAAAATTTAGAATCCATCATCTGTATAATATGAAGATATTTATATAAAATTTAAAGCTAGAATTTCAAATTTAAAGAAAAATGGTTAACCAGAAGTGCAACTTGACTGAATTGGTTGTTTTTAAGATTTTTGAAATTTTCTCTAAAACCATTAACTTGATTTTTATTTAAAATTGGAAAGCTATTTGCACAGATATAAACGTATCGATTATATTGCTGAAAAAATTCATTTTAGGGCCTTCTGAGGTATCTATGATGTTAAATTTCAAATATTATACAGGTTTGTTTAATGTTTTAGGCACTCTTTTCTAGATTAAAGTGGTAATCACTTCAACAATTACCTGTTTTGGGTAGGTACATATACCTCCACCATCTCAGTATTTATGTTAGGGCTAAGTAAACATATTTACTTTTTATAAATTGTATTGAGTGTACTGATGTGAATATTTCACACCACATAATTTATCTAGTGAGATAAACGCTTAATTGTTTTTATAAATTAGTTTTATGACGTCAACTATAGCTATTATAAACCTAATTCGTCCTGATGACTGACTGCCTAAATAAAATTTTGTTTTATACGACGTAGAATCAAAAGCTTTCACATATAAATTACTCTTAATTAATTGAACATAAACCAAACACTATTTTATTAAATATAAGTTAACGATTTTTATACCAAAACTAACTAACTAACTAAGCTTGATATCGCTGATTTTTCAGTCATCTTTATTACTGAAGTCCCTAACTTACTGTAAATCTATAAATAAACCCGAGACCCTTTGCTGTGTCTACAACTCTCCAAGGGCTTGAACTATCGGCTTTTAGAGTGCCCCTATTCTGGAGAGTTCATTCTTTTTTTTTTTTTTTTATTCATATATTTATTTATTTTTAGACTATGTTTATTTACCAGTGGGCCTAAATCGATCTTAATGGCGTCTAGTATCCCGCTTAGTTCCTATCATCAAGGATCCTTACCTTACTTTCATATTTTAATTGATTCTTTAGTTAATATGGGAATCCCTATTTTAATTGATTCTAGTTAATATGGGAATCCCTTAATGAAATGATTTTTATTCATTACAAATACCTGTACCTATAATTATACAGTAGGTACTCTTCGTAATATTTTTAAGAGGACATGCACTTGAATGTAGTTAAATCTTTTCTTTTTTTTAATTTAAGGCTCGTCAACATCTATAGTCATTGGCGCCCGGAGCCTTCTCAGTGCACTGCCGGACTGGGACAGTGTTCTCTCGTTACAGACAGCACTGTCCATCACTGTCCAATGAGCTGGAAAGGCTCGTAGGAAGAAAAAATCTAAGAGTAGCACAGCTGGACTCGAACCCGGGTTCTCCGCGTGGGATTCCAGTATGCTAACCACTATTCCCTTTCCTGTTACATCTTGAATAACTGTCAAGGTCCGCTATTTCGTACAACCTCTTTCCATTGTGTAGCCTGTTCTTTTGTCCATTTCTGGAATGAGTGTTTATATCCGATAAATCAGTGGAAATTTAAGAAAGTCATCACACATTATGATACAGAAGGAATGAACGTACAGTTTTGAGGTCCCCTGAGTCCAAAAAATGATTTTTAGAAAATGGTGTGTGTGTGTGAGAGAGAGAGAGAGAGAGAGAGAGAGTGGAATGAACATCATTGCTCAAACATGGAAAATCATCGAAATTTCATACTTGGTATTCCGTTTAGTATCACCATAGCCTCAGGTAAGTTGTCCGTCAGACCGGAACTTCCTCAACCGGTACTTTACAGAATGATTTTTTTCATGTTTTTGATTTGCGATTTTCTCAAAAAACGATTACAATGATTTTCCGTAAACTTTAAACATTAATTACCTCACATATTAAGAGCTACAATTTTTATTTGAAACATTTCACTGGAAACATTCATTTAAGGCAAGTATTGAGGTGGGATGGGGATATGTTTTCCTGTAAAGTACTGTTTCAGTTTACTAAACAATTCTATCATTTTAATAATATTAAACAAAATTAAATATATTGCCAATATTATGAGTTTGAAGAAAATCGGTTGAGTGGAAATGCGTTTCTACTTAACAGTTTTTTAAGATTTACTCAATAATGGCTTCAACGGTTTCTGCTTCTTATTGCCAACGAAGATAATATTGAAACAATGAGTCACATTAATTTAAAAAAAAAAACATCTAGAGTAAAAAACTATCATAACAGAATTATGTTACTTAATCATTGATTCACATTAATTATGTAAATACAAGTTGCATTCTAATTAATTTTTCAATTAAAGAAAAATAATAAAGCTAATAAATTGTCTTTGAAATATATAACTACATTTAAAAAAAGCACTTAATTTAATGAACTAGAAAAAAAGAATAAAAAGTGACATCTATTGGGCCACTGATTTGATTGGACATTATTCTCCGTCCTTGGTTGGCCATTATGACAGAGATGGATAACCTCAAAATCTATTTGAATTCCTCTATGACAAATAAAGCTAAGTCAATAACATCAGTCTTTTTGTAATAAACATCGCTCTTCTTTATATTTTGTTTTGCTTGTTAGTATTTTATTAAATTAAAATATTCACTTTCTTTAAATTTGTATTTATCACAAAACGTTAAATAATAAACTGATGTAGTCGTATATAATAATGAAATAATTGTTGTAATAAACATTTATTATGAAAGGAAGCAGTTTAATTATTATATTTTATAATAATTTAAGGCGTATCAACATCTATAGTCATTGGCGCCCGAAGCCTTCTCAGTCTCGACATTTAATATAAGATTTAAATTTATATTTGGCTAGTTAGTAAACAAATACTTATATGTTCTGGTAGAGTATTTTTCATCTAAGGATGTACTTCTTGTATTATGGAAATCTTGGGGAATGAAGAGGTAAGATGGGTTTGCCAAATTAGGCGCTCTTTCCTCCTTATTGATCCCAATCCTGCTGTTGGTGTATGAAATGTTTTTTGGTGTGATGTGTGTTTGTAGTTGCACGAGCGGTTTAGTAAAAGGACTGTAAGTGTATATGTTTAGGAAAGAAGTAATAAGAACAATTAAGCAGACACCATTGCTAACAATAAATATATTCTGTTAAAATAATAACTACAAGTTATTTGCAAGAATTTATAAACTTATTAATATATTGTGAAACTGCCATTGATTTTTAGAGAACGATTCCTGAAACAGGTGTTCTAGCTTGGGAAGCAGAAAGCAGACTGTCCGAAGGAATGCTCTCTCTAACAAAACAGTTGGCCAAGTCGCATTGTATTAATTTAACGGATTTTTGTACCTTTGTTTCTCTAATAGCAATGACCCTAAATTACAGTACCTGACTCTTTTCACTGCATTAAGATACATTTAAAATATTAACAAAATTAGATTTTTGATACTATAAAATATTCTAAACTATTTTTCAAAACTATTATTTTCTTTTATTTCTTTCTTCCACTACATGTATCTTTGGAAATTAAATGTCTGTCAAACTTCTGGGCATGGACAAGCTATACAGATTTCATCTCTATCGTTCAGTTCAGTGGGTTGTCGGCAATCAAAGATTCTCATTGGGATCCGGGCTGTAGGCTATTAGTGAGATGTTGCTGTGTCTATCCAGGATTTCTTTCTGGAAATTATGGTTTAAGGATACATCACTACGTAATAGGGAACACACATACCAGATCCCTTTTGTAAGAATAGAATAGAAGCGGGGGGGGGGGGGTTGAGCCTCATTCCACTGCGACCTGCAAGTCGAGGTCTATTGTGGATCCCTTAAGTTACAGAACAGCCCCAGCTTTGCCCTCCTAATCAATCCTAGCAAAGCTGGAAGCTTTCAGCTTTGGGATTGCCCGTCCCCAATTGAAGAAACCTAATCCTCGCCAGGCCGGCGCACTCACAGAGGATGTGCGCCGGAGTCTCCTCCTCTACCTTGCAGAATCGGCATACCGCACTATCCGCAAGTTGTTGATGATGCATGTGTCTATCCAGCCTACAATGCCCTGTTAGTAGACCCACGATTAACCTTATATCCCTTCGGGTCTGGCTCAGTAGGTCTTTGGTAAATTTAGGCAAATATCTTTTAATGAAGAGCTTTGCCTGCCTCTGTCCTGGTGTTCCCTCCCACCAACGCAGACGCTGATCTTCTATCCACCCCCTGATAGAAGTTTGAATGAGGCTCCTGGACAAGCCGCAGAAGGGTTCGGGGCCTATAAAGGTATCCTGCGAGCCCTCCCTTGCTAGGGCATCCGCCCTCTCATTGCCCAGGAACCCCGCATGTCCCGGCACCCAGGCGAGTGTCAGTTTATTCCGAGTACCCACCTCGGTGAGGGCAAGTAGGCAGTCCCACACCAGTCTTGAGACTATTTGGTGTGAGGAAAGTGCCTTCAGGGCTGCCTGACTGTCGGAGTATATGGCCACTCTTCTACCCACTATCCTTTGCCTTATAATCTCCCTAGCGCAGAGTTGTAACGCCACGACTTCAGCCTGAAAGACCGTGGCGTACTTCCCTAGGCTGGCCTTAATTTTAACTTTAGGCCTGCCCCCGTAGACCCCAGTCGGAGTTTTGGATCCATCTGTATACCAGATCGAGTTACCGAACAGGGGTGGCTTTGTAAGAAACAACCAACCATCCATCCATATTAACTGAGAACTTCAGATCACTTCGGTTGTGAGAAAATTAAGTTCAGGTCCTTTTGTCTAAACACTATATCTGTGGAAGATCTGAGGCTGTTTCCACTATTAGATTTATGGTCCGATTTGTTCAGAACTGAATTTTTGATTAGACCCAGTTTGATGTTTTTTTTTTTTTATTGGGGGGGGGGGGGAGTACATGGGGCCAAAGTGGTTCTGTGAATAGCACTGAACACGGCCTCTCTCCAATGACCAATAACAATAATTACATAATAAAAATAATAATAGCAAACAAGTTTATTGCCAAAAAATGTCTATTAAAGTCTGTACAGAGAGACAAATATCTTCTATTCCTATAGATGACCAAAGATGCAGCTAAAGCATTGTAAAGATGTGACAAATAATAAAAAATAATGTGTTTAAAGATGAGACAAATAATAAAAATAATAAGATGATGTTCTTTTAATCTAAACACGAGACGGACCGCTCGCTGAATTCATTCAATGTCCCTCCAATTCAATTACGTCACAAGAATTTTCTAATTTAGAATGAACACAGATATCACAAAATCACTTTGGAAAAATTTTGAAGCGTTAAAAATTAGAATTAGGTTTATTATATAATTTTTGAATTATTTTATATTCTATTAATTTAAATTTAAAATTGCCCACCAACTTAATAAGGTAGTGAAGAATAATTTATAACCCCCCCCCCAACCCCCAAAAAAAGAAGCTGAATGTTTATTCACTGACCGTAATATAAGGCTATTGTGTTAAAATAAATAGAACCATTGAATACATGAAGGGCCTCATTTTGAAAAGAATTTTTCATGAAAAGAACCTAAAAAAATGGGATTATGATTTTTTTCATAAAGCAATGGGGTAGAGTTCAGATATGATGAGAAGGTGGTATCTTGCTTTTGACAGAAAACTTAAAAAAAAAGACTATTAGCATCTTTTTATTTTTTATATAAACTGACTCATTGAAAAAATTAATTATAATAGCAAATACACGTAAATATTTTCAATTTTTTCCCCTCTAAATTCTGTGTCATAATAGGTCACCAATTTAGTGACAAAGTAAACTGAGAAGTGCAGGAGTTTTTGGTTGATTTATCGTTCAAGATTCAGAAGTTTGCCGATCGCTAAGGTAACATTGAAAGGAAGCAGTTTATTAGTCCAACCCGAATCGTATCTTAACAGATTTTCGATACCTCAAGCTTCACATTTAGGGAGCCGTTATTTTTTTCCTTATATTTCTATCGTTATTGTTTTGAGAATGTTCCGTAGTTTTTACTGGACTACGACAATAATAAAAATCTTCAAAATGTTTATTACTGAAGAATACTGTGCTAGACCGAAGGGAACCTGTCAATAATATTTTACCACATGATTATGGGCTGGTGTTTAGTGAAATTTAAATCTGTCAAAATTTGTTTTTGTAGGATGAAGGACATATGATTTTTTATTATGAATAAATGGGCTAAATTTACAGGAAATTCATCGGACGAAGGATTTAGGTGTAATGTAGACATGTGGAACAGAATTTGAAGGATTTCCATATAAAACTTTATTTGATATATAAGACCAAATTATCATACTTTTAACTTTTATCTTTAAAATGATGCTGCAGTTATAAATTCGAAGTATAGATATTACAATTTTTGTTCACGCTTAGCAGGCCTTCCTACATTTCCAAACAAAATAATCTCGGGCCTAAGTTTTAGTTCACGTTTAGCAGGCCTTCCTACATTTCTAAACAAAATAATTCTTGGGCCTAAATTTTTGTTCACGTTTAGCAGGCCTTCCTACATTTCTAAACAAAATAATTCTTGGGCCTAAATTTTTGTTCACGTTTAGCAGGCCTTCCTACATTTCTAAACAAAATAATTCTTGGGCCTAAATTTTTGTTCACGTTTAGCAAGCCTTCCTACATTTCTAAACAAAATAATTCTTGTGCCCAAATTTTTGTTTACGTTTTGCAGGCCTTCCTACATTTCTAAACAAAATAATTCTTGTGCCCAAATTTTTGTTTACGTTTTGCAGGCCTTCCTACATTTCTAAACAAAATAATTCTTGGGCCTAAATTTTTGTTTACGTTTTGCAGGCCTTCCTACATTTCTAAACAAAATAATTCTTGTGCCTAAATTTTTGTTTACGTTTTGCAGGCCTTCCTACATTTCTAAACAAAATAATTCTTGGGCCTAAATTTTTGTTCACGTTTAGCAGGTCTTCCTACATTTCTAAACAAAATACGTAGTCATCTTTATTTGCAAATCCCAAATGTTATAGTATTTTCCAAGCGACACTATAATTTTCTAAAGTTAACTTATTCGATACAAAACAAAAAAAAAAAAACAACGAATCTACGAATCTGCAAATACTAACATTTTTATTAGTGCAGCTGATATTGCCACTACTTTGATTTGCAAATATCCTTATTTTAACCCAGTCACAGTGGTTTCAAAGTATTCAGCCATATCATTCATTTCGAATGGATATTTTTGTCAGATAGAAATTCCTTAATGTATTAGAGATTTATTCCGTTAAATGCTTTTTTCATTTTTATGGTTACCAATTAGCTTCGGGCATTCGCCCATCTTCAGAATGTCTTCATAGGGGGACTAGCACAATGAGTAAAATCAGGTTACACACTCTTGAGAAGTATGAGTTTACACTCACATCTAATTTCTAAGTTTACTTGAGACATATTAGTGCTATTTATTGAATAAATTAATTCGTTTGATTAATCACATTATCCACAGTGCAGTTTATATCTTGAAAGTTGTTATTTTTTTTTCTCAAAATTTTCAATTTAAAATTAGTTTATTAAAAATGAAATATTTATGGAAAAAAAAAAATCTGCTGTGATAAACCCATAAAGCTTTTTTCATTTTATTCAATTGATTTAATTATAAATAACAATTATTCTAGAAAAAAGTTACCAACAGAAATGAAAGATCCTCTGTACATATAGTTAATATGCCAAGTTTAATGAAAACCATTGGTGTCTTTTAAAAGAAAATCGAAGAAAACTGAAAAAAAAAAAAAAAAATTACAATAAAGTAAATTCTATGTTTAAAGACAAGCAGCGCCACATTTAGTGGACGTGGCTGCATATTTAACTTTACAGTTTCTGCTGCGAAATATGGACTACAGTAACTGGCTATAGTAAGGTTTTATCTATTGTCAAATATATATGTAGGGTATCCCAAGATATATGGCTAACGACTTTTTCTCGGAAACTAAGATAGCTAGACAAAAACTGAAAAATACGTGTCCCCGTAGTTTTTTTATAGAAAACCAAACTTAATTTGCAAATTTGTTTTGGTGCTTCCAGAAGCGAGATACAGGCACCCACCAAACTACATTTTTTCAAATAGGGAGGTGTGGTTTTTATTTAAGAAATAGATTCCGCTATTTTTTGTAAGAAAAATTTACTTAAACGGTTTTTTTCTGTGAGTGATATTTTACAAGTTATGAATGAAAACATGATTCTTATAAGAAATTTCAATATGATATTATAACGGCTTTTTGATTGAATAAGAAGAAAAGTACTATTTTATTACAAATTTTACTCCTCATTAATTACAGATCTTGCTCGAACTGGCCCTCACCATTAGAGATGCATACACATGCTTTTTCCTGCCAATTGTACCTAACGACCAAAGAAATACATCTCTAATGGTGGAGGCCGGTCCGAGCAAGATCTGTAATTAATGAGGAGTAAAATTTATAATAAAATAGTACTTTTCTTCTTATTCAATCAAAGAAACCGTTATAATATCATTTTGAAATTTCTTATAGGAATCACGTTTTCATTCATAACTTGTAAAATATCACTCACAGAAAAAAACCGTTTAAGTAAATTTTTCTTACAAAAAATAGCGGAATCTATTTCTTAAATAAAAGCCACACCTCCCTATTTGAAAAAATGAAGTTTGTGCCTGTATCTCGCTTCAGGAAGCACCAAAACAAATTTGCAAATTAAATTTGGTTTTCTAACAAAAAACTACGGGAGCACATATTTTTTAGTTTTTTTCTAGCTATCTTTAATTTCCGAGAAAATGTCGTTATCCATATACCTTGGGACACCCTGTCTATAAAAAAAAGTAATGACTGAATAGATGATTAAACTTTAAACGAACATTCGTCATTAATAACCTAATCAAGAGAAAGAGATTAACATGTTCGACATTTTACCAAATTGTTTTCTTTATTTTTTTTTTTTATAATTTGAAACGATTAAATATCTAATTCATAGAAAAAGTACTTTTCACTATTAAAAGAATAATAGACTAATTAAAGGAAGAATTAAATACTACTGCTAATAATAATGTTCACTAAATGTTTGAATTATCTAGTCATCAAGCTAATTTAACAAGAAATGCTTTCATTTAAAAAAAAAAGTACTTGGTAATTTTGTATAATTGAGGTACCCAACGATGAAAGCACACAATTTATTCATCCCCATTAGTAAAATGTGTTTTCTTTTATTCAAGTAATGTTCTCTTTGATGAGAGATTATTAATTTAAATTATTATAACTCATGGAACATTTTTCTTCTTTTTTTTTAAGAATTATATTCCTTCTAATTATAAATTCTTGAAATGAAAAATATATTTTAATTTATATAATCAATAATGTTAGCATTTTCTTGCTCAATTATTAATCTAAGATTGAATCAGTTTTTTGGAAAAACTTTTGGAAAGAAATTTTTAGCTGTTTAGAAAGGCTGTTAGAAAATCTAAAGGTTTTGGCAAAATCGGTCAATGAAAACTACCTCCACTTTATGGAATAGATTTTTCATGATTTTCGTTTTTTTTTTTTTTTTAATTTTTTTGTGGAGATTTCTCAAAAAATGGCTCCAACGATACTCTTTATCTCTTGTTTACATATTACATAAATATTCAGGTTTCTGACTTTTATTTGAAACATTTTTCGACAAAATTCATTTTAGGATTTTTTTTCTGTGGAAGGGGAAATATTAGGGTTTCTTCTAAAGACCATTTACAATTCATTATACACCTTAAATATTAATAAAGTAGAATAGAAAATCTTTATTATTAATATGAAAATGCAGAACATATTAAAAAAAAAATATAACACCAAAAGATATTACCATAATGATTTCAGGAATCATTCGTGGGGGGGGGGGGAATATACTTCAACGGCTGGTCAGGAACCTGTGCAAAACGCTTCTTAATAGTTAGTAATCAACTAGCATTGAGCTAGCGCCTTGAATGCTTAATAAGAAGTAAATGTGTTGCAAAAATTATGAGTTTGAAGAAAATCGATTGACAGAATGGGCGAATTTATTGAACGATTTTCACTGTTTTTCTTTTTGCGATTTTTTGCGACAACAACGAGATAATTTAAATTTACATATCATTACTTTTGTTTGAATTGTTCTTCAGAAAAAATTGATTTTATGACAGTTCTACGAGAACTGGAAAGTGATTATGTTTTCTACCAAGTTGTCATTTAATTAAGTGTAGTCTCTCCCACTTCGTTATAATATTAAAGGTAATTAAACATTTAGAAATATAATGGAGTTGATGAGGAGAGAAATTAGGTTGATTAATTAGACGAGATATGAAGACACTATTATAATATAACTATAAGCTAATACAAACTGCACTGGACTTGTAATGATATTTATAGAATAAAAGGTGGGAGTAGAGATATGACACGATGCGATGTATGGTTGAATCTCATAGATCGATATCTAGATCTCTCACTGGCTTATATACAGGTTACCCCCACTTAGCCTGCTTAAGTCAGAGAGTACCAGAGAGAGTCTGTTTTCTCTCGGTCGGGCTTGTGTTCTTTACTTGCCGTTACAGTGAAGATTCTAGTTTATCAATTATAACTATGTAAATTGTTAAAAGAGTAAGTCGTATGAGTGTTTACACTACATTTTTACTTTCTGTAATTTCTAGATAGTGGGAGTAGACTGCGATCGTTTCGAAGTTGCAAAACTGAAATACATGAGAGCATCAGAGACATTTTCCGTGGTAGCCTGCTTCATTTTGTGGTCATCGACCGGTTTCGGGCGTTCGTCCATCTTCAGGATGCGTTTTTCAGACAGTGTGACAACACAGACTTGCACAGAGCAAACTTAGTTTTCACACTAAGTGAATTCAATGTTTTGAGCTTCACTGAACGCGATAAAATTGACTTTAGTCTGTTTGTATATTTGTCAGTGTCAATATCTGTGTGAGTCTAATTGAACAAAATATCTCAAAAACGAAAAATCGCTTGGATCTCTAATTTGATATTCCGTTTAGGTACTTATCACAGCATCTGAACGTTTCGGGCAAAATCCCAGAAAGTGGTACCACTGGGTAGTCCCTCTACTCCCACTCCAGAAGTCTTAACTACAGTTTATACTTTTATATTATGTATCCGTACAGATTGTAAATTACTGAATAAAGGAACAAAAAAATAATTGCGCATTTATGAAGCTATAACATCAGCTAGTTTATCCGTCTCGTATAAACCAACAAGTGTGAGTGTCAATAGAAATATTGCGTTGAAGTGAACTCTCCCCACGAACTTGGTTAATTTGCTCTGACAATGGATGAAAATCTGAAACCGATCAGGAATAAAAGGAATATACATGCTACGACGGATAAAATATCAGTTATTATCCAGCATTGCGGACTCAACCACTGATTCAATAAAGCTCTTAAGTTTTATTTGAAATATTTTTCTGGGAAAAATAAATTTAGCGATTGGGAGAAGCTGAGCGCAATTGTTCCCCCTTTCACCAAAAAGGCCTTTTCAGTACAATTTCTGTTCTATCTTCTCTATTAGGGGTGAAATGTGATTGGTGATGTTGTGTGTTTGTGTGCTGGTAGCTTGTGTAGCATGAGCGGTTTAGTAAAAGGGCTTGTAAGTATATATGTTTAAGAGAGTGAAGAATCAGAAATAAGAAAGTAGTCACCACTGCTAACAATAAATATATTCTATTGAAATAATAACTACAATTATTTGCAAGATATTACAAAACTATTAATATGCACTGATGCTAAGAGAGCGAAAAACAAGTGTTCTGCTTCGGTGTCTACAACAAAACTCTCTTGAAGGAATGTCTTCTAATTGTTATTTCAAACCTTCCCCTGTGAAAAGAAGGGGTACACAATGCTATCAAGTTCATGAACTCTAAAAGACAATAGTGGTCTTCTACCTGAAATGTCCTTTTGCAAGGAAATGTCACATATTTTGATTTTTTACAAATTAAATATATTTTTATATTTCTTGCATCCATCACAGGGACAATTAAATATTGTCTTTTAATTTATAAGTTTAATTTATAAGATTAACAAAATTTGTCTGAACTGAACGACATTGCAATAAAATTAAAGTTCTGGGAGCGTTTGACAAAAAAAATTTTTTTTTTTTTATTGATTTAAACTATTATTAAGAAATTAAAGATTCGTAATTTTTGACCTGAAAAAAGTCTATAAATTTGCCGGAACATCGGCAAAAATTTTAATTGCTTTTTATTTCCTTTAAACTTACTTCGACATCAATTTTATAACATTGAATTTAATGGGCGAAAAAACATCAAACATTAAAGTGAAATCAATTTTCTAATAAAATTTCAATTTGTTAAAAAAAAAAAAAAAATTGGCCGGATATAAGTACTGGCAGAAAAGCAAAAAATCAATTTTTTATTAAATACAATTGAAAGAGTATTTATTTTTCTTTATTTGATGACATCATTGAAAGTACCCACTTTTCTTCTTTTTTTCTTTTTAATGACATGAATTAGAAACAAAATTTAAATATATTATACATTAAAATGACGCAATATAATGGAATTAATCTTATTGCAATTTTATTTCATTGAATGTGACCTAATTGGATTAAACAATTTCTTTTTAAAGAGAAAATATAAGCAATAACAGTTAAAAGTTTGAATTAAATATCTTTTTTTTACATACTACGAATGAAAGTAAATTAACCTAAGAATTCTATAAAAATAATAAAAAGGGGGAAATCAAAATGTAAATTAAATTACTGTAATTTAAAGTGAAAAAAAAAACAAAAAACTTTTCATTAGATTATTTTGTGTAAAATTTCCCCGTTATATAATATAATTTGAAGACATATATCTTAATGACTATATTAATGAATATAGCCCCCAACTGATTTCCCTTGAGTGTATTTTAGTAACCTCATAGAGTACATGGTACTGTCAGTGTACAATATTCATGTCGAATTGTTTTTGTGATGACTGTACGTACAGAAGGAAATATCTCCATTTGTGTAGGCGTATACTACAATGTATAATATGGGAGTTTATTGCAATAGGCAATGTACCGCAATACAGCACTGTTATGCTTGTTAGTATTTTCATCCCCGTATTTTCATCTAGTAAAAGTTCCATCAAATAACTTAATAGTACACTAGTTTATTGCCTTATTAAACAATTTCACACCACTTAGATAACTAATACAATTTTCTTTGAAATTATTTTTTTAAATTCTCAGGGATCGTTCAAAGTCAAATTTTCGATGTCAAAAATCGACATTAACTGCTACATAAAATTTTATTGAAATAAGTTTCTGTTTTTTTTTGGGGGGGGGGGATTTTATTCAAAAAATAAGTTTACTATTTCCTGTCTAACGTCCACTTAATTAATCTACTTATAATCAACAATAATTCCTTTCAATTGTTTGAATATCTCAGTTTAAATTCATTTTAGATCAAATGGAAAATACTAGGTATTGTGGCTAATTCGTGCACAGTTACTCCTTGATGGTCTTCCTGTACAATTTCTCTTTCCCCCTCAACTTACACACTGAACAACCTCTCCTTGAAAAAACTACAGATATTCTTGTAAACATATACGTATACTTGTCGTTGTGATTGGTTCCGCAGAACTGGAAAGCATCAGAGATATTTTCCATGACAGCCTGCTTCTTTTTTGTGGTCATCGACCAGTTTTGGGCGCTCGCCCATCTTCAGGATGCATTTGTCAAAACAGTGTGATAACACAGACTTGCACAAAGCAAATTCAGTTTACACACTCATAACTACATCCATATACACAAATTCTTACAGAATAAACGATCTTTCATCTGACCATATCTCCAATACTTCCTGAGTCTAGTGCTTCTGATACTAGACACACTTCATAAATATACTAACTACAGACCTACTCTGCACCCCTGATTTTACCATTGGGGCGGTTTTCAAAAACTACTACAAGACAAATAGGATTTTTTTTTTAATTAAGGGCGTCAACATCTATGGTCATTGGCACCCTGAGCCTTGTCAGTTCCTAGGCTCCTAGGAAGAGAACATCTGATTTGAATTTGCCTCTCAAAAAAAAAAAAAGTTGAGCATGCATCCATGACTTGATTTAGGCTAAACGGACTCCTGCTTAGGAATCAAAACAGTTAATGACGTCAGAAGCAGAATTGAAGAAAGAAATACCAAACTTTATGTTGACTAAATAATTATTTATAATAATTTTATATTTCAATTGTAATTTTTCAACAAAATAATTCATTTTCATTAAGATATAATTATAACATGTATTTATTTTAAAAAAAGAGTAAATAAGATTTTCTTTTTAACCCATTTTAGGTACATCGAATCTAGTCACAAGACTCACTATCACTTAATATTCAGCACAAAGCTTACAGTTTAAATAGGACCAGTTCGGTAAATAGAAAGTGTAATGACATGCAAGCTGACCAAGGAATAACAATAAATGAGAGTCTCTTATGATCAAATACCGCATGGAAAAGGCAGTATTCAAAAATTATTTGTCTTTACTCACATTAAATACAAAACTCAAACTCCTTAAGTATTATTCGGTATTTTATCCAGCATTGCGGACCCAGCCACATTTCCTTAAGTATTACCTACTTGTTATTATGGCATACAGAGTTGAATCTTTAAAAGAGGTTTCCAATAAAAGATTGGAATCATTTCAAATGTGACTTTACGGGCTTACAGACATATTATTAATCAGTGAGTTTTCACTCCCTATAAAGAAAAGAACTTCTTGTAATAGAAACAAGAAATTAAAATATTTAAGATATATCATAAGTAACAACTAGGGTGTAACTTAGATGCCCTCCAGATGTGGAGTTTTTATTCAATTTTTTCTGCCGCTAGAGTCAGCTTCTTGGTGGAAGATTTTGACTGGTCCATATTGAAGCTTATTCGCCAACATTGCAGAGAGAGTTGACCACCAACAGTTGACGTGCGCTTGGATGGCACCTCGATGCGGCTACTGATGGAACCATTCTGTCCAGTTTTTGTGGCGAATTTGCTGATTTGATTGCATTATATCATCAAAAAATGGATTACAAAAAATGAAGTGAAGAATCTCCGCATCTGCTTTAATAGTCTACCATTAGACTGTTCTCTGTGGCCCTTAGTAAATACAATTAGTCTAGATGTTGACTAGAATCCGAACAGGATAAGTGGGCGGTGTAATGACATGGAAAGTCATACCAATGTCAAAGTGGTTCCAGCCAGCTGCTATCTTAACAAAGGATGGCAGTAATAAAAGAGCAATTTATAACCAGCGACCTAGCAGGCCGCCGTCTTCAAGACAATGCCGGCCAAACAAACAACAAAGCCCTTTTCAATACTTTACATCAAAGCAAGCACCGATAAGGTTGGCCACTGACCTAAATAAGGTCAGCAAACTACGAAGGTCGCACACTAGGACAGATGTCTTGGTGTGAGTGTGGCCAACACCGATATATAAACTCTATCATATACAACGAGAAGAGCATTATATCTTATACGACGATACGAGCACGTCCATATACACGAGCAGCAGTTTACGCGACTATACACAGTTTCATTTAACTTATTATCTTTTAGTAGTGCATCTTAGTTCGTTTATTTTATCATTCTAATTTATTACTTATTTATCTTCTATTTATTCCTAAGTATTTTGCTAGTTATTAGTTACCATTTATACGTTAAAATTATTGTTAAAATACAGTTTATTTTTATAAAATCCGTATTAATAATTCGATGCACTAACTTCCGCCCTCTTCAAGACATCTACTACATCAGGAATCAAATCAAACGATTCCATTACAACGGTAAAGATAATTCCTGCAAGAAAACCTGGAAAGTGGACCGGAGAGAATGACCAACAAAGATTAAACCATAAAAAAAAAAAATCAATTTAAACTTAGAGAGTCAAGAGCTCTTTCAAATGAATGATAGCCAATTCAAGTGAGCGAATTCGCGAAGTTGCGTAAATGCGCGACATTAGGATTGGCAGCATATGAAGAAAAAGTTCTTTAGCTTTTTTTTTTTTTTTTTTTTTTTTTTTTTTTTTTCTTTTTTGTTATCATTAATTTATCCTTCATGCAAATAGCTAAATTGGGCAAATCAAAATAGAGAAGCTAGAGGTAGCAAAATTTAATTGTCAACATAAATTGCAAACGGAAAAATACTTTATAAATAATATTGTACAAATAACTAAGATTATAACACAGTATGAAAAATTATGTGGAATACATATGATTGAATAACTGATGCTTATAAACGTTACAGAAAGGCGCACCAGATATCGAACCAGGGTCGTGACATTCAAACTTTGCCCAAATGAATATAAATTTTATGTATCTGTTAACCTCAGTGAGATAGTGAACTTTTGTAACTAAAATTTGTTTCAGTATATTAAAATTATTATTATCTCAATTATACTTATATATTTTTTTTTTTATTAATTTAAGGTGCGTCAACATGGTCACTGGAGGTCCCGGGTTCCAGTCCAGCTGTGCTACCCTTGGATTTTTTTCTTCCTAGGGGCCTCTACAGCTCACTATCCGGTGATGGTCTGGTTGTCTGTAACTAGAGAACACTGTCCGGAGGCCGGCAGTGCACTGAGAAGGCTTCGCACGCCAATGACCGCCGTTGTATTAAAAATACAAAATATAAACATTATATAGATGGTATAATCGTATAGAACGATGGGAAAGACATTTTACATGAAAGACCCTTTCCCTCTCTGAAATGAATTTTTCCAAAAAAATGTTTAAAATAAAAGTTGAATCTTTTTCTATGTGTTGATATCACAAATTTAAAGAAATTCGTAAAAAAAGTAATCACTTCCTTCGAGTGGTACTTCCGGTTGGCGGATTTGTAAGAAACCTTACTCACATTCCCTGTTAGCATTGGAGAGAAATATCAGGTTTTAACTTTCTGCGAGTTTATGTTTTTGTGTTATGTTGACTACATAACACAAAAACATTCACCAATTTTTTAAAAACTACTTTTGTATAACTAAATTTACTCTGTGCAAATCTGTGTTATCACACTGTTTGACAAAAAAAAGCATTCTGATGATAGGCGAACGCCCAAAACCGGTCGATTGACCATAAAAAGAAGCAGGCTAACATGGAAAGTATCTCTGATGCTTTCTAGCTCTGCTAAACCAACCACAACATTCTCACATTTGTAATTTCCAAATACAATCGAATAATAGAAGGTGAAAGTGATGGACAAAATTGGTCACATTAAAATAAGTTCATTTGGTTTGCAAAGGTCATTCTTATAACCAATGAAATTTTACTGGACGTTCATAGTAACCTAACCTAAATCCGCCATGTTTGAATATGTGCTTTGTTGACGTCATCACTCCATCTATCATATATTATTTTCAACGGTAAAATTTTCTCTATCTTACACACTGTTTAAATGATGTAAACGTTTAAGGATGCACTGAAAATCGCCAAGTGCACCTCTGTCAGAAAACGGTATTTCTCCAACAGAATTTCTCCAGTAGATATCTTAGGCCTTCAAAAGATTATATTATTTAATGTTTGTTTCTTTCTTCATAAATGAATCTATCGTTAGACTTCATTCCTAGCCAACAAGTTTTACTGATAGTATAGAAATTTTGTGAAATGCACTTAACACTTTGAAACCTGGGATAAAATTCGAAATTAGAATGTGATATTTTAAACTCAGCAAAAAAGATGTAAACTTAGGTCTGACTATGTAAGATTACAGGTCATTTGGCCCGCTTCCAATACGATAGAACGGTCTACTCGCTTCTCCGATACTCATTAATGCAAGAGAGAAGGTAAGGGGGGGGACAAGTTTGATGATAGATAGATGATATTTAAACAGCTAGATAAGTCAAGTGACAATGGATTTATTTTAATCCTGTGTGGACATTACTCCTATTCTTCTAACTTTCTTTTAAAGTAATAATTTTTTCAAATTATGTAAACCATTTTCAAATTTGCTATCTAATTGTATTTTTCTTCTTAAAATACCGTCTTCTATCAAAGGTTGTGGACTGCAGTTCTAAATAATTCCATTCAGGTACATTTAAACCATACACGTTAATAACCCAGTACGTTCTCCACAAATACTCCTCTACCTATAAATTTACATCTTTAAATTTAAACATGTATGTCCATTATATTGCAATATCTTGTATTTTCCATATTCTTAATATATATGGCCTGAATATTCCATTTTTCTTTTCTTTAAGGTTTTTATGACTTCTAAATCGTTATTCTATTTACATTCTCTTACTCCTAATTAAGAGGAAGTATTGTAATCGTGTCTAATTTTCAATATCGAGTTCTCACCGGAAATATCCGTTTTGAGATCCCCTGAGTCCAAAAAAAGTGGTTTTTAGAAAATGTTTTCTCTCTGTATGTGTTTCTGTATGTATGTATGTAAACAGCATAGCTTAGAAACGCAAAGCCGTAGAAAGTTCAAACATGATATTCCGTTTAGATATCACCATGGGATCTAACATTACGTTATCTGTCCAAATTCCTCAACCGGAAGTAACATTTTACTAGTTTTTTTTTTTTACTTTTTACAATTTTCTCAAAAATAACTCCGATGATTTTATTGAAACTTGGTATGTCAACTATAAACCTAAAGAGCTACAACTTTTATTTGAAACATTTCTCTGGAAAAATTCATTTAAGGATACTTTTGGGGAGAGGTGGGGTTACGGCTTCCTCTAAAGTGCTATTTCAGTTTATTAGACAATTCTGTCAACTAAATAATGTTAATTAGAATTAAATATTTGCTGAAATTCTGAGTTTGAAAAAATCGGATGTCCGGAAGTGCGTTTACTTTACCACTTTACTAAATGATTTTTTTCACGATTTTGAAAAAGTGGTTCCGACGATTTTCTTGAAATTTGTTACGTAAGCTACCCATACAAAGATGTACAATTTTTATTTAAAACATTTCTGTGGGAAAATTCATTTAAGGGCACTTTTAGGGGAGAGATGGGGTTTTGTTTTTCTTTAAAGTGCTATCATAGTTGATTATCGAATTCTATCATCCAAACAGAATTAATTAGAAATAAATAGATGACCAAAATTCCAAGTTTCAAAAAAATTAGTTAACCGGAAGTACGCTTTTACTGAACAGTTTTTTGAATTTTCCACGAATTTCATTAAATTTGATACACAAGCTATAAAATTTGTCAATTACAATTTTGAGAACTGGAGTAAAGAAAGTTGTGTGAGTGTTTCACACCAGTTTTTTTTATTTAAGATATTTGTTAATTGGAAGGCGATTGAAGCCTCAATTGAACAAATTATCAACTCAGAGTGAGCCTTATAGATTATCTAAATTTGCTAAGATTTTAGACAATGATTAAATAACTGATTTACCGCTATTTTCATCATGTTTACAAGTCTTTCGAACGTTTATATCCATGCTCGCTAATTGATAATAACTACAGTAAACTTTACTAGTACTATATTCAAATATATTCAAATTGAATAGCAAGGCTTTATTTAGTAGCGTACGTTCTTCTTGCCACTAAGATACGTTTCCTTGTTACAAATTACATTTACAATTTGGTACCTGTATGTGCTATGATTTTGTTCAGTGGTCGTGATCTGTTCTACTAATGGTTATATTAAATTTGCAATGTAAATAGAACTGATTTAACTCAAAATCATAAACATTTTAAAAAGTTGAATACGTAGTTGTGCCCCGCAAAGCTGGAAAAAATCTGTTTTTATCCATTCATTCTTCATTTTTTTTCTTTGGTTCTGACCGGATTCGGATGCTTATTCATCGTCAAAATAAGACTATCAATCAATTTGCGTAGAGTCATAATTTCAAGTTAATGTTTCTCACACACCCCACTGGTAGATTGTATATGAGAGGTTATAATGTTTTAGAAATATGTGTATCGCGAGTAGCAGAAAAGTATAAGTACAAATTATGATTTAAAATGAAATATTTCACCGGAAATATCCGTTTTGAGGTCCCCTGAATCCAAAAAAGTGGTTTTTAGTAAATGTCTGTATGTGTGTGAACAGCATAGCTCAAAAACGAAAAAACCGTAGAACGTTTTACTGAACAGTTTTTCAGTTTTCGACGAATTTCATTAAATTTGGTATGCAAACTATAAAATTTGCCAATTATAATTTTGAGAACTGGAGTAAGAGAAAGTTGTGTGAGTGTTTCATACCTGTTTTTTTTTCAATTGTATCAATATCATTGCGCCCGGTGCCCACTTATTGCAATGCCGGCCTCCGATCTCTAGTTCTCTAGTTACAGACAACCCTGACAATCATCGGACAGTGATCTATGGACGCACCTAGAAGAAGAGAATCATAGGGCAACATTGTTCCACTAGGGTTCAGGACCTCCGCAAGGGAGTCCAGTATGTTACCACCGTACTTATCTCTTCTTAATACCTTAATATCTTTGAATAAGGTATATGTGTAGTTTATAATTATTGTATTCAGCTTATCACCACAAAAACGCAATACACATTGTCTGTTGCAAATGATTACTGCATTCTATGCAGAACAACTGACAAAGATACTTCTCGAGAATCACAAAATATATCTTGTAGATCGTAAGGGATTTAATGTTTTTGGCCGCTCTCGCTTCATCAACAACTGTGTATTGATGGAACTCTAATGACAAATTTCCCACTCTTAAGTATTGTTCAGGCAGTTGAACAGAGTAATTTTTAATTTATCTTATTCACTTATCTACATCTCCAACACCGAACTTCAGCGCCTTAAAGAATCCAATGCTGCTTCAGGCAAGGCAGCCTGGCCCCAGTTAAAGGGTTTGACAGCTAATCAGCTTCCGCTTTCCACCACTTTCACAGGGCTGGGCTACTACTGCCGTACTACGTCGCTGTTGTAGTGTGAGACAATCTCTGGCCAGAGAATAAGCATATTCAATTTTTACGTACGTCTTAGTACAAATTCGGGTCAGTACGTCTCCTTACAAATTGAATCAATCCATCAATCCAAGTCGTACACCTTGTACATCAGCCGTCAAGTTTGTCAGTACGTCTGAATACATTGGCTGGATCTTGCGTCGGCTCGAGCACACTTCAGAGTTCCAGTCACTAAAAAAACGGGCAACCTTAGAAGATGATATGATGGATGCCAGAAATATATTTTCAAATATATTTTATCTGAAAAATATCAAGAAAAATTAACATTCGCTGGTAAGGGATTATTCAGGTAGAAGACCACCATTGTCTTTTAGAGTTCATGAACCTTGTTAGCATTGTTTACACCTTCTTCTCACAGGGGAAGATTTGAACGAACAAGTCGAACGAAGATTTGAACGAACGAAGACAGTCTGAACAGGCATTCAAGCCAGAAAACTTGCTTCAGGAATTGCTCTCTTAAACTCATGCCAGTGATAGAGATTAACATTTACTCTAGATTAACAATTGATCTATTAAGCATAATAGTTGTGATATTGTAAAATATTTAAATATCTTTAAAGATATTATATATTTAATTTAATCTACCAGTGTTTTCTTAATTATTCTTATTACTTCTCTCTCATAAAACTTACAAACACAAGCCCTTTACAAAACCGCTCACGACACAAGCTACCACTACACTACAACACATCACCAATAACATTTCACCGACAAAATGAGGTTGAGCGAGTGAGGATGACCGGAAGTCAACCTGATTGAAGCCTCGTCTCTTCAGTTGAACTATATTCTGTAAATACTGTTTTCTGTAACTACTAACTTACTAACCAACCGCTTATTATAATAAATTCAATCTTTTTAGTATGTTCATAATTTTTTTATGATTTTTATCATATTTTCTCTCTAATACACATAAACGTCCACATAAACTTCAGTGAGCTACCAAACAAGCATTATCTTCTAGTTTTGAACGCATGAAGTTAGCTCAAAGTTCCGTTCTGTAATTTTTGTTTGATGATTCCGGAAGTTAAATCATAAGGCCACCATATTTCTGAGGAGGTGAATTGGTCAGCTTTACTTTACTACTACTTTGATAGCATTGCTTTGACCCAATACATGTAGAATTAGGTCCCTTGAATCTTACTGCTCAATAGACCCAGAGTTTGAGAGAAATACTCAATTTTATCTAATTTGAAAGGCCAATTATATGAAGAATAATTTTGTAACATTATTAAAAATGCATATAATTTATAAATGTTGCAATGAGAATAAAATTTATTTATTAGAGTATGAATGCATTTGCAATGCAATTTTTTTTTTTTTTTATGTATATAATCCTGAAACATCCGCTGAAATCTGCCAGCAGTAGTTTGTTTTTCCTTCTTGTTTTTCTACCTTCAACATGGCACAGCATCCAATTTATCTCTACTGCATTCTAACAAGAGTATACCTGTACAAACATTCAGAGGAACTTTCTTTCATTCTTTTAAGTAAAAAAAAAATAAATAAATAAATAAAAACAATTCTCCTTATTTTTTATTTTTGTAAACTGATGTTCATTATGTTTACGCTTCTTCAAGATAAAGAATTTTTTTTTGCATGTAAAAAAAAGAGGTAGAAATAGTATGACAATAAATAAATAAATTGTGATATTTATTTAATATACTACATTAAAATAATAATAATAATAATAATAATAATAATAATAATAATAATAATAATAATAATAATAATAATAATTTGTCTCTTTACTGATGACCTTTTCTACTTTAGAAGACATATTACTTGAAGAAAATACAAGGAATGAATCTAATTATAATGTCTCTCTAGAAAACTATGTACACCACTTTTATCAATTCAGATTATTTTAATTTGTATTAATTAAATTAGAATATTTTTTCGTAAGTACAAATGTAGATAAAAATTGAAAATTTAAAAATTCCATCGTATTTATAATGGAGTTGATGAGGAGAGAAATTAGGTTTGGTTAATTAGACGAGATATGAACACGCTGTTATAATATAGCTATAAGTTTACACAAACTGCACTGGACTTGTAGTGATTTTTATAGAATAAAAGATGGGAGTAGATATATGACACGATACGGTGTATGGTTGAATCTGATAGATAGATATCTTTAGGTAGATTCTCACTTGTCTATATACAGGTTCTCCCACTCTAGCCTGTTTAAGTCAGTGAGTAAGTTACTGGTCCCGGGTTCGAATCCAGTATGCAGCCCTTGGATTTCCTCTTCCTAGGAGCCTTTACAACTCACTGACCGGTGATGGGCAGTGTTGTCTGTAGTTAGAGTACATTGCTTGGAGGCCGGCTGTGCATTGGAGAAGGCTCCCGGGGTGCACAATAGATCTTTCAGCTCGGATTGCAATAATCCCCTACAACAATCTTACTCATAATAATAATAATAATAATAATAATAATAATAATTATTATTATTATTATTATTATTATTATTATGTTTATAATTCTTGACTGTCCAATGCGCATTTCGTGACCGTACCATTTTAACTTTCAAGTCTCTATCTCATAGAGAATATTTCTCACAGTCCCAACGCGTCTAATTATTTCCGGGTTGAATACATGCCACTTCCTAGAAATGTGGCAGTACCTTCTCCAGAAATCCATCTCTAACGCGAGGAGCTTTCCGGTCTTTTTGCGCGGATAAACTTAAGCAAGATCTCCTACAGAAATGGAAATTCTATTGGTCTACGTCCTTTAAAAGGAAAGGCAACCCACAATTTTTTTTCTAATGCGACTGCGGGTAAAAGAATACTCCCTACAGATTTCTCTTATGCAATATCGAGATTAGTGACTTGATTAGAGCATGAACAGATAAATGGCAAATGATATGGAATGGTTTAGTTGAAAGATGGTCGTTGTATCTGTAGTGAAGAGGAAACAGCGAAACAAAAGAATTTTAGAATGTGTATGTTTACGCTGACCTCTGCATAAATTTACGTCAATATTGACCTAAATAACGATACTTTTCGTACCATAGCGGCTGCCTTGTCACGACGAATATAGATGTTATTTATTGGATAGCCATGTGTGTGTGTTTTGTATGTTATTAATTATGATTAGGCTGTGGAATGTATGACAGTGGTAGGTTGGGTAGTAATAGAAATTTTAGTTGGCCACTCAAGAATATCGATTACTCAGAGTGGTCCTTAGGATTAGTTAGTTAGTCCGACACGCATGAGTATGTATTTTTTTTTAATTTAAGGCGCGTCAATATCTAAGGAGCGGAGCCTTCTCAGTGCACTGCCGGCCTCCGGACAATGTTCTCTCGTTACAGACAACACTGTAGGAGGGAAAAATTTAAGAGTTGCACAGCTGGACTCGAACCCGGGTCCTCCGCATGGGAGTCCAGTGCACCAACACTAAGCTAATCCCTTACCTAGTATGTATTTACTATCTGTTGAAGGTGTGTGAAGTAGGCATATCCATTTATTTCACTCATATTTTGTTGGTCCTTGAATTTAGTATGTACGCATTTCCTCATGATTGTCAGAATCAGCAACAGGATTTCCGAACACGTGTTGTTCTCAATAAGTATAGCTTAACGGGCTGGTATAAGGTGAGCTCATGTATTGGCCCTTATTGTTTAAAAATTAAAAAAAAACAAAAAACTGGTCATTGTTTCCGGCTATTAGTACACGGTCGATCTCGGGAGAGTTTTCCCACGTTACACACAACCTGGACGCTAGTTATATGACACTATGCGGTGTGTGGTTGAATCTGATAGATAGATATATCCTAGGGTACAGGCCGATATACAGGTTCTCCCACTCTAGCCTGCTTAAGTCAGTGAGTACCAGAGAGGGTCTGTCTTCTCTCTCTTAATTCTCTCGTCTGTCTGCTCCCTCTTGCTGATGTAATTCTGGAATGATGTAATAGCAAGAGAGAGCAGACAGACGAGAGAATTAAGAGAGAGAGAGAAGACAGACCCTCTCTGGTACTCACTGACTTTGAGCAGGCTAGAGTGGGAGAACCTGTATATAGGCCAGTGACAATCTACCTAAGGATATCTATCTATCAGTTTCAACCATACACCGCATCGTGTCATATCTCTACTCTCACCCTTTATTCTATAAAATCATTACAAGTCCAGTGCAGTTTGTGTAAACTTACAGCTATATTATAACAGTGTCTTCATATGTCTCGTCTAATTAACCAAATCTAATTTCTCTCCTCATCAACTCCATTATATATTTAAAAAATGAATTATTACTATTACAATCTTAAAACACTTAAAACCAATACTGCAAATAAAAAACAATAAAAGAAGTTGATATTTTGTGTGAAAAAAAAATTTAGTGTGAGTATTTTTGTGTGGAGAGCAGAGAAGAGGTAAGGTATATATATACTCATTTAGAAAATGCTAGCAAAGGTTTGTAGGTGACTGTATAGAATTCTTTGTTGACTCAGGAAGAGTGAAAATGAAGCTTTGTGAAGTGGCTCACACAATGGGCCCAGTCCAAACGCCGCCATCCACTCTTAAATACTTTCTACACTGGACTCATTTTCTGCACACCACAATCAGTGCTATTTCCCCCCCCCCCTCTTTCATACTAACTTCCATCTTCAACTATAATTTTTCCTTTTTTTTTTTTTTTTACTCTTTATTATAACTGTTCTAGTTTATATATAGCTTTTAACAAATAAAAATTCGTAGCGCTTGAAAAAAAAAAAAAAATTCTTCTAAGAGTTAACATGTTTTGAACAGAACAGGACCGTTTGACTAACAGCATGTTACAAGAGACGGGTTTAGCTTAGTTTTAAGGCGAAAGCTCGGATTCAAATCCAGGTAGTCCCACGCTAAAATTTTCTCGCACTAGGAGGCTCTATAGCACATCAGCAAGACGAGATATTAACACGCTGTTATAATATAGCTATAAGTTTACACAAACTGCACTGGAGTTGTAATGATTTTTATAGAATAAAAGGTGGGAGTAGTTATATGATACGATACGGTGTATCGTGAATCTGATAGATAGATATCCTTAGGTAGATTCTTACTGGACTATATACAGGTTCTCCCACTCTAGCCTGTTTAAGTCAGTGAGTACCAGAGAGGGTCTGTCTTCTCTCTCTCTCTTAATTCTCTCGTCTGTCTGCTCTCTCTTGCTATTACATCATTCCAGAATTACATCAGCAAGAGGGAGCAGACAGACGAGAGAATTAAGAGAGAGAAGACAGACCCTCTCTGGTACTCACTGACTTAAGCAGGCTAGAGTGGGAGAACCTGTATATAGGCCAGTACCCTAGGATATATCTATCTATCAGATTCAACCACACACCGCATAGTGTCATATAACTAGCGTCCAGGTTGTGTGTAATGTGGGAAAACTCTCCCGAGATCGACTGTGTACTAATTGCCGGAAACAATGACCTGTTTTTTTTTGTTTTTTTTAATTTTTAAGCAATAAGGGCCAATACATGAGCTCACCTTATACCAGCCCGTTAAGTTATACTTATTGAGAACAACACGTGTTCGGAAATCCTGTTGCTAATTCTGACAATCATGAGGAAATGCGTACATACTAAATTCAAGGACCAACAAAATATTAGTGAAATAAATGGATATGCCTACTTCACACACCTTCAACAGATAATAAATACATACTAGGTAAGGGATTAGCTTAGTGTTAGCGCACTGGACTCCCATGCGGAGGACCCGGGTTCGAGTCCAGCTGTGCAACTCTTAGATTTTTCCCTCCTACAGTGTTGTCTGTAACGAGAGAACATTGTCCGGAGGCCGGCAGTGCACTGAGAAGGCTCCGCTCCTTAGATATTGACGCGCCTTAAATTAAAAAAAAATACATACTCATGCGTGTCGGACTAACTAACTAATCCTAAGGACCACTCTGAGTAATCGATATTCTTGAGTGGCCAACTAAAATTTCTATTACTACCCAACCTACCACTGTCATACATTCCACAGCCTAATCATAATTAATAACATACAAAACACACACACATGGCTATCCAATAAATAACATCTATATTCGTCGTGACAAGGCAGCCGCTATGGTACGAAAAGTATCGTTATTTAGGTCAATATTGACGTAAATTTATGCAGAGGTCAGCGTAAACATACACATTCTAAAATTCTTTTGTTTCGCTGTTTCCTCTTCACTACAGATACAACGACCATCTTTCAACTAAACCATTCCATATCATTTGCCATTTATCTGTTCATGCTCTAATCAAGTCACTAATCTCGATATTGCATAAGAGAAATCTGTAGGGAGTATTCTTTTACCCGCAGTCGCATTAGAAAAAAAATTGTGGGTTGCCTTTCCTTTTAAAGGACGTAGACCAATAGAATTTCCATTTCTGTAGGAGATCTTGCTTAAGTTTATCCGCGCAAAAAGACCGGAAAGCTCCTCGCGTTAGAGATGGATTTCTGGAGAAGGTACTGCCACATTTCTAGGAAGTGGCATGTATTCAACCCGGAAATAATTAGACGCGTTGGGACTGTGAGAAATATTCTCTATGAGATAGAGACTTGAATGTTAAAATGGTACGGTCACGAAATGCGCATTGGACAGTCAAGAATTATAAACATAATAATAATAATAATAATTATAATAATAATAATAATAATTATTATTATTATTATTATTATTATGAGTAAGATTGTTGTAGGGGATTATTGCAATCCGAGCTGAAAGATCTATTGTGCACCCCGGGAGCCTTCTCCAATGCACAGCCGGCCTCCAAGCAATGTACTCTAACTACAGACAACACTGCCCATCACCGGTCAGTGAGTTGTAAAGGCTCCTAGGAAGAGGAAATCCAAGGGCTGCATACTGGATTCGAACCCGGGACCAGTAAGTGAGAATGAGTTACTCTAGTATGACCTATAGCTAGCCTTGTGAGGATTATTATTTCCTGCCTAGAAAACGATTCCATATTAAGTAATTTAAGGTCTGGCCTTATTGATTTCAACTGTGTGTCTGTACACAACCACATTAACTTCCAATACTCTAAAATCTCTGCCTTTACAGTACCTATCAGATCATCAATTCTTATTTCCGTATTGCATATACAGCTTCTTCTATTCCGTGCTGCTTCTTTGGCCATTTTGTATGCAGCTTCATTGCCCTTAATTCCCATGTGGCCAGGAATCCACATATTTGTAATTTCACATTTGTCACTTAATGTATTACACTTTTCTATTATGCGTTTGGGAATAGCATTGTCAATAAATATATTCTCCAGAGCTGCGATGGCGCTCAAAGAATCGGTGCAAATAAGAGAGTTTTTAAACTGTCTTTCTTCACAAATTTGCACATCATCCCGAATAGCCAGTAGCTCGGCTGTATAAACACTTACGAAATCTGGCAGCATCTGACTTACTAAAGTCGCCCTATCAGTGACACATGAATAGCCCACTCCACCCCCAATTTTTGAGCCATCCGTATAGATAACGTATGCATCCCGGTAGTGCTCCAATTCTTGCAAAATTATTGTTACTATTATTATTATTATTATTTTATTATTATTTTATTATTATTATTATTATAAAAACTCCTTTTTATTTTTCCTCAATTTCTCGCTACATACCGGAGTTGGATGCAGTTTAGTCAATAATTTAGTCAAAGAATATTGTAAAAGCCTGAGTTAAGAACTATTATATAATACTATTATACTAGTATTATTATACAAACGAAATATTTTTATATTCGTAAGTATAGTGATATGAGAATTCAAAAATTGATTTCTTTTGCAATGTTTTCATTTCTTTTTATTGCTATGAGTGGTTATAATAGCAATTATATCAGTTTTCTTATCGGAAAATTCTTAGAAAAATAACATAATTAAAAGGTCAAGAAGAAATACACCTATAATAATATTTTCATATTGCAGAGTTTAATTAATGCGAATTAGAAACATAAGAAAAATTAAAATGTCATTGTATGTGTATTAGCATTAGCTTAACTCTATTCTAATTATATTAAAAAAATGAAAGAAGAAAGTTAAAACGATCTCTTCCTTGTAATTAGTACTCAGTAATTACTTTGATAAAATTCTGTTCTAATTTAAAAAATATATCACCCTTAATAATAACGTAAATATTTAATCTCATTCATTCCATTTATCTCATGAATACCACTTACATACAGACACAGACCGACAAATATATAGATTAGTTTTAATCATTTCATTATTTTTGTATTTATCTCTTATAGTAGTTGTTTTTTATCAATCACAAAAACAATAGCCTTGGGTTTTGATGTCCTTTTATTCAATAGAATTTTAATCCCCTAAATATCTAAGTAATTCACGTATACAAAGTCTGACTAAAGCCAGTTCTGTTAATTTATTCATTAGAACAATTTTGCGAGGTAAATTTTAGTGAATGAGCTGTGGAGGGAGGTAGGAGGTAACTATCTTTAATATTCTATTCAAGTGAATTCATAAAGTGTGAATGTGTCGTAACTTTTGCAATAGATACCTGCTTTACCTGTCAGCTTCGTGTAGGTATTTCATTGATGTAGTTCTCTTTACTTCAAGAATCCTTACAGAATTAAGCCTTTCATTCAAAATTTTAGAAATGAAAATTATATAAATCACTTAAAAATGAACTTCCTGTGAAATTGCATGCAGTATCATCATTTGATGGCTGAGAATAGTAAAAAACAAAATAACTGATCACTAATAATTAGCAATAATCATAGCAATAGAGACTGCAATAATTAGATAATACCACGCTATTACAAGTTACTATATAATTTGAGGCATTCGATTCTTAGAAGCTCACTTGTCCGTAGGAAGGTCAGATTACCTGTAACAGGAGTACATTGTCCGGAGACTGGCATTTCACAGAGAAGCTTTCGGTTACTAATGACCACAGATGTTGCTGCGCCATAAAATAAAATAAATAATACTAGTAATAATAATAAATCGTCTTGTTTATAAAAAAATGATCAATGTTTAAAAAAGATGAAGACTGCGCCTGCTGGTGATAGGAGTACTGGTAGTTAAAAAAAAAAAATAAACAGATTTCAATAAGTCGATTGTTTAAATAGCAATACCACTCGGCGGATGTTGGTGTAGTGGTTATGAGCATGGACTTCTAACATGGAGATCCCCAGTTCCAATCCCGCGTATAACTGCTAAATTTTATATTTGTAAAAAAATGTTAATAGTAAAGTATGTGCCTCCCCCCCCCCCGTCCACGACACCTAATTTGGTAGTTGGACGTTAAGCCCGCCTGAAAAAATAGGCATTACTTTACTTTACTTTTACCTTACTTTGTCATTCGTCGAAGTCTTAGAGAAAAAAAAAAATGTAAATACTGCTATTCTCTTAAAATCATATTTTTCTTTACTTAAATTTGTGACGAAATATAAGAATAAATTAAATATGAGGAAAAGAGGTATGAGTGAAGAATTTAACAAATTTCCGTTCAGTGGAAAGAGAAGAAGTGTGGACAGATCTTTCAACTAAAGAGTTCGCATAGGAAACATCGGATTACGGCTGTTCGACAGTTGATGGTAAAAGAGGGGGGCCAGCTTTAAAGAATCCAAGGTCCCTATGACGGCCCACTAATTATATACATTGTAATTCAATGCTTGTTTGGAAGTTTCGAGAAACGAGAAACAACTTTTAATAAGGTTGTGTTTCAGCATTGCACCGATTTATAAAACATAGCGCTAGCTTTATAAAACAGTGGGCACACTCAGCTCATAGTTCTGAAGTCATTAGTAGTATGGCAGTTACCAGATTCAACCCCATACAAACCTTTTGGGAAATTGTTGAAAAATTATAGCTATTAATTTATCGAGTCTAGACGGTTTTTGTCCCCCCCCCCCAAACTAAAGTCCTAAAGTGATCGTATTGAATCAGCACAGTATGAAAATCTTATCGAAGAAAACCTGGAAGATACATGTGTAATGTTATGGTTTGATGTTGTGATTGTAGTAGTGGTAGTGTGTAGCATGAGCGTTTTAGAGAAATGGGTTTGTAAGTACTTTGGAGACAGAAGTATTAAGAATAATTAAGAAACCACCACTGTTTTATAAATAATTATATTATCTCTTAGTAAATTTAAGTATTTTACAATATCACACTATTATGTTTAAGAAATTAAGTATTTATCAAGATTAATGCAAAGCTCTTATGTTTTAACTTATATCTGGTACTGATACTAGGAAGAGCGATTCCTGAAGTGTTCTGGCTTTCGAATTCAGTTGTTTGAAGGCTAAGTGCAGACTGTTCTAAGGAATGCTCTCTAACAAAGCAATTGGCCAAGTCTTATTGTATTATATTAACGGTTTTTTGTGCCTTTGTTTTCTTAATAGCAACGACCAGATTTAATATACCTGGTTCCAAAATACACTCTTTTTGAAGGTAAATCCCCAGCACTAAGATAAATATAAAATATTAAAATACAATTTTCGATATTATAAAATATTCTAAACTATTTTTAAAAACTATTATTTTTCGATTTCGTCCTTCCACTACACATGCAATTTTAAAGCAAAATTAATGTTTATTCAATTTACAAAAATATATATTTATTTTATATATTTTTTTTTTTTTTTTTGGCTTTTAAAAATTTGGGTGTTTGTTGAGGGCAACATGATTAAAAAACGAAAAATCTCAAAAAAGCTGAAACTTGGTGTTTCGTTTAAATAGGCACCAGAGGACGTGACATTAAGATTTTGATGAAAATCAGTCGACTAAGTTTTCACTTTAATTGAATAGGTTTAGCTGTTTCTTTGGGTTCCTAGTAATTAGGTAGCTTTAACGATTTTCTTTATATTTTTACTTTCTCTTACTCCTAGTAAGACGAAGTATTGTAATCGTATCAAATTTTCGATATCGAGTTTTCAGTGGAAATATCCGTTTTGAGGTCCCTGAGTCCAAAAAAGTAGTTTTTAGAAAATGGTGGGCGGTGTGTGTGTGTGTATGTGAACAGCATAGCTCAAAAACGAAGAATCGTAGAAAATTCTAACTTGATATTCCGTTTAACTATCACTATAGGATCCTGCAGTGGGTAATCTGTCAAAATTCTTCAACCGGAAGTACCATTTTAAACTAGTTATTATTTATTACTTTTTTGCGATTTTCTCAAAAATGGCTCCGACGATTTTCTTGAAACTGATAATATCAAATACACATACAAAAGAGCTACAACTTTTGTTTGAAACATTTCTCTCTAAAAATTCATATAAGGGCAGTTTTGGGGGTGGGGTGGGGTTAGGTTTTTCTGTAAAGTGCTATTTCAGTTTAAAATACAATTCTGAAATCTAAATCATATTAATTAGAATTAAATATGCTGTTGAAATTCCGAGTTTGAAAATAATCGGATGACCGGAAGTGCGTTTTTACTGAAATGTATTTTTCAGTTTTCTGGTATTTTCTCGAAAACGGCTCCAATGATTTTCTTTAAAGTGGAAACGTGCACTACACATATAATGAGCTACAACTTTTATTCGAAACATTTCTCCTGATAATGTCATTTAAGGGAGCTTTTGGGGGAAGGGTATGGTTATGTTTTTTCTAAAGTGCTATCATAGTTGATTATACAAATCTACCATCCAAACAAAATTAATTAGAAATAAATAGACTGCCAAAATTCCCAGTTTCAAGAAAATTAGTAAACCGGAAGTGGGGCTTTTACTTAAACAGTTTTTCGGTTTTCGACGAACTTTAGTATCTGTAGTGGAAGAAGAAATGCAAAAATAAATAGTTTTGAAAAATATTTTAAGTGAAATAATTTTGGCAAAAATAATGTATTTTAGAGTCAGGTACTATAATTTAAGGTCATTACTGTTAGGGAGACAAAGGCACTAGAATGCGTTAAATTAATACAATGCCACTTGGCCAACTGTTTTGTAAGAGAAGGCATTCTTTCGAACAGTCTGCATTCTGCTTTCGAACAAATATAGTTTGGGCTAGACATTCAAAAGCAGAACACTTGTGCTCTCTTAGCATCAGTGCATATTAATAAGTTATATTTCTTTGCAAATAACTTGTAGTTACTATTTTAATAGAATATATTTATTGTTAGCAGTGGTGACTATTTTCTTATTTCTGATACTTCATTCTCTTAAACATATATACTTACAAGCCCCTTTATTAAACCGCTGGTGCTACACCAAGTACTACAAACACACAAGCCACAACAACTCAACACACCAATTAAGTTTCATGTCACATTAATTACCCTTTTTTTTTACATTACATTATATAAATATAGTTCACAAGTTATGTTGCATATTTATAAAATAAAAAAAAAATACATATTTAATTTTGGTGTGCCGCGAAATTCGTGGAAGAACTTAGTTGTGCCGTGGGCAAGAAAAGGTTCATTTCTATCGCTGCTTACGAAAAAATTTCCATTAAATTTCATCTTTGACAATCCCAAATTAATTTCATTGTTGTCTCAAAATATCGATACTTTAGAAAATTGCTCGATCTCGTCAAGTCTCACTGTTCAGTTTAGATTGAATTATAGCCCCGTAGACTTGACGGGGAAAAACATTGAAATATATGAGGCTCTTTTTACTATCGTAATTCTTTGCTTATGTCCTCACGCGTTGGTCTAGTGGCTAGCGCACTCGCCTTTCGTGCGAAAATTCAGGGTTCGATTCCCGTGAGGGCAAAGTCGGTGTTGACCCAGCATCGTGATACAAAGTGGGAAGGTACTGTTAGTCGCGCCCTAGGTAGCAAAGGCCAGAAATAAACTTCGTGGGTACTGCGGCGTGCTTACCACCCGCTTTACATCACCGTCTATCAAGCCTTGGCAATTCATGGGCTGTTGCGCCATAGGGCTAGGGGGTTCTTTGCTTATCTCGTCATACACTTTGTTGTGGTTTTAAATACCGGATTCGATAGATAAAAAAAAATTTCACTTTCAAACTTAGGTCGTCATTATTTGGAAAAATTATATAATTGTTTATGCCATTTTTGTTTTCTTCATTTGGAAAATCCTTCCTAAAATATCCTATCTTCCTTAATACTATATTCTATACATTGTGATGTAAATTTTTTTTTTAGGAAAGACCAAGTTTAGAACATAATTTTAACAGAATGTTAGAAAGGGTAGGATGATACGAGACCTTATTAAAAAAAAAAGTTCATCAATCCGGTTTCCCACCTTATTATTCTGGGTCTCCTTCTTTCTCATTTATTATTTTTTTTAATTTAAGGTGCGTCATCATCATCATTGGCGCCATATTCATCGATTTTTTTTTTATTTTTTTTTTTTTTAAATATTCCAGCATTCAGCATTCGTGAGACATGCCGGATGAGCGTTTTATAAATTCTTAAATTTGCAGATCGTCATCGTATGCGCTTTCCATATAATAACAAACTCCAAAATAACATCTTCTTTTTATATCTCCAAACATCCCCTCCCCCCAAGATAACTAGATGGTTTGATGAACAATTATCTGAAATAAAACATTTTGACAAGCAGCATTTTCATGGAAAAATTTAACTCCACTTTTTTTTAATGTTAATGATATGAAAATATTATTTATCCTTGGGAGAGCGTAACCATGTGGAATTGAAAAATGTTAAAAACATACAAATATTTGAAACAGACCGCTGTTAAAAAAAAAAATATATGTAAAAGTAAAATTTTATTATCATAAGAAGAAAGAAAAATAATACATATTTTCAACAAAAATTGAATTTTCCTCTCTTCTAAAGATAGCCTTATTGAAAATTTAATTATAGAATGAATTTTCTTCTGCACTCTCTATAGTGAAACTATAACCAACTACCCACAGAATGTTCTATCTCTCTTCCGTACTTCATTTCAATTTCATAAAGAGTTGGTTATCTATCTTTTTTTGAACGCCATCTGTTACATTTTATTATCTTCAATAATGATGGAACCATTTAATTAATTTCTCCAATAAAAGTTAATACTTGAATGTATCAGTTTTATGTAAAATGGAATAATGTACATTTTCACCAAAAAAATAATCATTTCTTAAAGTCTAATAAATCAGAAAATGTTTTTTCTTTTTTTTACAACTACATAAATAAATATGCAACAAGTAAGTAGGCTAATAGGAGATATAAACAATGACGTGACGGTCATGAATGGTAGTTATCCAGTGACAACTACCATTAGTCACCCAGAAGGTCACGGGGCCAACACGTTTTAAATCGCCTTGCAGGATTACCTGGAAGTGTGATGAAGGAGAGGGTTTTGGCGAGAGGATTGAGATGAAGTGGGAGTCGGCTGTGGAATTTCTTGTACGGAGCTTTGCTATATCGTGGACAAAATGAATCTTCAGATCTGTGTGGATTGTATGGTTGGAAACGTAATAAAGAAGTATCGACTATGCGTCGGAGTATTTTGAACACTGCAGGGTTTGTATTCTGTTGTGGTTAGTACGTTTTGTGGTTCCGTAGAGTTCTAGTCCGTACATCCATATGGGTGCGAATAGTGAAGTATAGAGTCGTCTTTTATTCTGTACAGTGAATTTGAAGCGCTTGTCAAGGAGTCTAGCAAGTAGTCTGTGCGGTTGTTGAGGGAAGCCCGTTTAAGTCTGGGATGTGGGCTCCAGATTTGTCGCTTGTCTAGGAACATACCAAGATAACCAATGTTGTCAGCCGGTGGGATAGGAGTGCTGAATAGGTAAACTGGAGGAAGCAATTTTTGATGATTAATTAATAAATATATACACATTATTGGTATTCACACCTTTATATTTTTCAGTATCACTTACTAAGGAGAGTGTTTTTAAAGCTTTAGCGTTGGCCGAAGGTAATTTCTTGTTACTATAATGGATGTAAGAAAGAGAGAGAACTAGAGAGAATGGATTTTAGAGAAATGACCTAGATAATATGCTTGAACACTGTATAATGAATAGAACACACAAACTGCTAGGACTTTACAGTTAAATAGAAGTTAGGTAGCGAGAGAAATATAAAGAGACAGACTGACTGACTAATAAGAAGGTAGTAGATAGGTTGTTGACTAGTTGTACTGTTGTAAACTATCGTAAAAATGTCCTAAAATATTCTGCTGTCCTCTATTTATATGAATCGAACTCTCCCTTCCTAGCCTAACCTAGGTGGGGAGTAACTGACTTTTGATTCATTAAATGTCTGCTTCTCCGCACTTCGGATCCCATTACACTACTGTATTGGTTAGAGGTTCATGCTTGTTCAATTGTTGTTTAAAAAATTTGTTATTGATTCATTGATTTTTTCAACAATAGTTAGAGAACAGAACAACAAACTCTAAATATGATTTTTTTTATTTTAAAATAATAATTAGTCCTAAATGATGTCTACATTGCAATGTCTGCGGATCCGTCAATGCGTACAACAGATGCAGAACTTCAAGGCAGCTATAAACTACTACTGCCGCTCGTTACTATGTTTCAAACCCCAGACATAACACACAGACATATAAATAAACTTTTACCACATATAGCACAACAAATGTTCTTTTCTCCAACTTCTAAGCAATACCTTACTAACATAAAATACTACAACAGATTGAAAAGTAAGTGGTCTAGGAATAACTTTGGCTATTGAATGACTGTCAATACCAGGAGTGTCATCAATGGATGGCTTTTCCATCAAGTCATTTATGCCAGCAGTCTCAATTCAGTGCCCCTGGTAACAACACTTAGATTTTTGTCTTATATTTAATTTTCATAAATTATTTCAAAATAATATGTTTAATAAGTTGTGGTTTAATTTATGAAAAAAATCTGGTGTGAAGAAACATCATTTGATTTATTATTCATTTTGTACGGGTATTATCTAGTTATAAATTTCACATATAACTGAAGATATGAATGCAATATATAACTGAAAATTAAAAAAATGTGCAGCCAAAATATAATTATAAAAGTCTTGCTTCTGAAAAACTAAATTTCTTCGAACTCAGGATTTGGCCATAAATTAAATCGTATTAATATTACATAAACGAAAGAATTGTATAATTTAATGTAATGGCATGTAATAGAAGAAAAGCGTAAGCCATCCTCCACCAGAGAAATTTTTAAATGAATTTCCCCGTAAAAGTATTTGAAATACAAATCGAAGCTCTTTTTATGTTTAGTTGATATAATAAGTTAAAAGAAAGTATAAAGAAAACTAAAATAAAATCGATTGAATAAAATCGTACATCCGGTTGACCTATTTTGACCAAAACTTTATTGTCGCCTTGTAGTAACCTAAACGAAATATCAAATTTCAATTTTGATGCAATTTTCCGCTTTTGAGTTACTGCTGACCATAAACACACACACACACAAAACACATAGACCAATTTCCAAGTTTTATTGAAGATTGTAAGGAAATGGCTTCTAAGGGAAAATTTCACGAGCTGTACAATCTACTGTCCAAAGGGGTGAAGTATGTTAACGACAGTATGGACAAAAATTGCATTAGTGCAATCATGAAATGTAGAGATGAACTCCTAAATCTTAATTGTAAAAGGTATTCACAGAATACAGTTGTGTTCATTATGTAGCCTAAATGAGGAGGAGGATAGAGTTCACTTCTTGGCAGTATGTCCTATATTGGCCTCCAATAGGGTCAAGTACTTCCTAACTAGGACTTTAAGTATAAATCAAGTAATAGAGTACCTCAATGAAAAGAACTGGAAACTACTTTATAATTACCATTGTGAAGCGTGGCAGTATAGGGCTTTTTCAGTAAAGCGTAACCCTTCCCCCCAAAAAATAAATAAATGGAAAAATATAGATGAAGTTAAAAATGTACTAAAACAAACACTTCAGGTCATGAACTCTGGACAAATAAATAAATAAATAAACAGGCAAATGATAAAATTAAAGTAAAATGAACTCCTGGCATTACCATGCTAGAATTAGCTTTATTAAGTTCATATTTGTCTGCTGAAAACCATTTTTTTTTCGGATTCAGCAGACATCAAAATATGTATTTCCAATGAAAATTCAATTTGACACAATCGCATTACTTCCTCTTACCGAAGTAAGAGAAAGGAAAAATGAAATGAAAAATCTAATAGAAGTTTATTAAATCAAAACGGATTGCAAAGAATTACTTTTCTCACTCTGCTCTTTTGTGAGTTTAATAAGAAATTTTTGTATTCATAATGAAAAGTGAAACATTTTACTTCGACACCTCAATCATATATTTTTAGGTAGAATCTTCGTCAAATAGAGTTCAAAGCAGTGGCGGTTGGTGCATAAGCACTCGCAGAAAATAACTACAAAAATTAATTTTTTAATTTATGATTAAAACAATAGTAACATAACAATCTTTGCATCATTATTATTTAAATAACCAATTAAACATAAATAATTAAAATGAATTATTTCATCTAGCCTTGCTTGATGTTGACGTAGCCCAATAGCTGCCTGCTATCGTAGTGTCAAAAAATGATCATATTCGGTTATTTCCGACAAGCTTCGTTTGCCTTAATAATGTGACTGAACTAGTGCTATTTTAGCTGTTCGCCGGGCAGCGTTGATTGTAATTGAATATGCTATTGTACGAAAAAAAAAATATTCTAATTGTGCCCAATAACTTTTTTTTTAATAAAATAAAATAAATATTATTTTATAGGTTTATCAAGATGGGCGTTAGTGTTGAATATTTAATGAAAAAGTTATATAGAAGTTATAAAGAATTTAATTATTAATGAAAAAGTTATTCAAAAATTTTGTGAAGCTAAAACTTGAAGAATGGATTTTAAATTCAAATTATTTATTTATTTATTTTATATTAGTTATTTAAGAAATCATATTATAACCGAAAATATATTATAAAATATCGATGTGATTTTTTTACTTTCTCTTACTCCTAGTAAGAGGAAGTATTGTAATCGTGTCAAATTTTCGATAATCGAGTTTTCACCGGAAATATCCGTTTTGAGATCCCCTGAGTCCAAAAAAAGTGGTTTTTAGCAAATGGTCTGTGTGTGCGTGTGTGTGTGTCCGTGTGTGTGTGTGTGTGTATGTATGTATGTGAACAGCATAGCTCAAAAACGAAAAATCGTAGAAAGTTGAAATTTGATATTCCGTTTAGGGGTCACCATGGGATCTGACTGTACGTTATCTGTCAAAATTCCTCAACCGGAAGTACCACTTTACTAGTTGGATTTTTTACTTTTTTGCGATTTTCTCAAAAATGGCTCCGACGATTTTCTTTAAACTTTAAACATCAACCACACATGCAAAGAGCTACAACTTTTATTAGAAACATTTCTCCGGGAAAATGCATTGAAGGGCACTTTTGTGGGAGGGGTGGGTTTAGGTTTCCATCTAAAGTGCTATTTCAGTTTATTAGACAATTCTGCATCTAAATAATGTTAATTAAAATTAAATATGTTGTTGAAATTCCGAGTTTGAAAAAATCGAATAACCGGAAGTGCGTTTACTTTACCACTTTACTAAATGATTTATTCACTTTTTCGCAATTTTCTCAAAAATGGCTCTGACGATTTTTTTGAAACTTCGTATATAAACTAAACATGCAAAGATCTACAACTTTTAACTAAAACATTTCTCTGGGAAATTTCTTTTAAGAGCACTTTTAGGGGAGGGGTGGGGTTAGATTTTCATCAAAATGGTATCCCAGTTCATTATACAATTGTATCATCCAAACATAATTAGTTAGAAATAAATAGATGGCTGAAATTCCGAGTTTCAAGAAAATTAGTAAACCGGAAATGCTGAACAGTTTTTTCAGTTTTCGACGAATTTCATTAAATTTGGTACACAAACTATAAACTTTGTCAATTATCATTTTGAGAACTGGAGTAAGAGAAAGTTGTGTGAGTGTTTCACACCAGATTTTCTTTTTTAATAAATTGAGTTTAATTTAAACATTTTCTACGTTTTACTCATGCAGAACCCCCACTTATGAACTTCAAGGGCCCACCACTTTGTCAAAGAAAACTCTTTTATCTTTAACATATTTTATTTATTTGCTTATCAAGTGGTACAATAACAGATTTTAATTGCGGTACGAGTAAAACCTTCAATGACATTAAACCTAATTTTGTAAAATTATCAATTGCAGAGGAATTTTAGTCATCGTTTCTATCTTAACTCGATTCATATTGTTGGATATTCTCACTGTCTTGAAACCAACCATTGTCATCGAATGTACCCCTCAAAAAAAAGGTACAAGTCCAAAGATATGGCAAAGACTCAATAAATATAATAGTCACCTTTATTCTGAAAGTTAAAGTTCAATCAGAATACATAATAAATGATCAATAATCAAAGAAGAGAAATAAATTAATTTTATGCGCTATTCTTAATTCACTAGATTTATCACAGATTCAGGAATTACTTTTTATTTCAATAATATCTTAATATAAAATAAAAAAATAAAATAACTTTATCTTCCAATCTTCAAAGCCAATATGAAAGTTACAACTTATATCTAAAACTAGAAGTTGATACTTTATCGATAATGCTTGCAGTAAGCCTTTTTGTAAGTATTTACTTCAAACAGTTTAATGGATTTAGGTAAATATATATATATATAAATACATAACTCATTTATAAAAGGCAATTGTTATTACATTAAAGTTACATTCAATTTTGTATCTATTGAAGCAAATAAAATTCTCTCTAGATAATTTTATTGAAAGTATTAATTAATTTTCCTTTTTTTGTTTGATCAATTCTCACATAGTAAAGATCACAATGGGTCACAATTGTACATTCAAAGAGACATTTTCAAAATAATTTTTTTTATTTTTCTTCTTTTATTAAGAAATCCACAACTACACAGACAGTATTATAAGTGAATATGATGGTAGTCATATAAAAGTGCGTGAATGTCTTGTTAGGAGATGCCTTTCAGTGGAGGTACTCCCTAATTATTACTAAAAAATGCTAACAAGAAGTTAGATGGTCGCGCGGCCAGTGGCGTTTCAGTCTCCTGGAAGGGTTGTGTGGAATAGAAAGAGAAGAGATTTGTGTTAGACTAAAGGGTTAGAATGGTTGGATGTGAGGTCATGGAATTTCTTGTAACGTAATTTTATGAACTGATGGACAAAAGGGATTTTGAGGTCAGTGTGAGGGAGTTAGGTTGGAAACATAGAAACAGGACATTGGTAATTCTTCTGAGGGTTTTGGATTGAAAAGCTTGAACGAGAGGAGTTGGAATGCTTGGTCGTATGTCTAGAGGGCTTTATAATAGTGTTGTAGATAAGACTTTTGTTTTCAAGGGAAAGTTTAGAGCGTCGGTCAAGTAGTCTCGAGAGTAGTTTGTAACGTCTGTTTAGTTCAAGTCTTTTTAATCGTGTATGCGGATTTAAAATAAGTATTTTGTCTAGGATAAAGTCCTAAATATCGGACTTTGTCGACTGTCGGTGTTATGGTCCCATGAAGGAGGATGGGCGGGAGAGTAGCGCGACGGAGGGTGAAGGAAATGCATTTGCTTTTAGTGGGATAAATTAAAAAGTTAACATTATTTTGCCAGTTAAGTGCAAGTAATCTAAATTTAATAAAATATAATACATTATAGCATACCATAAACTAGTTCAATACATTTGTAAACAAACGCACACACCCACTAGCGCTGTGCCAATCTCTATTATTTATTTTGTTGACATTTAATTTAATTGTATTTTCCTTATTTATAATTCTCTCCGAAAGTTCTTTCAGAAAAATTCTTTCTGAAAGTAAAAAGTTAAAAATTAAAAAGTTAAAATTACTCCACCAAAGGCTATCGTCAAGAACACTATAAGTTGTCAAATTTTCAATTCATTACCTGCAAATTAACCCACTCGAAATAATAAATGTTAAATATAACAACAAAAAAATGTATCTGATGATAGAACTATATATATTGGGGAAAAAGTCGATACTTCAAAAGTAGACACCAGAAACATTAATATAGGTCCATTCAATGAAGAATATGACATGGATTCTCTCTAGAGGGTATCTCTGGAATATCAGCATTTCTTTTATATTCCATTGGAATGAAACAAAAGCAATATATTGTTTTGATAAATTAAATTTTGGAAGTTTATTTTTAAAAGAAACTGTTACTTCGCTTCTACTCGTTGTAAAAGAAGGTGTATTGGGAACTTTTCTCAAAAAATACATGTTTGAACTCCCATGAGTATGAATACATGATATCAGCAAATTTTGTATGTGTGTTTGTGTTTGTGTTTATGGGTGGGTGTTTTTTTATGGACATAAAGAGAGGGAAAAAAACAAAAACAAAAAACCAAAGGACGCTTAAACTTGATATGTTGTTTAAGAACAATAAGGGATCCGTCAGAGTGTATTTTTTTTTTGTAATTTATTTAAAAATTTACAATGTGATATATATATATATATAGATATATATATATAGGGTGTCCCAAGGTATATGGATTACGACTTTTTCTCGGAAACTAAGATAGCTAGGAAAAAAAACTAAAAAATACGTGTCCCCGTAGTTTTTTGTTAGAAAACCAAATTTTAATTTGCAAATTTGTTTTGTTGCTTCCAGAAGCGAGATACAGGCACCAACTTCACTTTTTCAAACGGGGAGGTGTGGTTTTTATTTAAGAAATAGATTCCGAGGTTTTTTGAAAGAAAAATTTACTTGAACGGTTTTTTTTCTGTGAGTGATATTTTACAAGTTATGAATGAAAACATGATTCTTATAAGAAATTTCAAAATGATATTATAACGGTTTTTTGATTGAATAAGAAGAAAAGTACTATTTTATTATAAATTTTACTCCTCATTAATTACAGATCTTGCTCGAACAGGCCCCCACCATTAGAGATGCATACACACGCTTTTTCCTGCCAATTGTATCTTACGACCAAAGAAATACATCTCTAATGGTGGAGGCCAGTTCGAGCAAGATCTGTAATTAATGAGGAGTGAAATTTATAATAAAATAGTACTTTTCTTCTTATTCAATCAAAAAACCGTTATAATATCATTTTGAAATTCTTTATAAGAATCAATAAGTTGGTGCCTGTAACTCGCTTCTGGAAGCGCCAAAACAAATTTGCAAATTAAATTTGGATTTCTAACAAAAAACTACGGGGACACGTATTTTTTAGTTTATTTTCTAGCTATCTTAGTTTCCGAGAAAAAGTCGTTATCCATATACCTTGGGACACCCTGTATATATACCATAAAGTAAATCAGGCTAAGGTGTACAATGATGTGAGAATCAAGAGTAGAGAAACTGTTCTCTCATAGCATTCTGATCAGTCCCAAAAGAAATCTCGGGGTCACGGGCGATTCAGTAGGCGTGGAAGATTGTCAGGATGAAAGTAGAGGGTCGTAGTTCGTATAAAATTAGAGTGACAATGATGACGAGAGAGAGAGAGAGAGAGAGCGAGAGAGACATGTGTTATTTACGATAATGTGTCTGGGCAAGTTGTTGTACGATAGGTAAGCTTGAGATCATTATGGAGAAGATTGAGAGGTTTGTGAGATAGTGAGTAGCGCCAACTATCTGTCGGAATAGTTTGGATTGGAATGTCTGAATAGTTCATACGTTTGCAGCTCTAGTTAAACCACACAGTATTACTACATACGTTCACATACGTTTGAGTATGGTTATATAAATTGTCTTTTCAGTTCCTAATGTAATTTAGATTGTATTTGTATTTGACAGTATGGTAATTTAGATTGTCTTCCGAGAAGTCTGTAACGAATTGAAGTAGTGAGAATCGCAGGGACGATAAGTCTTATAATCAAAAATATTTTTCCTAATCTTCCTTTGGAATAGCATAGATTCAAAGAGATTGTTCAAAACAAAATATATTTTCCAACCAGAAAGAAAGGAGATAATATTCTTGAATCAGTTTATTATTGGTGTGAAAATAAATTCAATGCATAAAACAATGCAAGAGTTTTATCTTTCTAATTAATTTTTAAAAAAACTAACCTTATAAATATGTATCTTTCTAAATAATATATACAATTGTTCCATTATTGTACTGAAGTCAAAAAAATAAGAACAGAAAGTAAAATAAGTGGCATGCATGGTACATAACAGTAAAAAAGATTACGGGAATACATATGTAACTTTCGTGCCCAAGTCCTCATGGCTGTATTTACTAGAGATATCCATAGAGCCAGCTATATTCTGGCCTAAGCACGAAGTCCCTGTAGTATACTTTGTAAAACTAGAACATTCCTCCTGAAGATACGACTTTTTACACCTTATCTTCTAAAACTTTTGTTAATCTACAAAAAAATTTATTGGAAGAAATTACATATAAAAGTATTTCCAATAAGTATTATCTCTAAAAGTATTTTAAATTGGCTTTCTATTTACGCAAGTTAACCCATTAGTAACAGTTTAAACTGGTATTTTGTTTGTAATTATTAATTAAATGTTATTAGATGTGTTAGTTTATTAAATGTCTCTCAACTTTTTCCAGCAGAATCGTTGCCACTATAACTGAGATGGCGCTTATTTCCGGCAACCAAATCAATTTATTTAGCTCAAAGGCGGGTATGAAGCCTGGGAAATAAAGGTTTGTTCTTGTCCTATCTTCCCCTCTTATCCATCGTGCTTACCGAGTGAAGGAGTGAGTTAAAAAAAGATACGCGCCATCTCATTAGCCCACCAGTAAAGAAAGTGGGTTATCCATAAAGAATGCTAACACTGTACTCATTTTACCCTTTTAGGTTCAAGTTTTTATAGATATTTTCATCATCTGGTATTCTATTCGTCGTCGTAGCATGCATATTTATATTGTTTCTGGCCGGTTTCGAATTTTCATCCATCGTCAGAGCAAATTCACCAAGTACGTGTAGAAAGTACACTTCAACGTAATGTTTCTGTTACACTCACACTTGTTGGTTGTATATATGTGGGGAAATTAATGATACGATGGTAGAAAATCCGAAACCGGTCAGGAACAATATAAATATATATATATCACTGACAAATAAAATACCATATGTTATCCAGCATTGTTATCCACATACTCAATATTTTCATCAATTAAGTTTAAGTTACTGTCCTCATTGTAAAATCCACCTATAAACTCACCGTTACTTATCAAAAGCGGCTATTTCCATTTTAAAGTGGCTTTTGTAATATTCCTTACCCACCTAATGTTCTTCTATTCCTAAACCTAATATAAGCAAACTTTGCACCAGTGGCGGTGAAGTACTTTTACAAAATTTTTTTTACACTTCCTATTAAAATACTAATCTAAAGACATTTGTACCAATATTCGCGCTAATAAATACATCCACTCTAATAAATCCATTCACGATATGGGAGGGGTACTCGATATTCAGCTCCACAATAAAATAGCGTCTAAAACTTAACCTATGTTGATGCTATTAATTTGATGTATTTTTAAGTAACTTAAGAAAGCTTAAATTCTCTAACAAAAAAATTATTTTCAAATTAGTTGGCAATATTTATGTAATTATTATATATTAGCTTTAATCTAATGAAGGTTATTCTAAACTTAAATTATTTGAATCATCCTGGTATTCATTTTCCACAAATGTGCACTGTTTTTTACATGGCCATTGAAGAAGAGATGGCGGGCGTACGTTTTAGCTTTAATATTGTGGTAGTACAGAACGATCTGCCTGAGGCAAATTTTCCAAGACAAGATTGTAGAACTTATTTTCCCTTTGATCATAATAGACATCCTAACACGGAGATACTTTCAAAATAACAACTGTGAAAATCCGGCCTGTTTTAGGAATACCAAGTTTGAAGGAATAGAAGTCTGTTTTCAGACTTAGCTTTATACTACTAGTTTTATTAATTATTTGATATTTACTATGTAAGTATAGAAAATTTTCTACTATGGGTAAGTATAGCATATATCTAGCATGGGTGTTTCCATCAAAAGCCACTATAATATGATTGGGTAAATTTGTTGTATGTGTGCGGAGTAGTGTAGCAAAAAGAAACAAGTAACAAGTCACCACTGCTTACAATAAATATATTCACTTAAAATAACGATTAAAAGTTAATTTTAATAAATTTAAAAGGCTTATAAATATACAAAAATTCTTGCACTTGAATAATCACACATGTTAAAAGCTTATTGGCACACTGAATTTAAAATGAAAGAGTGACGTTCTGAATGCGGCAAATGTTACTGGTTGAATGCTTTGGAATAGACTGGTGAAATGATGTTCATCTGTCCGGATGGGCTATTTCAGAAAGGTCCTTTGTCTAGGAATATCATTGACCTCAGTTTAATAATCCCTAACAGATTCTAAGTACATTTCACTGCATTAAAATACACTTTATTTTAAATTAAAATCACTAAGAACAAATATATCTAATTGGATAAATAAATAATTTAGAGTGTTTTGTCCATTTGTTTTTCGAAATATTTTAATCAAAATAGCAAGCATACTGAGTATGAGTAAAATTGTCAATACTCACTCTCAGAATTTTATTTACGTAAATATTAAAAATTAATATAAATTATACTAATAAATATACAATACTCAAAAATGTGGAGTATTATATATGAGTATATGTAATCGACTCAAGTTTTAAACAGATTTTGGATTTTGAATAGGTACTTGTTCCTACATGTAATCCATACTCAACTATAAAAAGTTTGAGAATAAGTAAAATACCTAGTACTCAAAATATTATACATATAACATACTCATCTTAAAAAAAAAAAAAAACATTAATACAGTCAAATACTCAGTATTCAAAAAATTCGAGTATAAGTCAATATTCAGTACTCAAAAAATATGATTACAAATACTACTTATACTCAAATAGAGTACAATTTGTCTAACTGAGGTTTACACTTACTATCGTTAGCTTCTGCGTTCAGATTTTGTTGTGAGATATACATCCGATTTCAAATTTGGCACCAAATATGCGAAAAAATTTTTGAAAGCTCTAGAATAAATTTAATGACGGTCTCATGGAAATGGAGCCCGACTGTTTCCTCCAAATCCAAAAGATTTAGCACTGAGCACTGAAGATTCTTTTATCATATACACAGATGTAGCAAGTAGGATACAGTTTACTTTTTTAGGCGGTTCCTTGGATAATATAATCGTCTACCTACCTGAATGTGGCTACATTGCTAAGCTCTAGGACCGGTCTCGATCAATCCCCAATAAAATATGACAATGAAATGTTAACTCGCTTTTAGAATTCTCTGAAATCAATTTGTCCTATAAATTGCTTCAAATAAAAGTAATCTACAAATAATGTATGTATGCTAAAAAATGACAGTGCCGATTTCAGACAGAATGTGCAAAATACGGTTACAAACACTGCTTTAATAAAATTGCATAAAACCAAAACAATAAGAATAATAATACGAGGGTCATTCAATAAATAACGAAAGAAATCGCTGTGGCTAAAAAACGATTTATTTAATCAATACAAAACTTGGCCTAGACCTTTGTCCATTTATGCACATTTACACTAACATCTATGCCCTTCTCCCATCGTTCTTCTACTTTGTCTATGCCACTGGCATAAAATTCTGCGGGTTGATCTCGAAGCCACTTTTGCACCTGATTTTTAACTTCTTCATTGGATTGAGAATGTTTCCCACATAGAGCCTCTGTAAGGGGTCCAAACAAATGGAAGTCCGAACGGGCGAGGTCGGGGTTATAGGGGGGGATGTGGTATGATCTTTTTTTTTTGTTTCTTTGTGGGCGTCCGTAACTTGTCTTGCAACACATCTTGCACAAGTTTTCTTGCATTGCAGTGATAATGTAATTGACAATTCCAATACTCCGCGCTTTCTTCAGCTATCAGTCCAATACTAATACACATGTTGTTCTCGATTAACGCATTAATGCGAGATTCGAGGGAGGAAGTTGCAAGTTCCACCGGCCGTCCACTTCGTTACTCGTCACAGACACTTACACGGCCACTTTTAAACTCCTTTCCCTATTTGTAAACGTTCGAACGTTCAAAAAAATTATTCCCGTACACTTTCAACATTCTTTCGAGGATTTCACTAGCTTTGATACCCTCTGCAACTATAAATCTAATCACTGAGCGTTGTTCTTCCGAGGTGCAATGCTCGAGCGGACTCGCCATTGTTAACTGAATAATTTGAGGTTATGCTTACCAAATACTCTTGAATAGTTGATGAGAGAAACTAAGTACAAGGATGCAAACTGAAACTGTACTATTGATTAAACAAACCGTTTCTGAGCTACAGTGATTTGTCTCTTTATTTAAATAAACCCTCGTAAATAAATAAATACACTTAGATATAGATAGTTTTAGAAGATGTAAATAAGTTCACTGGAACATATAAATTTAACAATATTAGAGCAAAAAAACATTAAAAAAAAATAAAAATAAACTTTACTAGTTGCTTGTGTCAAATCTTTTACAAAAAATGAAGGTTGGCTTTGAGCAAGATTACAGTAAAGGAGAGAAACGGGGTCTTTGGATCTTACTCAACCCCACCTCCAATTTTTGTAAATGATTTAACACAAGCAACTAGTAACTTTTATTTATATTTTTTTTTATATTTTTTATGCTGTAATACTGTTAAAGTTTATATGTTCCACTAACAACATTCCTACATATTCCAACTATCTGTATCTCAGTTTATGTATTATTATAATTATTATTATTGTTGTTTTTTTATTTTAGATTAAAGCTTTGATAAAGACAGGAAACTCTGTTGAAATATTGGTATAATTTTAATTTTTTTTTTTTTTTCTTGACTGATCCTCACTAAATTTATTCATAATAACATATCTCCATGTTTCTTTTGAAGATAATTATCGCCGAAAATTGATCAGGTTCAAACAATTTCTGGCTTTGGCTTTAATGGACTTTCAGGCTGGCCAAATGAACTAAAATAATATAAAAAAAAAAAAATCTGCCTTTATTTAAAAAAGCAGAATGCGATATAAAAAGAAGAATATAATAAAATGTATTTAATAAAGGCAGGATAACAAAAATTGTTAGGCTATTTGTGGAAAATGTTTATTAAAACTCTTGAATACATTTTGAATATATAAATATTTTTGGAACAGCTCTGGTAGTAAGAATGTATAATAATGTGGCAAGCAATTGTATATTAATCCAAGCCAAGAATCTTATCATCGTTTCAAAAACAGAAAAGGTTAGAATACTATTTTGAAATCACAACAATAAATTTTAGATTACTTGCTGAATAAATAGTAGTACCTGGTCAGATATCATAAGATGTTCAATCTAGTTTGAGAAAAGAACAATATAAGGGAAAACTTTTCTTCAGAATAAAATAGAAATGAAGAGAAGAAGATTGTTCTGTATTATAGATAAGATAACACTGACATCTTGAGACAATGACTTATGCTTTGAATGATGCCCTAAAGGTGGTACAACTGTATAAAAGGCATTGTAGTAGGTAATGCATTGATAGAGGTGTGTAAAGATTTATCTGTAGTAACTTGTTGTTTCCATACATAAATAATACATATATTATAATATATATATAATATATAAATGTGTGTGTATATGTGTTATTATATTTATTTCTTTACTGCATACGTTTCTTTACATTAAGACTTCTACGCTATTAAATTGCTATATTTATATTATTAATCGTCCAACAATTTAATATTTAGAATGACTTTTATTAAAGATCTGATCACTAGATTGAGATTGCTGTTAATACAATTATAAATGACTATATAGAATAGAATAGAAGCGGGGGGGGGGGGAGCCTCATTCCACTGCGACCTACAAGTTGAGGTCTATTGTGAATCCCTTAAGTTAGAGAACAGCCCCCAGCTTTGCCCTCCTAATCAATCCTAGCAAAGCTGAGAGCGGCTCCGTCATGAAGCTTTCAGCTTCGGGATTGCCCGTCTCCAATTAAAGAAACCTAATCCTCGCCAGGCCGGCGCACTCACAAAGGATGTGCGCCAGGGTCTCCTCTTCTACCTTGCAGAATCGGTATACCGCACTATCCGCAAGTTGTAGGTGTTGCATGTGTCTATTCAGCATACAATGCCCTGTTAGTAGAACCACAATTAGGTGGAATATTCCTTCGGGTCTGGCTCAGTTGGTCTTTGGTAAATTTAGGCAGATGTCTTTTAATGAAGAGCTTTGCCTGCCTCTGTCCTGGTGTTCCCTCCCCCCAACGCAGACGCTGATCTTCTATCCACCCCCTGATAGAAGTTTGAATGAGGCTCCTGGACAAGCCAATCTAACAAACAATCAGAAGGGTTCGGGGCCTATAAAGGTATCTTGCAAACCTTCCCACGCTAGGGCATCCGCCCTCTCATTGCCCAGGAACCTCGCATGTCCCGGTACCCAGGCGAGTGTCAGATTATTCCAAGTACCCACTTCGGTGAGGGCAAGTAGACATTCCCACACCAGTCTTGAGACTATTTGGTGTGAGGAAAGTGCCTTCAGGACTGCCTGACTGTCAGAGTATATGGCCACTCTTCTACCCACTATCTTTGCCTTATAATCTCCCTAGCGCAAAGTTGTAACGCCACGACTTCATCCTGAAAGACCGTGGCGTACTTCCCTAGGCTGGCCTTAATTTTAACTTTAGGCCTGCCCCCGTAGACCCCAGCTCCCGACCCCAGTCGGAGTTTTGGCTCTATCTGTATACCACATCGAGTTACCGAACAGGGGTGGGTCACAGCCCCATTCGCCTCTGCGTGGTATGACAATATGGAAGTTCCTTTCAAAGAAATACTTAGGAGCCATCCTATCCGTTGGCATCCCAAAAAGATAGTCCGCCTAAATGACTATATATGTATTTATAATTATAAAATGTTAATAACATATATAAATAGACAAAAAACTTATTTCTTCTATTTGACTTATTTCTTTAAACTTCAAACTTTACTCATTTATCTTAACATAGATATAGACTTACCCAGCCAGGCAAATGAAAGTGATTATCTTGTTGTCCAGTACAGAGTGGAACATTGAATCAGTTTCATAAAACATTTGAAAATTAACACCACAAAATACCGCAGAGTTACATAAAATCGTCGACTTTTTTTTTTTGAAATATTGTTTCTTAGAAAATTCAAAAAAATCCATTCTATAAAGTTGGCAATTCTGAGAGATTTTTTATGGAACCAATGCTTTTATTGTAAATTAAGGCTATATAGGTGATAAAACCAAACATTGTTACTTGTGATGAAAACTGGACGGTATTATTCCCACAAAAGTCCTTCAGAATATCAAGAAAATGTTCCTAATAAAAGTTATAGGTTATTTATGTATGTAGACTGTATACGATGTTTGAAGAAAACCCTTAGAGCCTTAGGTTTTTATAAATACCCACAAAAACTGAAAAAAACTATTCAATAAAGTCACACTCCCGTTAATCAATTTTGCCCGAAAACTTCTTGTCAAATATGATGGCAGTATCTAAACGAAATACGGAAGTTTAAACTTCATGTTTTTTTTTAGTTTTTCAGATATTTTGTTTACAAACTAATTCGTCGCTTTACTTTCCATAGATACTAGAACATTCTAGTATGGTCCGATCTGTTCTTCCACATTTTAGAAGTTCTTCATTTAAAATGGTTCTTTTAGCTTTTATTCTCTTTTGGAATGTTTTGAAAGTTCTAAATTGTCCCAAAGCTCTTTTTTTTTACCAAAATAAAAGAATTTAAACCCAGTTGTTTATTTATTTATTAATTTATTTATTTATTTAGATTCATATAGGCAGGGGCAAGCGCCCCTTTTTACAATATTCGTAATAGTTAAACGAAGCAAACAAAAACAATGAACACATTAACATATTTAATTCTAATTAACATTATTTAAATGAAGAATTGTCTACTAAACTGAAATAGCACTTTAGAGGATACCGTAACCCCTGCCCACTCCCCAAAAAATACCCTTAAATGAATTTTTCCAGAGAAATGATACAAATAAAAGTTGTAGATCTCTGTATGTGTTGTTGATCTACTACGTTTCAAGAAAATCGTTGGAGACATTTTTGAGAAAATCGCGGAAAAGTAAAAAAAAAAAAAAAAAAACAACTTGTAAAGTGATACTTCCGGTTGAGGAATTTTAACAGATAACGTATTGTCAGATTCCATGATGATACCTAAACGGAATATCAAGTTTCAACTTTCTACAGTTTTTCGATTTTGAGCTATGCTGTTCACCCATATACATACATACATACACACACACACACACACACCATTTGCTAAAAACCACTTTTTTGGACTCAGGCTACCTCAAAACGGATATTTCCGTTGAAAACTCGATATCGAAAATTTGACACGATACAACACTCCCTCTTACTAGGAGTAAGATAATATACATATCTATATACCCATCTCATCTTACTAAACTAAATACTGAATCTGAAAACTTAAATTATGAAATACAAAAAATAAAAACACGATAAATATTGAATAATTATTAATAAAAAGTAGAAAACAATATATATAATAATAAATTATTATAATATAATGCTGGTGATGAATTGCATTAAGTGTTCGAATCGCAAATATGAATATTATTAATTAATACTTGAATGGTTAGCCGCATCATGATATGGACAGGTATGTTTTGAAGTTAAGGAAGTTTTTGGAATATGGAACATTGAATATGTGAAATAATTTGACGCGGATAAGTGGGAATTGGGAATTGTAATTGTTCAAGCAAGTAAGGATTATTGATTTGATTGTGAACTAGTCCGTATAGAAATATTTGGTATCTTCTAACTTTAAGAGGAGGCAGAGACAGATGTTCAAGTACGGTAGTTGCAGAATAAGTAGGATACAGATCTTTGTAAAACAGAGAATAAATAATTTTGCAGAATCGTTTTTGAATACGTTCTATTGTAATAAATATGACATTGTTTAGAAGGAGTCCAAACAGGAGAGGCATACTCAACAATGGGTCTGACTTGCAGTGTATACAATATTTTATAGGTGGCGATATTACTGAAATCCTTGGTATTTCTGCTTAGAAAGCCCAACATTTTCATGGCTTTTGTAGTGATATATTGAATATGATTACTGAAGGTCAGAGAGGAATCCAGTATCATAGTAAGGTCTTTAACAATTGGGACATGCTCTATGGACTGATTATATATTGTGTAATTAAATATGATGAGTTTTTGTTTTCTATGGAAGGAATTGTATGGCATTTATTGGTATTTAGGTTCATCAAGTTATATTTACACCAAGTTGTGCTTATAGAAACATATATTTCCTTTCAGCACCTACGTTATTGTTTAGTATTTTATTGTAATGAAAGTCAAATTATTCACTTCACTTCTGCTTATGAAACATTTCTTAAAAATATGTTAAAATCTACAAGGGCACAGCGTTGCGAAATTTTATCAACGTTCATGTCTATATCTGCGGAGAATAATGACATATTATGAGAAATCACTTAAGAACTGCTTTTTATATACTTATTTCTTATAATTTATTTTATTATCTCGTTTCTAAACAATCTACTACATTAGTATAAGGCATTAGTTTTAGGTATGAAGGGGTGCGAGGAATATAGAGTACTCCACCCCAAAGCAAGTTTGTGTGTGCCTGATATTTATTAAGAATGACTGTATTTATTAGGATGGATGTTACTACAGTTGTGTGAGATAGGAACAGTTTTAGTTTACTTGTAATTTGATGGATGTGCGTGAGTGTGAATGAAGTGTGGGGGGATCAATACCGGTCAGGGGTGGCAACTTCTGGTCGATGCAGCCATCTTCTTGCACTTTGTAAATATGTAAATATTGTAAATAATCGGGAGCCACTATTTTCAGGACGGGGTGGGCCTGAGCCGGGATTGGCACACCGGTACTAGTGTGAACGAGAGAGTGAATGCTATGTAAATAGATGTAAATATTATAAATAGATTTTTAGAAAGAATAGAGAACTCATTCAATGTTCCAATCTCCACATTTTAATTCATCTATATGCTGTCTTTCATTCATCAAAGTCAATTTCAGATTAGTAGGGAAATTTTATAAAGTTTTTTCTCAATCAGATTCCGTTTCTGACATTGGATTATGGCTCAATATCTCATGGCTATGGTCTCTGCAGCCAAGGCAAAAAAAAAGTATCTGCGGAGCTTAATAATCAACAGTGTTAACAGGTCTAGGATGTAGTAATTTCTTAATAATGCGTTTAGGTGAATGGAAGTGAAGCTGCACTATATATCCTAGCGCCAGGTGGCAATTTTCAGGAATGAGAATATATTAGCCGAATTAGGCGCCTCTCTCTTCTTCATTGTTGTCGATCCTAGTGTTGGCTTGTGCTTGGCCCATATGTCAAGTTTCCACAGGACAAGTTTCATCTCTATGATGAGTTCACTGGACCGTCGGCTGTCTAAGATGCATTTTGGGAATTTGGGCAAGGCTAATATAAGTGATATGTGATAAGTGATCTTCTGTTAGCCAGCTGGCTGGATTCCTTATTGGGCATTGCAGTTTAAGAAGGTATCTCAACGTAATGGGTGCTTAGGCTATAACTCATTCGTAGAGTATGTGATATGTCATTAGAAGAAGAAACACCCATCCCATTTTATGATTGATTGTTTGTGTTGTAGGATAATCGGTCGGAACAGGACTGTGGAAGGGCTTAGGCTGTTTCCACTTAAGATTTATTGTCCGATTTGTTCGGACTGTTGTATATGTTAACTGGAGTAAACCCCCGGGTCTGGATATTTATTCCCTACCCGCCTTATTGTTATTTTTCTTTGCGGTAGCTGTATGGGCAAAGAGGCTTGGTCCCTCCCCACTGACGGATGAATAATGATAATACACGCTGGCGTAACTCAAAAGCAAATGAGAAAACCCCTTGCCCTATCACATACCTGATATATTTCTCTGTTCTGGAAGCATTGAATATAGATCTCTAAATAGAAAAAAAAACAATATAATATAAATTGTTCTTCATAGTTCCAGCGCCTGCGAAAAATGTTACAAACAATTTAATATGAAAATTTTAAATTTCATTTTAAAATTTGAAAAAATAGGTCGTATGAAAATTAGAATAAGAAAAGAAAAATCACAAAATTCTTTATATCTGATTTTTACTTTCTCTTACTCTTTTGTAGGAGAAAGTTTGTAATTGTGTCAAATTTTCAATATCGAGGTTTCACCGGAAATACACATTTTGAGGTCCCTTGTGTCCAAATAAATGGTTTTTAGAAAATGGTCTGTGTGTGTGTGTGTGTGTGTGTGTGTGTGTTTTCTTTAAAAAAAAAAAACAAACTTTAATTTTTGCATGCTCCATACAATATATTACGTACACTTCAATTCAGCACTTTGTGTGTGTGTTTACGTATGTACGTATTATTATTATTATAATTCGGGTGCCTAATTAAAATAGACCTAAGCCTATTTGGCCTTTATCCCCCCGATACTCCCCATGTTCCCTTAATGAATCTCAACCCGGTAGCTTACCGGTTAGTCTACAGTATCCCAAGATATCCCGAAACTCCAGCTCGCGCAGACAATCCTGCGAGAATGATGCCCTCCCAAAGACACGAAACCTAGTTCCAGCGAAACGGGGACGCTGACAAAGGTAGTGGTACACCGTTTCCCTGACTCCGTCGTCACAGTTCTGACAAATGGGACTAGACGTCCTCCCTATATTAAACAAGTGGCTGGATACCCAAGTGTGTCCAGTCACTATCCCTATCAGGGTCCTCAGACCCGTCCTACTGAGGGACAGGAGATACCCTGAAGTTCCCTGCCTACTTGTCTTTATAAATCTTTTGGCTTGGAGGCACCCCTGCGTGTCCCCCCAGCGTTTCTCCAAAACTTTCGTCTCCCAAAGTCTAATCTGTTTGTCACGAAACGTCTTTGTGACAGCCAGGGCTGGTTCAGGACCGCAAAATGGTTGAGATGATCCCTCCTTAGTCAACTGGTCTGCCCTCTCATTCCCCTCTATTTTCTGGTCGCACCTTACCCCTCCGAGCTAAAGCATTGAGCTTCCTCCGACATTCACCCACCAATTTCGAACTCCACCAAGGCTTACTCAAAGCCCTTAGAGCGGCCTGGCTATCCGAGAAAATCCGCACTTCCTTGAACTCTCCCTGCCACTCCCCCACCAGGTGGCAGCATTCAATAATGCCCACCACCTCTGCCTGAAAGACCGTGGCCAACTCACCCAAGGCCGCCGAACTCCCTCTATCCAACTCCTGAAACCATGCTCCCGCCCCCGACAGGCCAGTGCCCTCCTGCCTAGAGCCATCTGAAAAGCAGCGAATAATACCGCTGCCCGAAACGTATGTACGTATGTGAACAGCTTAGCTCAAAAAGAAATTAAATCACAGAATGTTGAAACTTGATGTTCTGTTTAGGTATCACAAAGGTATCCGGCAGCAAGTTGTCAGTCGGAAGTACCACTTTACTGAGTGATTTTTTTTTTTAACTATTTTGCGATTTTCTCAAAAATAGTTCCAATGACTTTTTTTTAAACTTTGAATTTCAATTACACACTAACAAAGTAATTTTTATTTTAAACATTTCTCTGGGAAAATTCATTTAAGGATACTTTTTGGGGGAGGGGTGAAGTTATGGTTTCCTCTAAAGTGCTATATTAGTTTATTACACAATTCTATCGTCTAAATAATATTAATTAGAATTAAATATATTGTCGAAATTCCGAGTTTGAAGAAAATCGGATGCCAGAAAAAGTGTTTTTATTGAAAGTATTTTTCACTTTTTCCGCTATTTTCTCTAAAACGGCTCCAACAATTGTTTTTTTTAAACTATATATCTATACATATAACTACACATATAAAGATCTACAACTTTTATGTGTAACATTTCTCCGGGTACAGTCATTTAAGAAGGAGGCTTTTGGTGGAGAGGTGGGGTTATGGTTTCCTCTAAAAGGCTATGTGGTGGAAAAAGAAATGTAAAAATAAATAGTTTTGAAAAATATTTTAAGTGAAATAATTTTGGCAAAATTAATGTACCTTAGAGTCAGGTACTATAATTTAAGGTCATTGCTATTAGGGAAGACAAAGGCACAAGAATCCGTTAAATTAATACAATGCCACATGGCCAACAGTTTTGTAAGAGAAGGCATTCTTTCGAACAGTCTGCGTTCTGGCTTCTAACAAGAATAGTTTGGGCTGGACATTCAAAAGCAGAACACTTGTTTCTAGCTCTCTTATTATTAATAAGTTAATAATTTCTTTGCAAATAAATTGTAGTTATTATTTTAATAGAATATATTTATTGTTAGCAGTGGTGACTACTTTCTTATTTCTGATACGTCTATCTTGTAGTGGAAGAAAGCAATGAAAATAAATAGTTTAGAGTTTAGAATATTTTATAGTATCCAAAATTGTATTTTAATATTTTATAATTATCTTAGTGCTGTGAATTTACCTTCAAAAAGAGTGTATTTTAATGTCAGATACTGTAAATTGGGGCCATGGCAAATAGAAAATCAAAGGCACAAAATCCCGTTAGGTTAATTCTTTTGTACAAGAAAATTCCCCCGCTAAAGAGAGAGCAATTCTAAAGAATAGGGTCTGCCATCAGCTTCCAAATCCAGAACAGAACACTTCAGGAATCGCTCTCCTAGCCAGTTTCACAATATATTAAATAAGTTTATAAAATCAAATAACTTGTTGTTATTATTTTAACAGAATATATTTATTGTTAACAGTGGTGATTTCTTAATTATTCTTAATACTTCTATCTTTTCCTCAATCATACTTACAAGCCCTTTATACAAGACCGCTCGTGCTACACAACCAACTACTACAAACATCACACAATTACATTACACTCTTTTTAACATATATACTTACAAGCCCCTTTACTAAACCGTTCGTGCTACACCAAATACTACTACAAACACACAAGCTACTACAACACAACATCACCAATTATATTTCAGCTATTACAATGTGTTATATAAATGTGTATTAAATATGTTGCCAATATTTGAAATTTTGTAGAAAATCGGTTAACCGGGAAATACATTTCTATTGAACAGTTTCGCAGTTTTCTCTAATATAAACATCAACGAATTTCATTAAATTTGGTACACTAACTGTGAATATGAAAAATCTATTTCTTTTGTTTGAAACTTTGGTCCTGAGAAATTCCATTTAAAAAAGTTTTAAATAGAAGTAACCTTAAATAAGTCATTTTATTAAGTTTAGTAGATTCTTTCTCAAATTGAAGAGAAATCAATATTTAGTGAAAATTATGAATTTGAAGAAAATGTGTCAATTACAATTTTGTTAACTGCGCATTAAGAGAAAGTAGTGTGAGTGTTTCACACCAGATTTTCTCTTTAATATTAGAATTAAGTGCAACATATAAATTCAATAAATGTTACTACGTCAGACAGGTACACAAATAGAATATTTCTATTGACCTCCATTTTATGGGACCTGTAGAATTCACAATGAATTCCGGTATTTTATATATAAATAAAGTGGCCAAATCAATAAGAAATTATCATTATCCAGAAGAATACTTAAAATATATTGTAATTTAATTATCAAACTAAGTAGGCCAAAATAATAATCTTCGAAATAGTGAAACCAAATAGGAATGATTACGTTGTTGTTGTTAAGGTAAATAAGTAATCTGATAAACAAATAAATATATTTTAAACATAAAAGATTTGAAAAGTCACGCAGGTTATAAACAATGTATTCAAACTATATCTTAGCGTGCAAATACAACTTTTAAGACATTGTTGTGCATCTTATTGGATTAACGGCCAATTCAGCAATATTTTTAGATTGTCATGTTCCAATATTAGGTCATGATTTCAAGAGAGTGTTGTTTATTTTGTAATTTTTCAATTTAACTATTGAATCAATAGATTCCTTCTCTTTTTTGAACACTTTTTGTTGTTTTTTTTTTGTGTTTTAAGGCTGTCTTAGATAGACTACAGGATCAGCCCGGCTTCGGCAGTTGCTTAGAGCGCAACAAAACTTGTTTCAGTTAAAGTGAAATATTTATCAATTACTTTGAATAGACTTATACATGAAGAGTTATCATATTAGTTACTAGTATGCTGGTTATTCAGTACAAAGGGATCATTGTAAAGGGGATGCATATACACTGAATAAACAAGAAATTCTTTATTTTTTATTTTTAATTTTTTTATATAAGGCAAACCATCTATGGTCACTGGCGTTCAGAGCTGTAGATGCACTGTCCATCAACAGACATGAACTGTTGAAAGAAAAAATCCAAGGCCAGCACTGCTGGGCTTGAACGCGGGACATCCGTGAGGGAATTCAACAGTGCTGCCACACTGAGCCTAATTCCTTTTTACAATGGAGTTGATGAGAAGATAGGATTCATTAATTAGACGAAGTATGAAGACACTGTTATAATATAAGTTTACACAAACTGCATTGGACTTGTAATGATTTTATAGAATAAAGGGTTGGAGTAGAGTTATGACACGATGTGATGTATATGGTTGAATCTGATCGATTGATGGATGTCCCGATCTGTTACTGGCTTATATACAGGTTCCCCACTCTAGCATGCTTAAGTGAGAGAGTACCAGAGAGAGTCCGTTTTCTCTCGGTCGGGCTTGGCTCTCTCTCTCTTTTGCCGTTACATCTAATGACTTAGATTTTATGATAGATGAGAGAAACATTATTATTGGTGCATTGATTCTTGTAAGTATCAAAATAAATTTTTGCGGGACCAGATAATTTTAAAATCAAAATTTCTAATTTGTCCGCATCAGACCAACCCGACAGGACACTATAATTATTGAGTTGGTCGATGAAGCTGGAAATATCGCTATTGTGCGAACCGTCGAATATAGGTAGATTATTTATCATCTGGAGATTCCTGATATTTACAGGATTTGCCGTATTGCACTTATCTGAGAGATATGCGATCGTCTCATCGGCTGTCTTTTGCTGACCATCAATCGTATAAGTTGCCATATTCTTAATTTTTGATAAGCGTTCTTCCAACATTAATAAATTACCGCCTATTGGGAGATTATATTTTTTGAGTTCTTTGATGATATCGGCTATTTTCATAAAAAAAAGTCGATAAGATTTTAAATGTAAAAAGAATTGAGTTTAAAAATGAAATATAAATAAGTAAAAATGAAATATAAATAAATAATGAAATAAATATATGTAAATATGAAAAACTGAAAGAAATGACTTACTTTTTTCTTTGAAAATGTTGAAGCTGAAGCGGGATTCTCAAACGCTGCCACCAATATAATGGAGTTGATGAGGAGAGAAATTGGGATTGATTAATTAGACGAAGTATGAAGACACTGTTATAATATAACTATAAGTTTACATAAACTGCACTGGACTTGTAATGATTTTATAGAATAAAGGGTTAGGGTAGAGTTATAACACGATGTGATGTATATGGTTGAATCTGATAGATAGATGTCTAGATCTCTTACTGGCTTATCCGTTTTGAGGTGCCCTGAGTCCAAGAAAACTATTTTTTAGAAAAATGGTCTGTATATGTATGTATGTGAACAGCATAGCTCAAAAACGAAAAATCGTAGAAAGTTCATACATCATATTCCGTTTAGGTATCATCGTGGGATCCGACAATAGGTCTTCTGTCAAAATTCCTTAACCGGAAGTACCACTTTAATGAATGGTATTTTCACTTACTTGCGATTTTCTTCAAACTTGTTATAACAACTACACATACAAAAATCTGCAACTTTTATTTAAAATATTTCTCTGGGAAAATTCATTTAAGGGCACTTTTGTGGGATGGATGGGTTAGGTTTTTCTCTAAAGTGCTATTTCAGTTTATTACACAATTCTATCATCTAAATAATATTAATTAGAAATAAATATGTTGTTGAAATTCCGAACTTGAAGAAAATCAGATGACCGGAAATGTGTTTTTACTGAAAATTTTTTACAATGTTCTGCTATTTTTCTAAAACGGTTCCAACGATTTTCTTTACACTAAGTGTGTGAACTACACATACAAAGAGCTGGGGCGGGTGTTGGTGTAGTGGTTATGAGCATGGATTTGTAAGTGGGAGGACCCCAGTTCGAGTCCAGCGTATAACTGCTAAATTTTATATTTGTTTAAAAAATGTTAATAGTAAAGTAGGTGCTTCCGCCCCCGTCCACGACACCTAATTTGGTAGTTGGACGTTAAGCCCGCCTGAAAAATAGGCATTACTTAACATATAAAGAGCTACAACTTTTATTTAAAACATTTCTTCTGGTAAAGTCATTTAAGGGGGGCTTTTGTGGAAGGGGGTGGGGTTTATGTTTTTCTCTTAAGTACTATCATAGTTGATTATACAATCTAACCATCCATACAAAATTAATTAGAAATAAATAGATGGTCAAAATTCCGAGTTTCAAGAAAATTAATTAAACCGGAAGTGCGCTTTTATTGAACAGTTTTTTTTTAGTTTTCGACGAACTCCGATGAATTTCATTAAATTTGGTATACATACTATAAAACTTGCCAATTACAATTTTGAAAACTGGAGTAAGACAAAGTTGTGTGAGTTTTTCAAACCAGGTTGTTCTATCTGCTTACATTTTGACATTTGCCTATTAGATTTGGCTTTATAAACGGTGTGAGATAGTATTCTTACACAAATTAAAGGCCCACTCGTTCATTATGAGAGGGGGAGATGCCTGAACGAACTGGGTGATAGTGCTTTTACACGACCGGATAAGGTTTTTTTTTAGCCTATTGAAAAAGCCAGGAGAGACAGAATTCGGAATATTGCGATACGAAACAGTCTCAAAATTGAACCCCTTACACAAATCGTGAACAGAGGTCAAATAAGATGGTTCGGACACGTAAACCGAATGCTGGAAAACAGGATACCGAGGAGAGCACTCGAGGCAAGACCCACGGGAAAAAGACCGAGAGGAAGAAGAAGAACCACGTGGGAGGATAATATAAAAAAGATATTAGGTGCCAAAGGAACCAGCTGGACTAAGGCTAAGGCTTTGTCGAAAAACAGAGAAGAGTGGCGGAAATTTTGCAAACCACCCTCTACACCTTCGGGTAGATAAGAGGACTAGAATAAGTAAGTAAGAAAAAGCCTTATATACTTTGATTGGTCTAAATTTATAAGCATAAAAACCGGTATTTATTTAATAACAAATATGTGTAACTTACTATATAACAACCTATAAACCTGTAGCCTGAATTAATCTATGTACAATAACATATTATAGGGTCAATTGATCGATTGCCAATCACTTACGTCGGTGGCCAATTTTTACCCCCAGCAATTTGTCTAAATATATTGGTGACCAGTGTCGCAATAATGAATGAATCAGGGTAGTTCATTTAGGGTAATTGAACAAATTAGTAGTGCTGTAGATTTGAAAATAGAAATAACAGTTTTAAACTATAAAAATTCCCTGAAGAACAAAACCTATAACTAAATCAAATTATAAGCAGATTTAGTTAAATTCTTTTTCCATGATAACTAGTTTCAATCATTCTATGTGATTGTATGTTAAGATTGCAATGAAATAGACGATTATTATAATATTCTCACAACCATTCACACAATGGGTACCTTAGAACATCTGATACTGGTCGATTGACTATAAAAAGAAGAATGTTAGCATGGAAAATATCTGATATTTTCCAACAGCTTGCACCCATTACCAATAATAAAATGGTATTTCGATCTTATCCTTTCACTTTTCCTATGGAGGAAATTAGCTCAATAATAAAAAATGATAGCTTGGCCTTTTGTTAAAAGTGTTATCTTTAAATTTACAATTACACTCGATTCTTTTTTAATAATATGTCTCACGTAAATCTCTTTCTCACATTCTCTCTCTCTCCTCTCTCTCTCTCTCTCTCTCTATATATATATATATATATGTATATTACTTTCTCTTACTCCTAAAAAGAGAAAGTATTGCGAACGTGTAAAGAAGGTTTAGGGCCAAATCCATCAAATCAGTAATGCGATTTTCTCAACAACAGGTCTAACGATTTTCTTTAACTTCAAGTAGTGCCTCTACCCTTATATAGCGATTAGACACCACTAGCTCAGTACAACATATATAAACTGCTGCACAAAAGTATTGCATAAAATTTCAAAATCTTATAATTTAAAGTTGAAAGGTATTTCCGTATTTTTACTTTATCTTACTCCTAGTAAGAGGAAGTACTGTAATTGTGTCAAATTCTCGATATCGAGTTTTCACCGGAAATATCCGTTTTGAGGTCCCCTGAGTCCAAAAAAGTGGTTTTTAGCAAATGGTCTGTGTGTGTGTATGTATGTGAACAGCATAGCTCAAAAACGAAAAACCGTAGCAAGTTGAAACTTGATATTCCGTTTAGGTATCACCATGGCATCTGACAGTGGGTCAACTGTCAAAATTCCTCAACCGGAAGTACCGCTTTACTTATTTTTTTTTTTTTTTACTTGTTTGCGATTTTCTCAAAAATGGCTCCAACGATTTTCTTCAGACTTTTACGTCAACTATACATACAAAGAGCTACAACTTTTGTTTGAAACATTTCTCTGGAAAAATTCATTTAAGGGCAGTTATGGGGGAGAGAGGTGGGTTTAGGTTTTTACCTAAAGTGCTATTTCAGTTTATTAAACAATTCTATCATCTAAATAATGTTAATTAGAATTAAATATGTTGTTGAAATTCCGAGTTTCATAAAAATCGGATTACCGGAAGTGCGTTTACTTTACCACTTTACTAAATGATTTTTCCACTTTTTCGCGATTTTTTCAAACATGGCTCCGACGATTGTATTTAAACTTGAAATATCAACTACACATACAAAGAGCTAGAACTTTTATTTAAAACATTTTTCTAGGAAAATTCATTTAATGGAAATTTTAGGGGAGGGTGTGGGGTTATGTTTTTCTCTAAAGTGCTATCATAGTTAGTTATACAATTCTATCATCCAAATAAAATTAATTAGAAATAAATGGATGGCAGAAATTCAGAGTTTCAAGGAAATTAATTAACCGGAAGTACGCTTTTACTGAACGTTTTTTTCAGTTTTCGTCGTATTTGAATTAATTTGGTACGCAAACTATAAAATTTGTCATTTATAATTTTGAGAACTGGAGTAAAAGAAAGTTGTGTGAGTGTTTCACAGCAGATTTTTTTTTTATGGATTTATGTTGTTGAACGCTAATCCAAAAGAAAAAAGAACAACTACCGATAATTTAAGAAAAACCTGGTTTTATTACACAGAATAAAAAATAAAGCTCCAAAAAAAAATCTGTAAAATTCAAAATTAAAATGGTTCTTATTTATTATCACTTCTTCATTTTTTTCAACAGTATTTAGTGATACCTCCTCATGCTTTGATAACTGCAGCAAGCCTCCTTGGCATTGAAAAGATTAGATTTTGGATAACCTCTTGAGAAATCTCATTCCATTCTTCAATAACTGCTGTAAGTAGCTCCCTGAGAGTGCTAGGGGCAATCAGGCGAAGTCTGAGCCGGCTTCCAATTGTATCTCAAAGGTGTTCTATTGGATTTAGGTCTGGACTTCTCGGTGGAGAAACCAAACGTCGAATCCCAACATCCTGTAGGATAACTCAAGGACAACTCCAGCAGTGTGGCATCTGGCATTGTCCTGCATTAATACAAAATCATGACCGACTCTTTAAGAAATTGGTACAATATATCGCTGAAGAACCTCTTCAAGGTACTTCCTGGAATTTTGCGTCCTATTTTCCACGATATGTAAATCTGTACGTCCGTCAAAACTTATGCCTCCCCAAATCATAACACCGTCTCCACCAAAAGCCACTCTTGGAGAAATGCATATCTCTCACCTTGACGTCTCCAAACTCTCATCCTTCCATCTGGAGAATGTAGGGTGAATCTCGACTCATCTGTGAATAAAACACGTCTCCATCCTCTGTTGTCCAATTGACATGTTCTCGTGAATATTGTAGTCTGGCGACTCTATGTGCTCTGGTGAGAAGAGGGCCAGTACCGGGTATCCTGGAAGCCAAGTTTGCTTCATGTAACCTTCTTCTGACTGTACTACTTGAAATATGGACATTATGGGCTTCAGCGATCAAGTGACGTAATTGATTGCTAGTGAGTTCCTTAACACATTCAGATGAATAAATCTCTTATCTGTCTGAGTTGTACTTCTGGGAAGGCCCGTGGCAGGTCTTCGAGAGTATCTCCCAGTCCTCCCTGTAGCGCATTAACATTCTTGAAACAGTGGATTGGTTTATTCCTAATCTCTGAGTAATAATTGACTGCTGAAACCCTTCTTCATGCAATGTTACCACATGCACTGCAATTTTTTTCCGAATAATTACCAAGAAGAGTTATGTTAAGAACAAAAAGCAAAAATAAAAAAGAACTGATAAGAAAAAGCTCGACAAAAATGTGTAGAAGAGAGAAATTACCACAAACAGTGAAAGTGATGAACTGGAATTATTATCGTGTTTTCAAGAGTTCAGAGAATTAGTCATTTAAAAACATAAACAAATGGTTAAATCTCGTATTTCTCTTGGATCAGAGTCCACTCACAACGAATCCACACAAAAGAAAGTGTCGTAACAGATTGTAATTTCAAATTTCAACATTTTGAAATTGTATGCAATATTTTTGTCCAGCAGTTATTGCCCCAGCTATGTAAATAATATTAATACCAATCACAAGCATAACTGGAAATCCCAAATTTGGGGAAAAAAAAATCAGTTAACCAAAAGTTCGACTTTTGCAGAAAAGGTTTTTGAGTGTTTTGGAAATTTTCTCGTACACGACTAGAAAGATTTAAGTTATCTAGTGAAAGTGCTGTTTTTTCCACAATGGAAACTTATATGTCCTGTTTTGTCGCATACGAAACACTTTATTTCATCTCCTCCTAGGAAGAGGGAGTCTATAGTTGTCGCCTTCATAATTAATGAGATGATTAGATGTAATGTCGCTATATTGTGTGATAATATATACATAGATCTCCTGAAGCTTTTGAAATATGTTCATGAACTTCCATTTTTATGTTAAGAGTTCCATTCAGTTTAGCCACCACAATGACTGAATGAGATTATCTTTATAAGGTGGTGCGTTTGACGTAATTACTGTTTTTGAAGGGTTAATTAATTTTCTCGCTGGAATATAAATACCATTCATTTTTTATACCACTGTTTACGTTCATAAATTTGTTTATACACTCCTTGCTTGATGGGAAAATACTTATTCTATTATTTGAAATTCGCCAAGACCAATAAGTTCTACAACAGACATAATATGTTTTAAATTTTGTCTACCATCAACAGCTAGGTAGATTGCAGTTAATTGGTTAGAATACTTGTTAAGCAATATTGATGGGAATCAAGAATTTTTTTTTTTTAATGAATTCATTAATAATTTGATGTTATATTGGACATTTTTAATATAGTAATTATATAGACAAAAACTATGCAGATTTTTATATATATATTACATTTTAATACATACTATATACTATATTTTATATCCAAGATAGCCACTTATCGTTTAAGATTACATTTTATTTGCACCATAACTATATAATACCAACCTTTTATTACAAAATCTCTTTACGCTGAGTGTTATATGCTTATAGGAAAGTAGTAAAAAATTTGATCGATATATTTTTTTTCTTTTATAACTTAATCGAGTCGGCTCTTCTTTCATTACGCGAAATGTTTATACATTTTACCTTTTCTTCTTTTTTTTTTATGTTTCATAACAAGTTTTATAATAATGTAATATCTTGGGAAAATATAAAATATGAGATATATGGGTTATTGAATAATGTCCATTATATTATATATTGTAAATAATTAAAGGTCGAAATTACATAGAAGATCTACTCATGTTCTCTAAGTAACTTATTACATATAATTCTTTAAAAAAAAGTGTAGGGTAAAGCTAGGAGAGATGACGTGGCTAGGAGCGAAGAAGCAGACTTTACTTCTCTTGTTTGCCACCGCGTGGCGTGATAGAAGTTAGTCCGGGAGTAGAGACATTAGAAACGAACGTATTGCAAAATTCTTCAGTTATTTTGTATAGTCTGTGTTCTACGAACAATTATACGCATGAGCTATACCTGGTGAATACGTGAATTTTCGTAACGCTTAGTAATTTTTTTTTTCTTTTATATATACCATATTAATTGCAATTGAAATGAAAGATTTCCTGCTGTCGTTAAATTTGGACTCATAGACACAGTGTTTACCAAGTTTCACGTCGATCAGCCATGTTACATTCACAGAGGAGGACTCGTATCTATGATGGTGCGTCATCTATCCTACCATAGTAGGAGAGACGGCCAAATGTAGTGTATTTGTATTTTGTTTCTGGAATAAATGATTATATCTTTATTTTGAAAAATAACAATTTTTTTGTAGATAATAGTAGTTGACATATGTTTTATAAGCATTACCTCTTTAATATATCTCCTATATTTTGATACAAGGCATAACTTTGAAATGTACATCAACTCTCCTTAGCTTTATCCTATATTAATTATGTCAAGTTTAAAATTACGTGCACAAACATTTAAAAAAATTTATATGCATACTGTAATGTTATTGGTGATGTTTGATGAATAGGTAGCTTGTGGCGTAGCGTTTTAGCGAAAAGGGCTTGTATGTTTGCTTGAGATAGAATGCAAGAATAATTAAGAACACAGTGGTAGTTTAAAACAATATATTCTCTAAGAGAAGTTAAGTTAACAACAATATGCTTATAAATTAATTGGAATAACACTTAAAACTTGATACTGGCTCTGATGTTTTCACTTTGGTAGCTAGAACGAGTCTGTAGTAAATTTAAGTATTTTACAATATCACACTATTATGTTTAAGAAATTAAGTATTTATCAAGATTAATGCAAAACTGGCACAGATATTTAGAGAGCAATTCCTGAAGTGTCCTGTTTGAAGGTTGATGTGAGACTCTCTTTTTTGAACTAATGTTAGAATCTATTCTTTGGAATTGCTCTCTCTCTCTAGTGGGGGAATTTTCTTACAAAGGTTTGGCCTAACGGAATTTAGTGTCTTTGTTTTCTCAATAGCAATGACAGATTTAATATACCTGGTTCTAAAATACACACTTTCTGAAGGTAAATTCACAGCACTAAAATAATTATAAAATATTAACAAAAATACAATTTTGGATACTATAAAATATTCAGAAACTTTAAACTATTATTTTTCGATTTTGTCCTTCCACTACAATACCTAACACTGAATTCCCAAAATATCGCATGCGCCCAACCCCATAATCGTAAATGAACTGCGTCTTAAGTATTGAAATATGAAGAAATTTTCAACTTCGTTTATATACTCAACGTAAGCAAAGTAGATTCTTTAAAAAGATCACTCGAAAGTTTATTTTTTTCTGCTGTCTTTCCAATTTGCACATTTGAATCAAATCAATTTCAAATTGCTTATCAGTTAACTCTTAATAGCACCGTAAAAATTTTATTCATATGACTACAAATCATGCGTAATTAAATAAACCTGTGAAATCTAGCAAACTGTTTACTTTGTCTGCATGCTTTCACAAGTTAAAATAGCAAGTGCATTAATGCAAATTAATGATCTCTTTAGTTTAAATAGTACTTTATTTATACAAAAGAAAATAAATACAGAAAACTGATATATAAAAATAAGTACAACAGGCATGGCTAAAGCCGTCTGCCGGAGTTTGTCTTAAATACAATATCATAAATACATACAAAAATAAAATAACTATTTGCAATTGAAGCAAAGTAATATGTAAATGTACGTAGACAAAAAAATATGAAAAGTTAATAGAAAGAAAAAAAAAATTAAAATATTTACAACAATGTAATAAGGAAATATAAAATAGGAAACTTTTACACAAAGAAAATACAGATATAAAAAATATATAGAAAAAGAAATGAGTAAAATAACATAAAAATAAAAAGAGACAAAAAGAAGAAAAAACAAAAAATTATTAAATTCTCTGAATTATACTGTTTAAAAAAAAAAGAGTACATTCATTATGTGAAGAGTACATAACGATATTTAGTTTGATAATATTAAATTTCTTATGCCCCAAATATGACGAGCAAATTTAAGCAATAACCTATCTGAGGTGGAAAACAAATCAACAATAAATCTACCAGAAATGAGATCAGAGCCGAAGAATCTTTTTCGCGAGTCAACAAATGCTGGACATTCCCCAAGAAAGTGATAAAGAGTCTCAGGCTGCCGAAGATTACACACCTGGCAATACTCCTTGTCCGAATGATCTATAATTGCCTTTGTAATACTTAATAATAATTTGTCTAATACGTAAACAAAAGTGCCTCTTCCGTTATTAGTTTTTGAATATTACAGAAGATTAAAAGAGCTTTCATTCTTCAAGGTCATTTGGTTCATGGATCCCTGGTCATTTAGGAATCGCTGATAAAGTGAAGATAGATAAGCTGAAAATTAGGCTATCTCCAAGGTTTTTTGCTTCAAACTACTATAGTCGTATTATGGAAAGCTTTCATCATTCATTCTTGTGGATGAGCTTACTATATTGTCGCCAATCAACATATTAATTGATTGAAGAGGGTTCAAACAGGGATGTGTGTGAGATGTTACTATGCCCTGTTAGGCACTGCTACCTCATCATCAATTTCGGGCAAAATCCATCAACCGGATGTGTGGCCTTACTCAATTTTTTTGAAAAATGAATAGATTTTTGGAATTTTTCTCGAGAACGGTTACGATGTTCTATAAACTTGGTTTAAACGGTTACAAGTTCGATTTTTTTTTAAACGTGGAAGTCTTGCTGCATAGATGGAAACATATCACGTTTTTTTAAGATTTAGCTGAAAAAATTGATTTTAGAGGGGGGGTATTGGAGGTCTGTCAGCTAGTTTAAATTTAGATTTGCTCAAGATTTCTTGGTTTTGACATAGAGCGTTCCACAGATGTACAGCGCTTAGGTGTACAAGTAAAATCCTCACCACCATTTTTTTTTTTGCCCTACCCAACTAAACATTATAACATCGAGTTGATATTGAGTGTTGAATGTGTGCACATCTATTTTGTTTGCTCCGTAGTTTTTTCTATTTTTCTATTGGTTTTTGCAGTTTGTTGAAACTTTATTTTATACCAAGTGTCGTAATTTAATTTTTTCTTTTCAGTTATTGAACTTGTTTTTTGACTGTAGTTGAGCTTAATTAGAAAAAAGGAAAATTTCTTACTATAATTTTTTTTTTTTTGTTTTCAAGCAAGTATTATTAGTCCAGTTAAGATTGAACTTTTGTACCAGTGGGGACCACAGAAGTCAGTAAGTAAACAAGTGATTGTGTCTGTACTGTTAAGTGGAGAGCTATTTCTCTTTCACTCTCTCGCAATTCTCTTCTCTTTCTTTGCGACTGTGCTGCAACCTACAGTGTATCTATTCAAATACGACTCACATTCATTCAGTGTAATTTATGAATTAAAACTGCGAGTTCTGTCTTTTTTTCTTTTTTGTGCTTTATTCAGGAGTAATATCACTTTTATCAGTTACTTATTTCACTTTATTTTCTTTTGTTTTGAGAATTATTATATTTAGCATAAATTTTTATGCTTCCAAATACTCCGAAAATTTCTGCGAGTGAAACATCTCATACCAGTCGCTTTAAACGCTCGAGGAGTTCACCAGACGCCATTTCATCTGAATTAAAAGTCACTAAAAAAATGCCATTAGAATTAAATAAGGTGACGCCGTCTTTGACGCTTTCGGAAGTTTCAATGCCTACCCTTCTGGCTCAAATGAAGGATGTAATGAAGGATCTTTTAGTAGAGAGTCTTGCCAACCTAGCCACCAAAGAGGATTTTAAGTTGCTTCAAAGTGAGTGTACCTCTCTTAGGGAGGAGAATTCTAAGTTGAGGGGCCAAATTGAGGCTCTCAGGGCAGATAATTTAAGATTTGAAAATCTTATTGACGATCTTGATAATAAGAGCCGCAGGAATAACTTGATTTTCAAAGGTCTAAAATATAATCTGGATGATAACCCTTCTATGTTGATCTGTGACTTTTGTAAGCAAATGTTGCAAGTTGAAGTAAATGTGGAAAATGTCCATGTAACCCCACTTGGACCCAGGAGTGTTGGCAGTGTTCCCCTACTTGCCTCCTTTTTATTAGTAACTAATAAAATAGCAGTGATGAGGGCGGCAAGGCGTCTGAAGAGTACAGGCTATTCTGTACAACAAGATTATTCGCTGAATATGAGAAGAAGGAGGGCTAAACTCCTTCTGGTTCGAAGAGAAATCTTGCGTCTGAACTCTTCTTTAAAGGTGTTTGTCACCTACGACCGTCTTTTTGTTCAAGCTCAGCGTTTTAATCTCAGTCATGATGGAAGAAGTCTTGTCTCTGGCTCTGAGGACGCAGTTGTTAAGTTGAGTGACGCTGTAGGCAAGGACATGTCTTCTTTTCTTCTGGCTGTCCTCTCGGATTCTCTTCCTCGAGATTATTTTACTTCACCATCTGTATTTCAACAAACTTCGTCCACATCTCAGACACTGCATACATGAGATCTCGTCGTCTGCCGGCAGGTTCCTGACAATTCAGCTGAGTGTGTGGTGCAATCATTGTCTATTATAGCTTACAATATAGCTGGTTTAAAAAATAAAATTGATGATGTCTTTTTTTTTGAATTTTTGAATGGTTTTGATATTTTTATTTTATTGGAAACATTTATCGAAGAGAATAATTTTAGTTTTTATGAAACGTATTTTGTTAATTATAAGTTATGTTGGATCCCTGCAGTTAAATCTGCTAAATTTGGCAGGGCAATTGGTGGTCAATTATATATATGCTATTAGGTCTAAGTTTTATAATAAGTGCGTTAAATTTCGTGTTTTAGAGGGAATTAATTTAATTTCAATTAATAATAATTTTAATTCCGAAGTATTCATTTTACCTTTGTATTTGAATTGTAACTTTTGGGATGATAATTTTAATGAGCTATGTAATTTTTTAGTGCTATTTTCTCATCTTAAATTTATACTAATTGGCGATGTTAATGTAAGAATTGGTAACTCACAGGTTCTTCCTGATGATTTGTTATTGGATAATCCAAGCTGCTGTTTAACCAGAAATTCTAAGGATAAAGTACTCAATGGGAGAGGCATTAAATTTGTTGACCTTTGTGATAGTTATGGTTTAGTAATTTTAAACGGAAGATTTCATGGGGATTTGGATGGTGAACTCACTTTTATTGGAAGTATGGGGAGCTCCGTTAATGATCTCTGCTGTGTTTCTGTTGATTTTATTCCAAGTATATTAGAATTTAGAGTATTGCCGGTAAATTTTTCTGACCATCTTCCACTTTTTCTTTCGGTATCTTTGCTCTCAAGCCCATCAGAAAATATTTTGCCATTACTTCCCCAATTAGCTTGGTTCAATAAGGACTTAGAGCAATATAAAGCCGTTCTAGAGTCCAGCACAAATAAAATTTCTAGTTTTCCTTTAAGTATTCAGGAATACTTGGATGTTCTCTTAAATTTAATTAAATCTTCATGTCCTCGGAGCTCTGGTTCTGCCTCGGTTGTAAGGGCTTCCCGTAAGAAATGTTGGTTCGATACTCATTGTTTCAGAGCTCGAAAGAAATCTTTCGCTTTATTAAAATTGTTTCGTATGACAAATTCTGATTTAGTTAGAAGGGCTTATCTGGAAGCAAATAATTTCTATAAAGTTTTGTGTCAAAAAAAGAAAAAAGAATTCTATAGTTCCTTGAACGCTCAGTTTAGATCGTTGGATAATTCTAAAGATTTTTGGAATTTAGTTTCCCACTTTAAACGAAAAAATTTTATTTGTAGTAGTAATATTTCTATGAGTGGGCCTCGCATTTTAAATTATTATTAAATCCAGTTCTGTCTGCCTCAGCCGTTATTTATGCTGAGCCCCTTAATCGCTCTGTTATGCTTGATTCTCCCTTTACTTTGGAGGAGTTACATATTGTTTTGTCCAAAGCTAAGAACAATAAGGCTCCCGGATTTGACCGGGTGACGTATGAATTTTATAAAAATGCTCCTGAGGTTTTCCATGAAAAAATGCTTGTCTTATTCAATAGAATGTATGATATGGAGTGTACCCCGTCTTCTTTTGGTAGGTCATTGATTTTTCCATTATTTAAGAAAGGTAATGTTGATGATGTGGCCAATTATAGGGGCATTTCATGCTTGGATTCGATTGCAAAGATTTTTGTTGGCCTCTTACTTCTCCGCCTTGAAAGTTTTGTCGTGGATAATTGTCTTTTGAGTGAGTGCCAATCTGGCTTCCGGAGAGGTTACTCGACATTGGATAATTTGTTTGTTTTAATGAACACAATTGAAATTAAACTCCTGCGTCGCGGAGGCAAGCTTTACTGTTTTTTTATTGATCTTAAGGCGGCTTTTGATTCGGTAGATCGAGGATCTCTGTATCTGAAACTCTTTAATTTGGGTGTATCATCAAAATTTATCAACACTTTAAAAAGTCTTTATTCTGAAGCTTCCTCCGCTGTCAGGGGTAGGGTGGGAATTACGGAGTTTTTTAGAGTTAAGAATGGTCTTCGCCAGGGCTGCCTTCTTAGTCCGATCCTATTCTCTCTTTTTTTAGATGATTTGCCTTTGGCGCTCGAGGGTGGAGTAAGAATTGGTGGCACCGTAATTAATACTCTGATGTATGCGGACGACCTGCTCCTCCTGGCGGAAGACCCTTTTACCCTTCAGAGAAACATTCGTATTCTGGAATCCTATTGTGTTCAATGGAATCTCACGGTTAACCTAAACAAATCTAAGGTCCTGGTTTTTAGAAAGGGTGGTAGACTTTCCTCAAAGGAACGATGGTTCTTCAAAGGTACGCCTATTGAAACTGTGAATCAATACAAGTATTTAGGCGTAACACTGACATCTCGTTTATCTATGTCTAATCATCTAGCTGAAAGAATATCGGTTGCTAAGTTTGGCATTAATAGGTTATGGTCCGATTTTGTTTGTAATAAATTAGTACCTCCTTCATCTAAATATAATTTTTTTAAAGCGGTTTCACGTTCTATTGTGTGTTACGCTGCCCAAATCTGGGGTTTTCAGCTGTATGATTTGTTAGAAAGGTTTCACCGTTTTTTTTATTAAAAAGTTATTTGGACTTCCTGCATATACTCCTAACTATATGCTTTCTCTGGAAACTTCCTCCACTCTTCTTCATGTATTTACGTTAAATTTGCACTTCCGATATATTACTAAAATTATTAAACTCCCACAACATCGATTTTCCCGAATCGTAGCGCTGGAAGTTGTTAAGAAAAAAGTACTCTGGTTTAAACATTGGATGTCCTTGGCGGAAAAATATTCTTGCGAGTTTGATTCAGGGTTGGATAGTTTTGACAAGTGGCAAGCTCAGTTGTCGACCATGGTGCAGCGTTTGAGAATGAGGCATTATGAGGAATGTGAGCGGAGAGCCCGTCAGTCTATCAGGGTGTCCTTGTATAGAGATTTAAATTACTCTTTAGACGTCTTAAATTTAGAGTCCAGCACAGTGGAAGTTTCACTCGCGGATTTGGGTTGGTTTTTTAAGTTACGATGTGAATTGCTTTATTTAAATTATAACCCTTGGTTTGAAAGAGAGCTTAGTTGCTGCTCTTTGTGTAATCTCCGCGTGAGAGAGGATATATTCCACTTTTTGGGGGTTTGTCCGATACTTTCTGAATTCAGATATCCCTATTTAGGTGCAAAAACATTATCAAAAGATCAGTTAGTTCAGCTTCTTAATGGGCACAAGTTTATGAGCCTTATTAAATTTGCGCAACAAGCTTGGATTTATCGCCAAAACTTAGTAAAAGAATTTAACTTTACCTAGTTTCTATTATTTAGTATCCTTATTTCTTTTTTTTCTTTTTTTCTATGTAACATCAACCAAAGTTTTAATTTTATTTAATTAACTAATATGTTGGTTTTTATTGTTCTGTTAGATTACTTTTACCTTCATTCTGTAATTTTTATTTTTGATCTGAAGCATTAGTTATGTACATTTGATTTATTATATAATAACATAGGTATTCTCATAATATTATTCGCTTTGTAATTATCTTTGAGCGATTAGCATTTTTGTTCATCAAATATTTCAAGTTATTATTATTACTATTACTTTCTCCTTTTTTTGTTTTTTTATTTTTTATTTAGTCACTATTTTATTTATTTATTTTATTTTATTTTATTTTTTTTCTTTCTTCCTCATTATCAACCTCCGGCAGACGGTTTTACCATGCCGTAGAATGTCAAGAATGTATTTTGTTGTTACTTTGTCATTATGAAATAAAGCATTATTATTATTATTATTATTATTATTATAACATCGCAGTTTTAAAGAAAATTTCTAGATTACTAGGAAAAGGTGAAAAGTTTTCGGCCTAGCCCATGGCACTGCGGACAAATAAAATTACTGTTTTCTTATGTTGGCACGCTTGTTGTAGCAAAACTAAATACCAAATATGAATTTCATCAAACAAATCAACGGCTGTTTAAAGTAAGCATTATGTGCTTTTTTTTGACTGATTGAATAAACTTGATTACCGTTCCGTTATAAAATACTTCTTTTTGGCTGGTTTATCGCCAACAGAAATTCTACCAAAGTTGGTAAAAATGTATAAGGAGTCTGCACCTTCGTTATCACAGTAACAAAAAAAAAATGGGCAGCTGAGTTTAAACGTGGTCATACATCCCTTGAAGATGAACCACTTGAAGGACGGCCCAAAACTCAAGTACCGAAGAAAATATGGAGAAAATATACAATACAGTTCTAGATGATCGACGATTAAAGGTATAAAGATAGCTGAGAGAAGGTAGGCATCTCAGAAGAAAGGATACGGCACATTTTACACGAAGAACTCAGTTGAGAAAGCTTTGTGCAAAATGGGTGCCGCATTTGTTAAATGCTGATCACAAACAAATGAGAAATCGAATTTCTCTGCAATGTTTGTACCGTTTTATAAAAATTCCAACCTATTTTCTGCGCCGATTTGTTTCGATGAATGAATCGTGGGTTCACCTCTTTACATCTGAGTCAAAACAACAGTCTAAGCAGAGGGTAGAAGCCAGTGGCTCTGCACCGAAGAAAGCAAAGATAATTGTATCAGTAGGAAATGTTATGGGCTAGTGTTTTTTTGGGATTCCAAAATAATTAATTTACAAAATATTAAATTACTAGCTTATGCGGGTAATCTAGCGCTGATTAGAACGAATTCCATGAATTGCTATGTAACTTTCTTAAAAAATAGCAAATAATAGTCCAAAAAAGTGTATAAAGTTTACTGAAAATTGGACTTTTCGTAAAAGGAGAATACAAGTTCATAGGAGCTTTGCTTCTGATACTAGATTCCCCCCACTATCCTAGTTACTTCATTCTGATTGGTGGAGGTATAAGATGTGAGAAATGGATTCTAGCCAATCACAAAACGACTCACACCCAGCATTAAAAACTGCATTCTGATTGGCTAAAGTTAACCACCTTAATGTAACCACAATATCCATGTCGGATACAAAAATGAGCTCCTATGTTATCGTGTTCCCCGGATATAAATTGGTATTTTATCACCTGTCTTCTTTTTTTTTTTTCATGAAAATGGAATTTAGAGGTTTTTTTGGGGATATCCCCTGTCATTAAGCTCTTTTCCTAATTTCCATATTATTGTAAGGTATGATTCAGCCGAATTGAAAATATTATTGTACATGTAGTAAATACTCCAACTTCGTACTGTGTTTATCACTAAGAACATTGAAAATTATGGTTGTGTGAATGTTTCACACTTGTATTTCATATAATATATTTATCTAATCTCCTTAAAGTGACATTCAAAATATTCCAGGCTATAAATTGCATTGTTCAATTCAATGAGTTTCTTCGAGAAGTCCAAGTTGTATATGTTATATATTGCTGCAGGCCACTCTCTCTATTTCCTAATAATCCACAATTTGGTAACAGTTGTTCAACTTTTTATTTTTCCTGGAATTAATATAAAAAAATTTAATTAAATAAGAATGAAAACAAAATTGTTTGTAGCTATTTTATTTCATTTTATTTATTAAAATTAGCTCGTATTCCATATTAATGGAGTCTGCACCTTCGCTATCAACAGTAAAAAAAAAATGGGCAGCTGAGTTTAAATGTGGTCGTACATTGCTTGAAGGTGATCCATGTGAAGGACGGCCAAATTAACTGCAACTACCAAAGAAAATATCGAGAAAGATACACAATATGGTTCTAGATGATCGACGATTAAAGGTGTATCAGACAGCTAAGGCTGTAGGCAATTCAGAGGAAATGGTACGGCACATTTTACATGAAGAACTCAGTATGAGAAAGCTTTGTGCAAGAAGGCGCTGCATCTCCTCTCTTGGGGCCAGAGCCCTTTTGCGGAGTCAGCAACCAGGTATTGTTAGAAAAAATCAGGAAGTAGGAGGTGGCGAAAAGAGCTCGTCTCTGGAACACTCTCCTGGGACTGAGGCAGGCCAAGGTCTGTCTGGGAGGCTACAACCAGGAAAGGTCGAAATCCGGCATTAGTCTGAGTAAGAACAAGATCCGTATCCTTACGGGATTTCTTACGGGCCACTGCAGACTCAGGGGACTCCTGAGGGAGATGGGCCTAGAAGACAGATTCTGTGGGGAGATGGAGGAAAATCCAATACATCTCCTCACAGACTGCGATGCTGTCATCCAAAGAAGATTTAATAATTGTTGTGGTGGTTGGTTCCGCAGAGCTGGAAAGCATCAGAGAGTGGTAGCCTGCTTCATTTTGTGGTCATCGGCCGGTTTCAGGCGTTCGCCCATCTTCAGGATGCATTTTTCAGACAGTGTGACAACATTGTACTGAAACTGTGTATTTTTTAAAAATACGTCTCAGTTGGTGTGAAACTAAGTTGCTCTGTGCGAGTCTGTGTTGTCACACTGTCTGAAAATGCATCCTGAAGATGGGCGAACGCCCGAAACCGGTCGATGACCACAAAATGAAGCAGGCTACCACGGAAAATGTCTCTGAATATTTAATAATCTCGGTCGTTATAATAGTTCACCCTAGAACCCTCCTACATCTTGGGATTCCTTAGGGAGCTCAACCTGGAGAAGGTGCTGTAGATGAGCTTGACCAGAAGGGGTATAATTGATCATCAATGGTCGCGGTGCACAATATAAAAAAATAAAAAGCTTTGTGCAAAATGGGTGCCGTATTTGTTAAATGCTGATCACAAACAAATGAGGAATCGAGTGTCTCAGCAATGTTTGCACCGTTTTAAGAAGAATCTAACTGATTTTCTGCGCCGATTTGTTACAATGGATGAAACGTGAGTTCGCCTATGAGTCAAAACAACAGTGTAAGCAGTGGGTAGAAGCCGGTGGCTCTGCAATGAAGAAAGCAATTACAATTGCATCGGCTGGAAATGTTATGTGTCAATGACTTTGCCATGATGTAATGACATGGCAAAGTCATTGACATCGGCAAAGTACACCAAAGAAATAATTTACAAAAGGTGTAAACAGTAACACTGATGGCCGCCGACAGCCGCGGTCAACCAAACAAACAACAAAGCCTTTTCATCAATTCTCACATCAAAAGGTAGGCACCGCAATAAGTATGGCCACTAAATAAGGTCAGAAAACTACGAAGGTCGCACAAGGCCGCACACTAAGACAGATATCTTGGTGTGAGTGTGAACAACAGGATATAAAAACCCTATGATATACGACGAGCATCATTATTATATCATCTACGACCAAACTATACACGAGCGGCAATTCACAGTTATATTCAACTTATCATTCTCGTAGTTGTGCACTTTAGTTCGTTATTTTAACCATTCTAAATTATCAGCTATTTATCTTCTATTTATTATTAAGTATTTTATTATAGTTATTAGTTACCATTTATCACGTTTAAATTATTGTTAAAATACAGTTTATTTTTATATAAAAAACCGTTTAATAATTCGAGCACTAACTTCCAAAGCTCTCAAACTAACTTCCGCCCTCTTCAAGACATCTGCTACCCCAGGAATCACACATCAAACGATTCCATTACATCTAATATCTGATTCCATTACATATGGCTAGTGTTTGTTTAGGATTCCAAAAGGATTCTTTTAATTGACTAACTGCCAAAGGGTCAAACAATTAGTAGGGAATACTAAGCATATTTTCTTGACCAGCTAGAAGAAAAAATTAGAGTGAAAAGGCATGGTTTGCTAAAGAAAAAAAACCAATGCACCCGCCCACAGAGGCGCTTTGGCAAAGGGAAAATTGAGGGATTTGGTGTAAGAATTGTTGAAACATCCTCTCTATTTGCCAGATTTGATTCCCTCTGACTTTCATCTATTCCTAAACCTTAACAAATTTGAGACTGGAAGTCCTGTGAGTGTTTCAAACCAGATTTTTTTTTAATAATGTTATTTGGGGATATTAAATTTACTGTTTGAGCTCAGTCTTAGCATACCGAAGTTTGATCCCTCTTCAGAGACAAACAGTGATAGTAACTTATTATAAATAACATTTATAAATATGATAAGTGTTACTAACTTATATAAATAATTGGCAAAATATAAACAATAATTTTAAATAAACGATTAATTAATATGCAAATGCTTTTTATTTATGTTTTGAATTAACACTCCAAACACAAAAAATATACACACAACTGTTTTTTTGTTTTTCGTACTTCCGGTTAACCGATTTACTTTAAATTTGGAATACTAGCAAAGCTTCTAATTTAAATTTAATATTATAAGATAGTAAAATCATATATTATACTGAAGTGGTACTTTAGAGGAAAGTTTAATGTTCCCGTCCCCTACGAGTGAAGGATGCCGATAATAAAAAGATCCTCTCAGCACTATCACAAAATTTCATCATCCATAAACATAAAATTGATGCTGAAAAAAAAACGATTCTAAATCCTGAAATTGATTCTTTAAATTAAAGCCGAAATAATATGAATAATAAAAAAAAAAATTGAATTGCCACAATTTAAGCAATATTTATTTAATTCCATAGTGTATGCCCAAATATACTCTAAATAATCTTATTAACTTGTCACACACAAAAAAAAGTAGAGAAAATAATACAATTTCGTTTTATTTCCTTTTATTTATATTATCTTTTTTTTCTATAAAAGCAATTTTCTTTTATAGTTTTGTACAAGTTACAATGTAGTGAGTGAACATGTTTTTTTCTATACTTTCTATCGCTTTTAACCATTAAATTACCAACTGTTATCTTACATCACTTTCTTCATTGCAACATCTTCTTCTAATATAAGTATCATTAGTTTTATTATTATTAGTTGTATTTTATAAAGAATATTATAATATTAAATTATATATTGGATTTTTGTAAATGGAGTTCACTATAAAGCCATAACTTACTGCGATGTGAAAGATCTATTACGACTTCTGTAGGTGTTAATATTTGCTCTCAGAATATAGTGATCAATGTGAGGTGTAACAATGTGTAATTGTTAGTGAGTGAATTGTCTGTGAGCTAAAACTATGGGTTTTGCTCATATCAACCATCTCCTAATCCGTTCTACATGTATCGGGATTGTTGGAAGTGTCTGTGTAAGTATTGTATGTGTTATTAGACTGGGACATCCATAATTATGTTAAGATTCTTAGAAAAGTGACCAATAAGTGTATTGGATCTATTATAAGTCACCCATACAGTTTGTAATTCAACAATTGTCCAAACATTATTAATAATAAATCCATATATTCTATGTAAACACATTACACACTTCATTGATTAGAGTTTCGTGAAAAATATAAAATAATTTGTATTTTTAAAATTTTTACTATTAAGATGTACAAAATATTTTCTACCTATTATGTTTAATTGTTTGTAATCATTTAAGGGTTTTCTAAATGATATTCTTTGAATTCCATTTCTTTTGTGTATAATGGAAATAATCACCATCAAATTTGTTCGTCATACAAAAGATGGAATCAATATTTCCAAGGTGCCAAATTACCGAAGCAGCCGATGCGCCCCCCCAAAAAAAATATTTCCAATAGCAGCCGCATCAAGGCGCTACCTTTAGCCTCAAGCTAACTTTAAATAGTAAAGAAGAATTGCCAGTTAAATTTCCAGATTAAAGAAGATTCGCTAGATCAACTTTAAGGAGCTAACAAGTCTCAATATCAATCATTGAAAGATACATCAAGCTAACTACACTAGCTAATTTAGTATTAGAACAAGTCAGAGTTCTAACTAGCTATGTTAAGCTGCACTAAAGGCTTTGAATAAACTGTGCAGGAGCTCTAAAATAGTGGGGCAGCAATAGACTAATGGCGTCTTCCAGAGGAACAGAGAGTAGAGTTCTTCTGGGTACCCGAACATGAGAGCATAGAGGGCAATGAGAGGACGGCAAGTTGGGAAAGGCCGATATATAGTAGTCCAGGAAACGATTTACCTAGGCCCCCGTTTTGCCAGTACTAAGTTCCGTTTATTCGAGAGCGAGAGGGCAACAGTCTCAAGAAAATGCTTGGAACAATTGGCGATTAAGGATATCTGAAGATATTGCAGTCTGACAGATAGATGGCTAGAGGAGGCTTTTTAGGCGTAGCTTTTATTATGTGGGGGGAGGGATAAGAACCATATTGGCACAAGGTTCGCACTTTCAGGTTTAGGCACCCAGTAATAATAACTAGCCACATCGCTCTTCTCAAACGATACAAAACAGCTAACGCTATCTTTCTACATTCATCACGCAACACCAACATCACCACTCTAAGCTCGGTCATTCTTCTCTCTATAAAATCCTTATCGAGTAAATCGCAAAATATTAATTGTGAGTAAAGTATTCAGTAATGTTTTTACCACATTTTCTGGTACAGTTATACGTGTTTTCTCTAAAATGATTACTTTACCAATTTGTCGCCAACCTACGAGAATATTTGAATAAAAATACAAGAATATTTGAACAATCAAATTCAAAGCATTATTCCCTGTCGGGCTTTAACATGGAAGTAGATGATGGAAAATTATAGACAATCAGTCGAGGAAAGAAACTAAACAGATGTGTTATCTGTTCTGAATATTAAAACAGGACATCTCCAAACTTTAAATATAAAGCAATATTCTTTTTTTTTTAATGCAAACTGTCATATATTTTTATAAATGAATCTTAATATTTTGGATCAAAATAGAATTATAGTGATATGTTTTCGATAAACAATTACTAGGTATACCGATTGAAATGAATATCCTTGATAGGCCACCTGTTGTAGAGTTTACTACAGCTAAGTTACTTTTTTCTTTTTTTTCTCTTTTGTTCACTTACATTTATCAGTTAGTGACTTCAATTCATTTCATCACAAGCAGTCTTTTAAATAAGCGATTAGTGATTAAAAACAAATATTCGAAAATATTAAAGCTTTTTAGAACCAAGAAATAGGGAAGTCAGATATAAAAGACAGTAGGGAAGGGATTAGCTCAGTGGTAGCGCGCTGGACTAGCAACGCGGAGATCACGGGTTCGAATCCAGCCGTGCTAATCTTAGATTTTCTCTTCCTAGGAGCCCCTACAGCTCACTGTCCGGTGATGGACAGTGTTGTCTGTAACGGGAGAACACTGTCCGGAGGCCGGCAGTGCACTGAGAAGGCTCCGGGCGCAAATGACCTCTGATGTTGAGACGCCTTAAATTAAAAAAAAATTAAAAAAAAAAAAAATAAAAGACAGTGTTTGTCCTCTTAATTGAATAGTAAGAATCGAGGTATTTGTTTTCCATCATCATTTAAAAACATTAAGAACAATTAAATCGGATTAACAATTGCAAATTAAGACTTTATTTCGGAAACTGGTTATTAATAATATAAAGCAAAGCTCAATTTTTACTTTCTATTATAGCCGTGCAGTTTTTTTTTGGAGTAATGATTTAAAAATGTGGTAGCGGAGGGAATAAGGATCGTAGTTAGGATAGTCAGCAGAGGATTTGTTGTATCTTTGAGCCCGGATAGAAAATTATTGAGGTTCATGGGTATATCATGGAAAGAAGAATTGGGGTTGTGGAGTCGACAAGGAATGACTCTCCATCGTTGGAGCGCCTCCTGTGATCCGAGCAAAGGATGCATGTAGAGCTAGAGAACTTGATGCTGACTGGAACATTGTTGTTGCTGGAATCTGAGACATGTTTCTACTGATAACTGAGGGGTGGCTATAAACTGGTGAAGGTCTTCTTTGGCGTTGTAATCTATAAAACCTATAAAATAAGGTTTACAAAAAAAAATGCATCAATATTATTATTACTTTTTCTAACTGCTGTTAGAGCAAGTACTGTAATTATGTCAAATTTTCCATATCGAGTTTTCACCGGAATTACATGTTTTGAGGTCCCCTGAGTCCAAAAAAGTAGTTCTTAGAAAATGGTCTGTTTATGTGTGTCTGTATGTATAAGTACAGCAAAGATCAAAAACGAAATATTGCAAAAAGTGCAAAATTGAAATTCTGTGTGGGTATCACCATGGGATCCGTCAGGAACTCACGTGTCAAAATTTCTCAACCGGAACTACCAGTTTACTGAACGGATTTTGCGATTTTTACAAAAATAATTTCCTTTAACCAAGGTAGGGGAGGGAGGGGCTTGTTATATGCACAAATTTCAGTTAACATTTTTTAATTGCTGTATGTTGCACTCAAAATTGCTGAAAATTGATTAATTTGTTGTCTCATTCATTTCTATTAATTATATATTTTTTTGAGATTTTTCAAAAATGAAGTAGCATTTAAAAAATTCAAATACTATTAAAATGCGCATACTGTAACAATGTGCCCTTCGGTGTGGCTTGTTGTTTGTTACATGCGGAGGGTAAGTTGTTACAATGTATAAAATACAGGTTTGAGTGTTTATTTTAAGGAAATAAAACTGAAATATGTTCAATAAACAAATTATCAGATCTTTATTTTAATAATAATAGCCCAGCTTATGATGTAAACATGGATTATTACACTTTAACTGTCACTACCCATCTCTAAGTCAGAGTTACTATTATGGCAAATATATCTAGCGTCATTTTTAATACATTTTGAATGGGCTCATCTTTTGCACTGCATGCATTCAATCCAATTTTCTCCACTTTTTTTGACTGCCTCCATGGTTTTAGACATTTCAGGCACAGCCAGTTCTCATCTTCTTCGCCGGAACTTGATGTTCGCATCTTTGGGGGGGCACAGATTTTTTTTTTGTTAGAATTGCCAATTTTCTCGATTTTTCTTATTTTTGGCTTCATTTCTTTTAAGATCTGCCGTGATTTGATTTAAGATATGCAGTGGGGCAAGTTGTTACATTGTAACAACATGCTCCAACCAAGTGTAACAACTAAACCCATTGACGCTATTTCACTAATTAATCCATAAACACATAGGTCAAAGAATATTAGCGCAACCATTATTGTATTGAAATTATTGTTAAAGATGTATGAATTAAACAGCATAAGTATGAAAGCCTTACCTTTAGTAGTTTTCAGATCACAGGTTTCGGTTTCAATAATATTGGGTTGGTGCAAAAATAATGCAGGTTTTTATATGCCAAAAATAAAATTATTATAATTTGTATAAAACTAAGATTATTTATTCAAAATATGTTCCATCATTATCAACACATAGTTGCCAACGTGTCAGAAGCATTTTTATTCCAGTTTCTAAAAAAATCTTTATTTAAACTCTCAATAAACTCGCGGCAGGCATTTTCGGTTTCACTTCGGTCCCTAAAATTTTTTCCTCTTAAGAAGTTGTCCAAATGTCTAAATAAGTGGAAGTCCGTCGGCGAGAGATCGGGGAGTATGGAGGGTGCGGAAGTGTTTCATATTTCAATTCCTGAAGTTTCCTGAGAGTTGGCATTGCGATATGTGGCCTGGCGTTATCGTGAAGAAGAATTGGTCCTTTCCGAACCCAATGCTGGACAAAGATTTTGCAATTTCCTATGAATTTTGTCAATTTCTTGACAATATGTTTCAGCCGTGATTGTTTCGCCAGTATTTAGGAAGCTGTAATGAATAACACCTGCAGTAGACCACCACACTGTCACCATTACTTTTTTCGGGTGCAGGCTTGGTTTCGCGAAATGTTTTGGTGCTTCATCCTTGTCCAGCCACTGGCCTGACCGTCTCCTGTTGTCGTATTGGATCCATTTTTCATCACATGTCCGATTCGATTAAGAAATGGTTCATTTTGGTAGCGCAACAGAAGAGAATTGCAAATTTCAAAACGCCGATGTTTTTGGCTCTGGGTCAATTCGTGAGGTACCCACGTGTCGAGCTTTTTAACTTTACCAATTTGTTCGAGATGGCGAACGACTGTTGAGTGGTCGACACTAACTTCTCTCGCAAAGTCCCGAGTGGTTTTGCGAGGGTTATCTTCCACCAATGCCCTAAGATGGTCGTGATCAACAACAGAGGGCCTACCGCGACCTTCCTTGTCTTCGAGATCAAAATCTCCAACACGAAATTTTTGGAACCATCGCTGCACTGGACATTCACTGATGCTTCCTTCACCCCAAACAACATTGATGTTACGCGCAGTTTGAGCCGCACTTCGACCAAGTTTGAACTCGTAAAAATAAATTTGACGAAAATCTTGTTTTGACATGGTGAATATCGGAGGTCTTAACTCATACAAAATGGAACAGAAACTAAACTGATATTTGAGGAAAAACAACATTAATAAACATTGTTTATAATCCATTACCTAGACTGGAGGATTATCTTTGTTTACTTGGCAAGCAGAAGTAAACAAAAGATGAAAGTTCAAAAACCTGCATTATTTTTGCACTAACCCTATAAAATGTAGCTTTCATTATGATATATTGAGGAAAGTCACACAATGCCGCCGTATGCAACAGAATCTTAGCGGGAACTGGTTGCAACAAACAGCACTGGCATATCAAAAACCGATTTTCTTCAAAATTACACTGTAACAACATGTCCCTGTACAACAAGCCCCACCCTCCCATAATTAACTGTACACACAAAGAGCTACAACTTTTATGTAAAACATTTTTCTAAGAAAACATTATTTCAGATTGGGGGGGGAAGGCGGGTTATGATTTCTAAATCATAATGACACCTAAATAATATTACATGGATTTCATTAAATTTGTTATACTAAATATGAATACAGAGACCAGGGAACTATTACCCGTGAAAGTTAATTTAAAGGAGTTTTTGGGGAAGTGTATGAGCCCCACAAAAATGGTCATTATATTAAAATGAGATTTTTGTACGGCAATGGCCGTAGAGGAGTTTTTTAAGAAATAAAAATTTCCATTGGTGCCCTTCTTCAGGAGGTCTGTAAAAACTTATTGAAGAAAATACATTATTGTACAATTTAGTAGTTATGAGAAGTTATGAAAAGTTCATAGATTAATAAAAAAAAAAAATTTAAATTAAAGAAATATTAACAGAAAAATTATAAAACAGAAGTGACAGTAAATTAAATAAAATGATATTGATAATAAGATAAAATAAGACAGATAAAGATACCTTTAGGGTAGAAGAGGAGTGAACGTTGAGAACGTTGATAATGAAATGAAGAGAGAGTATTTTTTTTAAATTTCCAAAAACTGTTAAAGGTTGGGCGGGATAAGAAAAATGTTTGTAGTTAGGCGCGGCAAATTTCAAATTTGGAAGAACAAATTACTGACTTAGGGTTAGAAAAATATTGTTGTAAGTTGAAGTAGTGATTTTGTTTGTCTTTTAAAAAAAAAAAATTGATAGAATTCGGATGAAGGTGAATTTGTAAGGATTCGGATAGAAGACGTTTTAAATGGTTGGGGGTAAGTGGTTAAAATGAAAGGGTTATTGTAATCGATGGTATGATTGAAAGTCAGAGAACATGTTTGGAGAGAGAGAGAGCAGTGCTGTCAATTTTTTTTTTATTAATAATGTCTAGTTCGTGTTGTCTTGAGTCTTTTTTGTAAAAAAACTGTTTGGATTCACCTGTGTATCAAGCGTTGCAGTTGGGTGTAATACATTGAAGTTTGTATATCGTATGTGTTTCGTTAGATTTTTCAATGGGGGTCTTTAATTTTTGAGAAGATTTTATTTAGTTTGTTGGTGGGAGAGAAGCCTGTTCCGGAGGTTGGGGATAAAATTTTTGAGGATGTATATTGATTTTATTGGAAATAGGACTAATGAAGGTGAGCGAGTGGTAAATGGGAGGTTGAGTATTCGTGTTAGTTGGAATTTTTTGAGGGTTCTGCGTTGGAGGTTTGTTTATGTATTTTTGGATGGTTTTGAGAATTAGTTGAATAGGATAATTTTTTTTAACCAGTACTTCTTTTATTTTTTTGATATTGTCCCGGTGGAACGATGGGTCCGATTAATGGATTGCACGGTCATTATATTAAGTTTAGATTTTCCATTGCTATAAAATTGAAGACAAGCAAACATTTAGTAAAATTATAAGCTTGAAGAAACTTCATCTCTTAAATGTTGTAAACTGCGATAAGAGAATATTGTATGAGTGTTTCATACCAGTTTTTTCTGGTAATCAAATATAACATAAAAATAAAATATTAAACTAACTTGTATATATTACATAATACATATTGTATTAAAGCTAAAAAATAAAATAAAAAAATCAGGTAGAAATAGGAAGACATTTTTTGGAGTAGTGTTTTTAAGGAGGATGAGTTTAGAGGCCAGTATCGATCAGTTGTACTCCTCATCTACTGACGACGTACTCCACTGAGAGCACACACTTCTCTTAGACATATTGGTATTTCTCTTAGAAAACATACTGTCTCTTCTCTCATTTTTATCTCTTTCTCCGAATCATTTATACCTTCCTTCAAATAGTTCCCTAATACTTACGGCTTTTCACATGTATCAATACATCTTTCATTCCTTATTGATATATACATATATATATATGTATGTATACAACGCAAATTTAATTAAAAAGAAAGGTTAACCATGGCCAGACTCTATCTCATTCCAACATATTTATAAAAGATATCTTGCGATTTTCTTGGAATAAGATGAAGATTTTATTTTTTTCTTTACCCTATGTTTCGTTTAAAGTAATTAGAAAATATCTGGTGTGAAAAACCCTGTCACATGATTTTCTCTTGCTGCTGATTAATACGATTTTATATACAATGAAAATTAATCTTTACATTTCAAATTTATACTCATTTATGATGTGGTGGGGGGGGGCTCATGTACCTGGCTAGAAGAAATGTGATTAGATTAAAATGTAATCTTAAAGATGATTAAATGTAAGCTGAAAATAAAATTAAACTAATTTGTATATTACATAATAATATTATATTAAAGCTAAAAAAAAAATCGGATGGAAGAAGTAAGACTTTTTGGAGTAGTAACGTCAAGCAGCGCCAATGAATTCAAATTAACTCCAAAACTTATTGTATAAAGCCGCATTTCCGGTTCTGTTCTATAGTAAAACCATGGGAAAGGGATTAGCTCAGTGGTAACAACGCGGAGATCCCAGGTTTGAATCCAGCATGCTGCTCTTAGATTTTCCCGTCCAAGGAGCCTAAACAGCTCACTACAGAGACTGTTTGGAAGCCGGCAGCGCACTGACAGGTCGCACTGTATATCCTCTTAAAAAATCAATTTTCAAATCATATTTATTTGCGTAAATAAGACACCGTTGGAGCCGTTCAATAAGAAAATCCCGTACAACTAAAAGAAAAGAAAAATCCGTAAAGTCGCAATTTTGATGATGGATTTAGACCAAAGCCTTGGGTCCGGGGCGTTCGGCGGGCAAAGCTGGCCTGCCTGAGCACGATGAGTGCCATAAAGATCATTCCCACGGTTTTTCTAAACCTCCCACAGCTACACATTTACATCAAAGGTATGGTCAGAGCGGCAATTAATAGATAAAATGGGCAGGTCTCCATAAAAACTAGACATAATGGACAGCTTCAACAGCTGTGCGAGAAGCTCGTGGCGGGCGCAGTTTTGGGTCTGCCTTCTGACGTTATGACTCCCAAGTACGACTTCCACACAAGTCCTGTATGAGCCTCATAATGGACAAGGAGGCGTGCAAGAACGGACCGCCAATATTAGGCGACTCGATGTGGTACTTGTATGGCTCCAAAATGGGAGACGGGGTGAGGGCCGGTGTGTATGGGGTGAGGCAGAGATGTGAAATCTCGGTAAGCCTAGGCAGGCTAGCCACCTTCTTTCAGGCAGAGGTAGTGGCCATAACCATCTGTACTACTGAGACAAGGAGATGAGTGGTGGTTGACTCCAGAGTCGTCATTTACTCAGATAGCCAAGCGGCACTTCGAGCTATTAACTCGTATGAGGTCAGCTCACGGCTGGAATGGGAGTGCCCCGAGTTGTTCGCGGAGATTAGCGGCCACAATAAAAGTCTTTCTCGTGTGGATACCGGTGCACTTGGGGCACAGGGGCAGTGAGGCAGCAGCCCGAGAAGGCTCCAGCGCCCTATTCATAGGTCCTACCGTGGTATCTCAAAGTGCCTAAAAAGTACGGCCATCTCAAGATTGGTGTACAAACAACCACAGGATTGTTGGTTTAAAACCAACAAGCATTTAGTTTTTCTTAAGCACCTCCTCCAAAACCCCATTTCCGAAGCATTTAGGGTAATGCGTAACCTAGCTGACAGAGTCCAAGCCTCCGAACCATACTGAAGTACGCTTTCTATTTGTGCTTAATAGGAATGCTCACGTCGTGGTTCCATAATACGGAATGCAGCATCCGCGTCACTGCTCTCCCCTTTCCTACTTTCTCCTTAACGTCCTCAGAACAAGTTCCAACCTTATTTAGAATAGATCCAAGGTACTTGACCTGGAACATCCCTTTATTATTCCCTGAGTCCAACATCAGTTTAGGCATGTCTGAATGGCCTACAACTAAGTATTCTGACTTATTTAAATTAAGAAAGAGTTCATTAAGAGGACAAATAGGCTCAAACACATGCATCGCCTTTGTAGGTTTTGTCAGGAAGAGGAGAACATGGCATTGCATGTGCTGTGTTAGTGTGAGGTTGCTTGAGTGGCTAAGGCTTCGCTGTTAAGTGAGGAGAGGCTGACGTGTGCAAACTTCACGCGGCGTACACTATCGGAACTATTCAGTCTTATTAAGCAGACAGGTTACGAGTGTGTGCTCCAAAGAGTGGTGCTCCTTGGACCTCCCAGGGGCTCCCTCCTTGCAGCCAAAAGTCCGTCTAGGGACAGGACTGGGTGGTTGCCCTAGGTTGGGGTTGCCACAATAGATCATGAGGGTCGCAGGGGCGTAGGCTTTATAGCCCTCCCCCACAGAATCTATCTATCTTGACCGATACCTTCAGGTCGATGTGGTGGCGTCCAAAAATATTTAATTAGTAATTTTCTTACATAAATATTTCCAAGTTGAAGGTAAATATTAAATATTTTAATGGAATCTGATAAAAGTTGTGGTTGTTTAATAAGATGTTGAATAAAAAAAAAAAATATATAGCTATCAATTTCCTACAAACTTTTGGTGAAGAAGTAAACTTGAATAATTTAATGTCAATATAATTAGCTTGTTTATTTCATTCCTTTTATGCTTTATTTTTATTAGTTGTTGCAGCATTGCTTGTTCGTCTTTTTAATGATTCACGCTTTAATTGGACGCTATGATTGGACATAGTTTGTAAGCTACTTAAAAAAAATGTCGCGTCATTTAGTATACATCATGTGTCCTTACTCCATTCTAAATTTATGACGAGTAATTTTAATTATTTTGTATTATTAATATTATATAGGTTTTAGAAGTTGGTTCAAGTATAATGTGCATGTGTGTGAGTTGTTTTTTTTTCGGATTTCCTTAAAATTGACTCTAATGATTTCCTTTAAATTACCAAAAATATAATATAGGGTGGTGAACTTTAAAAATCCTAGTTTGAAAAATTGTTTCGAGTAAATTTGTTTCAAGAGGTTCTCTGGTAGTAATTGTAAGCTTTCATCTAAATTATCCTTTCAGTGAAGTACTTGGTTAAGGATTCCTCAATATTTCTCTCATTAATAGTCGTCTGCGGACGTATACTGGCATAAGATGACAACACAGAAAATGAGGGTTAACTAATTTTCTAATAACATTAGCAATGATATTGGCAGTCGCCAGGGCTGGGTTTAAAGTTTTTTTTTTCACAATTTCATATCCGGTATCGGAAAAAAGCCAGATTTTAAAATCAAGTACTATTAATTTTAATGATTCAAGAGTGATAATATTTAATCACTTAAAATTTTAAAATCACCAAATTCAATAAGTTTTGTAAGAGACACATGTGATGGATGCAAGAAACTTGAAATAATATTAAATTATAAATAAATCAAAATTAAGAAAAAGATTAACATTCCCTTGCAAAAGGACAAGACCAGGTATACAAGTCCAGTTATTCGTACGGTTCAAGAACAATTATGGCATTGTACTACCCCTTCTTCTCACAGGGGAGGAATTGAAGAAACAAGGAGAAGAGATATTTTAAGACAGTCTAGTGCTAGAAATCAAGGTGGAAACATATACCAGTATTACGTTATAAGAAATTATTATAAGCTATTGTGATATTCAAAGTAACTTAATTTCTCTTAGAGAATATATTAATTTAAACCGAATATACAAGCCTTTTACTACAACACCGCTCGTGCCACTACAAATACAAATCACACCATTACATTACACACATATAACATGAGAATTTTTTTGATCTGCTGGCTTCTTATTTTCTTTCTCTTACTCCTGATAAAAGGAAGTATTGTTAATGTGAAAAAATCTTGTATATACTATGTGTGTATATGTGTGAACAAAACCAAAAATAGCAGGAAGGTCATACATTAATATTCCGTATAGGTACCATCAACGCATCTGACAATAAAGTTTGTGGTCATAATTCATCAAACTGAAAGTACGTCTTTACTGAAAGATAATGTATTATTTTTCAGTTTTTTTTTTGCAATTTTCTCAAAAATATATCTCTAACAATTGTGGTTTAACTATCGTATACTAACTAGTCACATAAATACTGAAATGTGATTGATGATGTTGTGTGTTTATATAGTGGTAGCTTGTGTTTTAGTAGTATTGTAGCACGAGCAGTTTAGTAAAAAGGGGCTTGTAAGTATATATGTTTAAGAGAGAAATATCAGAAATAAGAAAGTAGTCACCACTGCTAACAATAAATATATTCTATTAAAATAATAACTACAAGTTATTTGCAAAGAATGTATAAACTTATTAATATATTGTGAAACTGCCACTGATTCTAAGAGAGCGAAAAACAAGTGTTCTGCTTCGGTGTCTACAACAAAACTATCTTGAAAGAATGTCTTCTAATTGTTATTTCAAATCTTCCCTTGTGAGGAGAAAGGGTACACAATGCTATCAAGTTCATGAACTCTAAAAGACAATAGTGGTATTCTACCTGAAATGTCCTTTTGCAAGGGAATGTCACATATACTTCATAATTTTGATTTTTTTCAAATTAAATATATTTTTATATTTCTTTTATCCATCACAATACCTAGCATCACTTTTATTAGCAATATTTTCCCAAGAAAATTTGAGGGAGGGGGATGGATCTAGGGGTTTCCTCTAAAACTACTACATACTTCAATATAATATATGGTACGACATTAGAACCATTGACAGAATGCAAAATTTGAAGATAAAAAAAAGGACGTCTGTAATGATTTCGTTTAAACTAGAAATACACCTAGACTTTCGTTTAACTAGAAATACACCTAGACTTTCGTTTAACTAGATATAAACCTATATCACTTTTATTTCTAAAATTATTTTCTAAAGAAAAAAAATGATTTTTAGATAATTCTGCATAATGTGTGACATTAAATTTCAAATTATATGGGGTTCGTTCAATGTTATTGGTGCTCTTGTCTGAACTACGATGTATTCTAGAGGGACTACTCGCCCTGCCGAAGGTCAATTTGTCATTTTATATACCTAATTTTATTAACAGCAGCAAGAGAAAGTCGTGTGAGTGTTTCACATTAGATTATAATTTTGTAATTTTTTCGAAAAACGACTGCATTTGTATTACATATTTGCCCCCGTTCTTTATACGGCTGACCTCCCACTACATTCTAATACTGCCACCTTCACGTTCGCCGACAATACGGCCATCCTATCCCCTCATAATGATGATTCCAGTCATGTCAGCTAGACATCTCAACATCCTCGAACCCTGGCTCGGGAAAGTGGAGAATACAGGTGAATCAAGTCAAATCTAATTACATAGTCTTCACATTAAATCGAAAAACTCTTCCTCCTATGTATTTATTTATTTTATTTATTTGCCAGAAAAAAAGATCAATACATCCTTATTGGCAAGGTCAAGTAGAATATAATTTAAAATCACATAATTGTCAAGGCAAAACTTAATTTCAAAATATTCCTGTATCTTTAATCTTAAATATAATTTAAATTCACAAAATTGTCAAGATAAAAACTGAATTTTAAAATATTCATGTATCTCATACAGCGGGTGAGTTATTAACAGTTTTTTAACACTAGCTTTGAAACACGTCAAATTCTTATCTTTTATATTCGCTGGTAAATAATTATATAGCGAGATGGACAAACTATGGAAGCTGGTACGAACTTTTGTCAACCTGTTTCTACTCTGAATAAGATCATTGCGCCTTCTGGTGAAATGGTCATGAACTTGCGAAAAACTTATAAATTGGCCTTCATTGCCCTTTACGTAAACGAGGCATTGGAAAATAAATATGGCTGGTAGTGTCATTATATTCAATTTCTTAAACCAAGAACGACAAGATACTTTCGAGTCTAAACCCAAAATAACTCTAATTGCCTTCTTTTGTAACCTAAGTATTGTTTTGCATTCGGCAGCATTACCCCAAATTATAGTACCATAGCACAAATGGCTATGAACATACGCAAAATATGCCAACTTTAAAGCTTCCAAGTCAACCGACATTCTTAATTTTCGTAAGACATAGATTCCACGAGACACATAGATTCCACGAGACACATTTCAAGCACATCCCGTCACAAAAGTTCATTACCTTGGTCTCAGTCTTGACAAACGACTAACCTGGAATCCCCATACTCGACTAAATACAACTGAACCGAATAACAGATACAAAATACTAAAAAACAACTTCTAGACAAACGTTCGAAACTTACATTACATAACAAACGACAACTATATTACTCTCTATTAGCCCCTATTTGGACTTACGGAATCGAACTATTTGGGACAGCCAGACATTCAAACCTTTATCGCATTCAATCCCTACAGTCTAAAATCCTTCGCACCATAGTCAATGCTCCCTTTTTGCGTTTCCAATCACACCATCCATAACAACCTTAAAATTCCCTTCGTTTGCTGCCATAGCCAAGTCCCGTTATCTAAAGTTCCATTCCCAACTATCCTTTCATTCAAATCCACTATTCTAAACGCTGTCAACCACAACTCTCCCCTCAAACCCATCACGACGACTGAAGCGTCGATGGCCTCGCGATCATCTGCTTACGTAATCGGCTGTCTTGGAGGGCAGTTGTGAGACTGTCCATTCTTAATGGTTTATTACGGCTGCTATCGCTGGATGGCAGTCTTTCATGTAGATTGCACATTCACACATTATTCACACGTACCTATTTCACACGTATCTATTTTACTTGTTGCATGTAAATTGTGCAATTGTGAAAATCAATAAAAAAAAAATCTGGTGTGAAACACTCACACAACTTTCTCTTACTCCAGTTCTCAAAATTATAATTGACAAAGGTTACAGTTTGTGCACCAAATTTAATGAAATTTGTCGAAAACTGAAAGAAACTATTCAGTAAAAGCGCACTTCCGGTTTACTGATTTCCTTCAAACTCGGAATTTTGGCCATCTATTTATTTCTTAATTAATTTCATTTGGATGATAGAGTTGTATAATCAAGTATGATGCCACTTTAGAGGAAACTGTAACTCTACCCCCTCTCCTAAAGTGCCCTTAAATGAATTTTTCCAGAGAAATGTTTTATATAAAAGTTGTAGATCTTTGAATGTTTAGTTTATATGTGAAATTTCAAGAAAATCGTCGGGGCTGTTTTTGAGAAAATCGCAAAAAAGTGAAAAAATCATTTAGTAAAGTGGTAAAACAAAAGCACTTCCGGTTATCCGAATTTCCTCAAACTCGGAATTTCAACAACATATTCAATTCTAATTAACATTATTTAAATGATCGAATTGTGCAATAAACTGAAATAGTACTTTAGAGGAAAACCTAACTCCACCCTTCCCCCAAAAGTGCCCTTAAATGAATTTTTCCAGAGAAATGTTTCAAATAAAAGTAGCTCCTTGTATATGTAGTTGATGTACCAAGATTAAAGAAAATCATTGGAGCCATTTTTGAGAAAAACGCAAAAAAGTAAAAAAAAACTAGTAAAGTGGTACTTCCGTTTGAGGGATTTTGACAGATAACGCACAGTCAGATCGCATGGTGATACCTAAACGGAATATCAAGTTTTAGCTTTCTACGGTTTTTCGTTTTTGAGCTATGCTCTTCACATACACACAGACACCCACACACACACACAGACCATTTGCTAAAAACCACTTTTTTGGACTCAGGGGACCTCAAAACGGATATTTCCGGTGAAAACTCAATATCGAAAATTTGACACGATTGCAATACTTCCTCTTACCAGGAGTAAGAGAAAGTAAAAAAACATTGTATCTTTTTATTACATTGGTTAAGTAAAACTACACTGTACTTGAATGGTACGTAAGAGGAAACTTAAGGTTGGTATTTCCGCAGAAACTCCGCAATAAAGCAACTTCCTGGAAAATTGCTTGAAATGAAAGTGATAGATACATTTGTGTATTTAGGTAGTATACGATTAAAGAAAATGTTGGAACCATTTTCGAGTAAAATCTCTAAAAACTGTAAAATCTAATCCAATCAGTAAAGTAGCACTTGCGGTTTGATGAGTAAAAGGAAGTATTGTAATCGTGTCAAATTTTCGATATTGAGTTTTCACCGGAAATATCCGTTTTGAGGTCCCTGAGTCCAAAAAAGTGGTTTTTAGTAAATGGTCTATGTGTGTGTGTGTGTGTGTGTGAACAGCATAGCTCAAAAACGAAAAACCGTAGAAAGTTGAAACTTGATATTAGGTTTAGGTATCACCATGACGGTCAAAATTCTGTCAAAATTATCTGTCAAAATTCCTCAACCGGAAGTACCACTTTACTAGTTTTTTTTTTTTTACGTTTTTGCGATTTTCTCAAAATTGGCTCTAACGATTTTCTTTAAACATGCCATATCAGCTATACATATAAAGAGCTACAACTTTTATTTGAAACATTTCTCTGGGAAAATTCATTTAATGGTACTTTTAGGGGAGGGGTGCGGTTACAGCTTCCTCTAAAGTAGTATCATAGTTGATTATATAATTCTATTATCCAAACAAAATTAATTAGAAATAAATAGATGGCCAAAATTCCATGTTTTAAGAAAATTAGTGAAGCCGGAAGTGCGCATTTACTGAAAAGTTTTGTCAGTTTTCGACGAATTTCGTTATATTTGGTACACAAATTATTATCATTTGTCAATTAATAATTTTGAGAACAAGAGTAAGAGAAAGTTGTGTGAGTGTTTCACACCAGATTTTTTTATATTAGTATTTGTATTAATATTTTATATTTTCTCTGAGAATTATTAGAGCATAAGTTTTATCACATTATATACTATATCGCAACAAATGGAACAAATAAATGAACAAATTAAATCAAATCTTTTGTTCTTTTACAATCTTTTTATAGTCTGCTAGATATTATAATATAAAGGATGTCATGACAAAATTTGGAAAAGTTAGTCCTTCTTTGTATATTTAGCTTCGGAGAAATTAACTTTGCAATAAATGCTGTGTTTTATATTGTATATCTCACATATCAACAAAGTTTTGAAATTCGTTGTGCTTTGTGCAACGGCAAGAGAGAGAACACAAGCCCGACCGAGAGAAAACAGACTCTCTCTGGTACTCTCTCACTTAAGCAGGCTAGAGTGGGGGAACCTGTGTATAAGTGAGTGAGAGACCTAGATATCAATCTATGAGATTCTACCATATACATCGCATCGTATCATATCATTGTGTCATATCTCTACTCCCACCTTTTTTACTTTCTCTTACACCTAGTAAGAGGAAGTATTGTAATCGGGTCAAATTTTCGATATCGAGTTTTCACCGGAAATATCGTTTTGAGTCCCCTGAGTCAAAAAGTGGTTTTTAGCAAATGGTCTGTGGTGTGTGTGTGTGTCCGTGTGTGTGTGTGTATGTATGTAACAGCATAGCTCAAAAACGAAAAATCGTAGAAAGTTGAAATTTGATATTCCGTTTAGAGGTCACCATGGGATCTGACTGTACGTTATCTGTAAAAATTCCTCAACCGGAAGTACCACTTTACTAGTTGGATTTTTTACTTTTTTGCGATTTTCTCAAAAATCGCTCCTACGATTTTCTTTAAACTTAAACATCAACCACACATACAAAGAGCTACAACTTTTATTAGAAACATTTCTCCGGGAAAATGCATTGAAGGGCACTTTTGGGGGAGGGGTGGGGTTAGGTTTCCATCTAAAGTGCTATTTCAGTTTATTAGACAATTCTGCCATCTAAATAATGTTAATTAGAATTAAATATGTTGTTGAAATTCTGAGTTTGAAAAAATCGGATAACCGGAAGTGCTTTACTTTACCACTTTACTAAATGATTTATTCACTTTTTCGCAATTTTCTCAAAAATGGCTCTGACGATTTTTTTTGAAACTTCGTATATAAACTAAACATGCAAAGATCTACAACTTTTATCTAAAACATTTCTCTGGGAAATTTCTTTTAAGAGCACTTTTAGGGGAGGGGTGGGGTTAGATTTTCATCAAAGTGCTATCCTAGTTCATTATACAATTCTATCATCCAAACATAATTAGTTAGAAATAAATAGATGGCTGAAATTCCAACTTTCAAGAAAATTAGTAAACCGGAAGTGCGCTTTTCTGAACAGTTTTTTCTGTTTTCGACGAATTTCATTAAATTTGGTACACAAACTATAAAATTTGTCAATTATCATTTTGAGAACTGGAGTAAGAGAAAGTTGTGTGAGTGTTTCACACCAGATTTTTTCTATAAAAATCATTGCAAGTCCAGTGCAGTTTGTGTAAACTTATATTATAAGAGTGTCTTCATATCTTGTCTAATTAATCTATCCCAATTTCTCTCCTCATCAACTCCATTATATTTGTAATCTTGTTTAATAATCAAACAAAAAGGAACGTCTCCTTCAATCTAGATTATTTTACAAATAATAGCTGGCCAACTTTAAGGATTTTTATAACTGTAAAGACTGAAATGGAAAATCTTGAAACAACCAGTACGTATCGGCTAAAGATATCACTACTGTAGGTAAATGAAATTATAACAATGAGATTACCGCGTACTAACAGTTAAATCTGTATTGTTTGAATAGATTAATCAATAGAAACTTTATCACAATAGGATGACCCCAGTGAAGTTCCGAATCCTTATATAGTGCTATTGTAAAGAGAGTAATATAATCTATCTGAATTGAATATATACTCTGATTGGGAAAATGGATATTTCAATAAAAATTTCTGGAACAGAAGATTTATTACTAAAAGTTCAGTCGATTTCAATTCAATTTATAATATTGAAACTATATCACCTACTTTGTTATTCCATCTTCGCCCCGTTTTACTAAATAGAATTACTATAGAATACATTACGAAAGGACAAATTCTATTTTTCAACTAACTTTTCTCGGTGTTAAGGACTTGTTATCCTTCAAAATGCCACGCCTTCCTTCTTATTATGATTTCCACAAGCCCATTATGCCCTTTCTCTGATCTACATCCTTTTCCGTTGACGTGACTAATCCAACTAAGCTTGTTCATTCAACTTCATGAAGGATATCACAGTTCACAGGGTCAAATGAATAACGCTGATGAAAATGCTGAAGTTCAACATGCCGAAATTTTTTCTTAAGTTCTATTTCCTATATCACAGGCAATACTTATATCTTTCCGATTATTCTCTTTCTCAAAACATTTAACCTTTTTTACGGAGACACCATATTTCTCAATAAGCAACTTGAAAAAATTATTCTCGCAATAGCCTGAAAAATCAAATTAACACTGAAAGCTCAATGAAGTGAGTTGGAACTTGCTTATGCTATTGATTGAGACTGCAGTTAGTTTTGTCAGCATGGGCATGCTGTAAGGGAATGGAAGAAGGCAGAACTATTTCCGAAGGCAAACCAGCCAACTTCCTCCCACAAAACTGATACATTGGGACTATACCATTATTGCAAATCCTCGACCACTATGAAACCTCTTCTCAAGACCGGAGGCAGAACTCCGCCGGTTCAGACAGTGTGACAACCAGACTTGCATAGAGCAAAGTTTTAACACTGACTGGTGTTTTTAACTGTATTTAAAACTTAGTTCCCAGTCAGTGTGTAAACTAAATTTGCTCTGTGCAAGTCTGTGTTGTCACACTGCTTTTTTACTTTCTATCCGCCAAAATCCACGACACTTTATCGGTATTTGAACACAACAGCTTATCAGTTTATCTACATTTGGCTTCAAACCCGCAAGACAACGCCACTGCCGCTGTTATTAAAGACGGGTTCGATACGCTCTTACTTCTTACCAGCCAGGCTCTTCAAATGTTTAGGAGACAAGCTCTCCCCAAATTTGCCTCTCAGGAGTTTCCTACATAGAGATGAGCTCTGTAACATTGGTCCATGACTACAGAAACAGAAAAACAGAAAAAGCCAGCTAACTTCCTCCCACAAAACTGATACATTGGGACTATACCATTACTGCAAATCCTCGACCACTACGAAACCTCTTCTCAAGTCGTGAGCGCGGAGGCAGAACTCCGCCGGGCTGGCTCACGATCCCGTGGTACCATTTTGCAGAGGGAACCAGTCCCTCTACTTAAAGGCTAGAATGGTCACTGACCCGGCCATGAACAAGCAACGCCTAAGCATGACCTACGTTTTACCACATCCTCCTGACACCAGCTTGGACTTACTATGCCATTCCAGATGCAGCGGCTTTTCCGGAACCCGATGTCAGCATGGACATGACGTTGTGAGCGGTTGGGAGAAACGGAAGTATTCCCGTAGGCAAACCAACCAACTCCCGCCCTCAAAACAGATCACTTGGCTTCCACCATCGTCCCTACGAGTCCTCGACACCCACGAAACCTTTCTTCAGCTCGTGAGTGCAGAGCAAGCTCTGCTGAGCCTAACCCACGATCCCGTAGTACCATTTTGCAAAGAGAACAAGTCCCCTACTTAAAGGCCTGAAATGGTCGCTGGCCCGGTCTTGGACAGGCGAAGTTTGATCACAGCCTAAGGTTTTTCAACAACCTGCTGGCAGGGCTGGGATTTACTATACCATTCAGATAAAGCGGATATTCCGTACCCAATGTCAGCATAGGCAGCTAAAGTCAGGAGAAGGATAAAATAACAACTACCAATAATTATGTTAGGCACTACAGCAGCTGTGTTGTTGAAGGCATGGAACCCCCAACTTGAGATGTGTTCGCATAATATTTGGGTTGATTCCCAGTTTTGGCTTTGCAATCAATTTAATTTGCATAATTTATAGTTAAATACTTTCTATCCGCCAAAATCCACAACACTTTATCGGTATTTGAACACAACAGCTTATCAGTTTATCTACATTTGGCTTCAAACCCGCAAGACAACGCCACCGTTGCTGTTATTAAAGGCGGGTTTGATACTCTCTTACTTCTCACCAGCTAGGCTTTTCAAATGTTTTGGGAAACAAGCTTTGCCCAAATTTGCCTCTCAGGAGTTTCCTACATAGAGACGAGCTCTATAACACTGGTACATGACTACTCTCATCTTAGTCTACTTACCGTTCTACACCACAGTATACTCTTGCCTTTTCATCTTTCACTAAGTTGCTAATTTTTCCCAATTCTGCTATCGCCCTACCAATTATCCTACTAAAACTAAATAATCAATTGTAAAGCATTATTTCAAAAGTCCACATATCTATACTGTCTAGAATTTTCACGCAAGAACATTTCAAATAATATTGCTATACCACTAATTGCAGAATAAATGTAAAAGGAAAGCGTTTGAGCCGTTTTCGAGAAAATTGCAAAATAGTGAAAAAGGAAATCATTAAAAATATACTGTAAAAAATAACGGTCGACTTTTGTCCAGAATTTCGGTTTATATTTTTCTATTACTGCCTAGGAATATTTTTTTTTGGAAAAACAACTAATTAAAAAAAAAAAAGAAATGAAAACAGAAATCTAATTCTTACTATTCTTTACGATAATTTTACTTTTCTTTTATTCCTAGGATGTCTTATTCCAAGACTCATCATGTCTCAAGGATGCGATTTAGATTTTCAACTTCAGTCGCGGTGCATACCCTAATGCATGCCATAATGATTTTATTCAGTCTCTTGTGAGTTAAGAAATTCTTAAATCCTTATGGTTCTTAATTGCTATGGTCGATTAAATGTTGGTGATTACAGGACGAGACGTTTCATTAAAAGTAGAATTCTATATATACTCTGTAGAGCGATGTAAAGTTTTCCTATGTTGTCCGCCAATTCAAGGAGTCTTAAAAGGTTGTTTTATACTAAGTCTTTCATACCATTCACAAGAAGTAAAGTGGACCCGTCCATTCTGTCTACAGTCGTCCTAGAGTCTCTTATACCGTTCAATAAGAAGATTTTTCCCTCACTAATTCCATCTATAGTCCAAAAGGGCTTATTTGAGAGCGGTCGAATGTTGAGAAATATAGAGAATATGATCGGAGAAGAGATCATATAAACTTCATTTAAACTTCAAATGCCATGATATAGTGAGGACAAAAAAAAATAATAAAAAATATCTGGAAGGTTGATTAGATAAAATCTGACTAGCAAGGAGTTAAAAAGAAGTAATTGTTTGGAAAAGTACTTTTTCAGTATAAGCCAGAGAATGGGACACTCTGCGGCCCCCGGATTATAAACGCCTCCTTGAAGGAATCGGAAACCAAGGGGTTGCGTGAAGTTATCTGTGATTAAAATATTATTAAAAAAACAGTTTAGGGACATCAGAGATATTTTCCGTGATAGCCTGCTTCTTTTTTTGTGCTCATCGACCGGATTCGGGCGTTCGCCCATCATCAGGATGTTTTTTGTCAAACAGCGTAATAACATAGACTTGCACAGAGCAAATACACTTGATACACTGTTTGACAAAAACATCCTGATGCTGGGTGAACGACCAAAACCGGTCGATGACCACAAAAAGAAGCAGGCTATCACGGAAAATATCTCTGATGCTTTCCAGTTCTGCGGAACCAATCACAACAAGTATAGGGACACTTTGTCAATTAGAAAAGGTTTAATTGGAAAATGGTTGTTGATTGTAAGAATTTGTAAAACAGATTAGCATCAGATCATGAGAAAACGAATTTTTTTTTTATTAAGATCTCAATGATCTTCAAAAGGTTTCTATGAGCGTGGATCAGTTCTGCAGATTGTTTAAAATCAGTTATGTTATAGAAGGATCTACTCCTAGTCTCAGTGATTATTTCAATATCTAACTCTTGCATATTTGAGAGTGTAGTTCAGTTTCCGTCTAAAGATGCCTGTCTATCTCAGAACACTCCTTAAGAGGATTGAAAGATAATGGAGGAAGTTAAATTAACGGGCATACCTGGTGAAATACGTTTGATATTGGTAAGAAGATTAATGAAGGAGTGATTTTTTTTCTGTTATTGGAAAAGGTAATTAAGTGGTCCTATCAATAACTTCGATAATAGCGCGTGTGTTAAATAACAGATGGTTGTTACTTAAAACGCCTAAAGGCATCTTTAACGATTTTAGCATATGATAATTACGAAGAAGAGTAACTTCCTTGTCTTTCTTAATATAAGAAAACCATTTGGAAGTGGTGGAGCTAGATATTGTCTCTTCTTACTGCTGATGGGAGTTTGTTAAAAGGTTTTTGGCCTCTTAAGTTGTTGAATCGATATTGCAAAGTGTCTGTCACCATATACAGCACATTTAAGAGGGACAGTTAAAGTACTTTATTAGAAGAGCCTTTTAATAATTGATGTTCTAAACTGTAAAACAAGAGTAATAGTGAGGACTTGAACCACATATGATATTACAGGCATTCCCTTCTTTGACGTTAACATAAGTTTTGTTTTTTATTGAGTATCACATCCACTTGGCCGATATCGGAGGACTTAGAAAGGTAAATTAAAAATTTCCCAACAAACAATGAAATATTCTGTTTATCGTAACTTCTCCTCTTTAAATATCCTATAACATTCCTTAATTTTTGTTCCTTCCTGTAAGAGAAAGAGTAATGGCGATAATGACAATTTTTCAAAAATAAGGTTCTCACAGGAAATACATGTTTTAATTTATGAAGAAATTTGTTGAGGTTCGGTCAAGAAAGAAACATTCAAATTATGCCAACGTTTCGACAGAGTTTTCTGTCTTTATCAAGGCTTTAATATATAGATAATCATGAAGATGTGGTGAAAAAATTTTTTCCACATCTTCACGACCATCTATATATTAAAGCCTTGATTAAAAACAGAAAACTCTGTCGAAACGTTGGCATAATTGAATGTTTTGTTTTTCTTGATCGATCCTCACCAAATTTCTTCATAAAATAATTCATCAACGATCAACAAATACTTGTAAGTTTCACAGAGTCCGAAAAAAAAAAATGATTTCCAGAAATTCGTCTAGTGTTATATCAGAATTTTACTTATATCTATGATTAGTATAATTCAAAAATGGAAAATCAAAAACTGGCCACTACCAGAGGGGACACAAAAATAAGTTTTAGTCAAAATTGGGCCGGAGGCTTGACTAAATAGACTTTTCAGTTTTTTGCAATTTTTTTTTTCAAAAAACTACTTCGACGATGATTTTCGCTAAAATCTGGTATTTTATACGTCGTAGCATGCAAATTTATTTTCTTTCTGGCCGGTTTCGGATTTTTATCCATCGTCAGAGCAAATTCACCAAGTTCCTATAGAGAGTTCACTTCAACGTAATATTTTTGTTACTTGTTACTCACACTTGTTGATTGTATATAATTATGTGGGGAGCCGATAAGGTTATGTTACTATGTGTATGTGATTAATGGCAAAATGGAATTATTGTAAATTATGATTAAACTTTAGAAAAATAGTGTATTATTAATTTCAGAGACATTTTCCGTGGTAGCCTGCTTCATTTTGTGGTCATCGACCGGTTTCGGGCGTTCGCACATCTTCAGGATGCGTTTTTTAGACAGTGTGACAACACAGACTCGCACAGATCAAACCCAGTTTCACACTAACTCTATTCACAACACTCTGAGTTAGTGTGAAACTGGGTTTGATCTGTGCGAGTCTGTGTTGTCACACTGTCTAAAAAACGCATCCTGAAGATGTGCGAACGCCCGAAACCGGTCGATGACCACAAAATGAAGCAGGCTACCACGGAAAAGTCTCTGATGCTTTCCAGCTCTGCGGAACCAACCACCACAACAAATATTATTAATTTGTTTACTGTTTTGCAGAATACTCCATAACTAAATTTTTAATAGTGTTGTAAATTATGCTCAGTGTCTTATCAAGTTATTTTTATTAGGGGGGGGGATAAGTTATTTCAGGAGTATACTGTACTAATAGGAATAGATAAAGTTTGAAGAAAGGCGATGCCAAAGTTTATGGACAGTCAAATGCTTGTACAAGTAATATATAAATGTGAAATAAAAGCAGAGTTAATACAAGAAAATACGAGTAAGTAAGTAAATTTATATGCTTGTGTTGGGTTAGGCTAGTACGCTGTGTATTGGGTTCCTTTCGAAATCCTTAGGGGGTAGCACACTGATGGTGTAGGTTGCAGTGTATTAGGCTCTTCTCTGGACTTTTAGAGACTAGCGCAGTATATAGTGTAGTCGCTGTAATTTGGACCCTCTCGTGTGCTTTAGTGATCAGCGCAATAGATCGTGTAGTTCGCTCTGTATTTGGCCTCTCTTGGGAGGTTTAGAGAGTAGCACAGTTGATCGTGTAGGTAGATGTGTGTATTGGACATTCTCCGGAGTTTTAGCGAGTAGTAGAGAGATCGTGTAGGTCGCTGTATATTGGGCTCCTCTCGTTTGTTTTAGGGAGTAACACAGCCGATCATTTAGGTCGCTGTGCATAAGGCCCCTTTCGGAACCTTTAAGCAGTTGCACTGCATATCGTATAGGTCGCCGCGTATTGGGCCCCTCTCGGGACATTTAGAGTGTAGCGAAGTAGATCAGTAGGTCGCTGTGCATTACGCCCTTCTCCGAAGTTCTATACAGTAGCATAGTAGATCTTGTTGGTCGCTGTGTATTGGGCGTCTCTCAGATGTTTAAGGGAGTAGGGCATTAGATCATATAGATCGCTGTGTATTGAGAATCTTTCTGGAGAATTGCGGTGTAGTGCATTAGTTCTTGTAGGTCGCTGTGGTTTGGGTCCCTCTCGGGTTTTTTAGGGAGTGCACAGTAGATCGTGTAGTTGGCTGTGTATTAGCCACTCTCGGGAGTATTAGGGAGTAGCCCAGTAGTCCGTGAATGTCGGTGAGTATCGGCCCTTTTCGGGAGTTTTAGGACTCAGCAAATTAGATCGTGTAGGTCGCTGTGTATTGGGCCTTCTCGTGAGTTTTACGGAGTAGTGCAGTAGATCGTGTAGGGCGCTTGTATTGGACTCCTCTCGGGTGATTTAGCGATTGCGCATTAGATCATTAATTGGCTGTGTAATTGGCCACTCTTGGGAGTATTAGGGTGTAGCGCAGTAGATCGTGAAGTTCGGAATGTGTGTATTGGCCCTTTTCAGGAGTTTTAGGGTGCAACAAAATAGAAGGTGTAGGTCGGATTTTATTGGCTCCTTTTGTGTGTTGTAGAGAGTAGCACAGTAGATCTTGTATGTCGCTTTGTATAGGGCCCCTGCGAGAGTTTTACCGACTATCACAGCAGATCATGTAGATCGCTGTGTATTGGGCACCTCTCGGGAGTTTTACTGAGTAGCACAGAAGATCTTGTAGGTCACTGTGTATTAAGCCCCTCTGGCACTTTTGGAGAATAGCACAGTACATCGTGTAGATCGCTGTTTTCTAGCCCGTCTCGGGACTTTTAGAGTGTAGCACGGAAGACGTGTAAGTCACAGTGTGTTGGGCCCCTCTCGGGATAAGAGGTTGGCTGCAAACGGCAAATTGGAGAAGAGTTAAAATAAATAGAGGAAATCAATTTTCGTTAAACTTGTTAATTCAACTAACTGTAAAAAAAAAAAAAAAAAAACTACAACTTTTATTTGAAACATTTATGTAAGAAAGAACCCTTTAAGGGGTTTTATGGGGAGAAGGATACCGTTAGGCTTTCCTCTAAAGTGCGATTTCAATATATTACATGATTCTATCGTCTGTATAATATTATATTAATGGGAATTAATTGTATTGCTAAATTTCTGAGTTTGAAGAAAATTGGTTAACCGGAAGTACGATAATTTTGCTTAATTTTATTTCGCAGGTATGTATGTACATTACTTACATATTCATCAACCATATACTGGGTATAAATATAAATAAATCAATCAATCAATCAATCAATCAATCAAAACTATGTAAATTGCACTCAGAGAAAGTCGTATAATTGTTTCACGACAGAATATTATTATTATTTTTTTTTTGTTTCAATATTATTATCATAATAGGACCTAATAAGAATAGAGAAATAAATTATGCAATACAAATCTAAATTTATGTTAATTGATTTAGACTTTACGTTACAGTAACTGATAACAGTCCATTCTAGTAACAATGATCAAATTATAAATGGGATACAATAGGGCTGCCCGATATACTGATGCCGATTCTGCTAAATAATTTCCATTGCTAATTCTAACAATAATAGTCCGTTAAAGACGTAAAATATGTATATAAAATAGACAATTATTTCAATTATGATATCATAAAACTGTTAATAATAATAATAATAATTAAGTGATAAATGATGTAACAATATATATATTTTCCTGTATCCATTTAATTGTTTTATAATTATTCAATTTCAATTTAATTGAATTACCCAATTAAAAATCAGTATATAAACTAAAACCTATCGTAGTATTTTTTATTTTTTATTTTCTAGAGATTAAAAATAATCCATGTTGCCAGATATACATACTGAATACAGTAGTAAATAAAATTTATTAATATTAAGATTCTCAAAGCATTTTTTTTTTTTTAAGAATTTATTTTTTATTTTCTGTTACTCCTAGTAAGAGGAAGTATTGTAATCGTGTCAAATTTTCGAATATCGAGTTTTCACCAGAAATATCCGTTTTGTGGCCCCCGGAGTCCAAAAAAAATGGGTTTTTAGCAAATCGTCTGTGTGTGTGCGCGTGTGCGTGTATATGTATGTGAAAAGCATAGAGTTCAAAAACGAAAAACCATAGAAAGTTGAAACTTGATATTCCGTTTAGGTATCGCCATGAGATCTGACAGTACGTTTTCTGTAAAAAAAAAAATTCCTCAACCAGAAGTACCACTTTACTAATTGTTTTTTTTTTTTTTTTTTTTTACTTTTTTTGCGATTTTCTCAAAAATGGCTCCAATGATTTTCTTCAAACTTGATATATCAACTAACACATACAAAGAGCTACAACTTTTATTTGAAACAGTTCTCTGGGAAAATTCATTTAAGGGCACTTTTGGGGAAAAAGTGGGATTAGGTTTTCCACTAAAGTGCTATTTCAGTTTACTATACAATACTATCATCTAAATAATATTAATTAGAATTATTTTTTTTTTGTTTGTTGATTTATATTTACAATTTGTAATAATACAATAAGTAAATGTAGGCTTAGATAAATGTGGCTTGAAGACTTGTTACTACTGTAATTTAACAATTTGTTGGTGCAGTCCACGTCAAAATGTGGACCGGAACAATGGCGACAAGGCCTGTTCTTTATTAGATTAAAAACTCTACGAGTGGAAGTTGGTTTTAATGTTGGCTTCTGACCTTTATTTCGATGCGGGCATTCTCTGTGGAAATGCATTTGCCCACAGAAACGACAAGGAGAAAGTACGAGGATTGGAAGTTTTCGTAGTAACAGCGAAAACTGTGGAGTTGGTTTTAATGTTGGCTTCTGACCTTTATTTCGATGCGGGCATTCTCTGTGGAAATGCATTTGCCACAGAAACGACAAGGAGAAAGTACGAGGATTGGAAGTTTTCGTAGTAACAGCGAAAACTGTGGGGTTCGTTTCAGAAGCCTGAACTTCTTTTAGGGCATTGGCATAAGAAAGTGCTTCGTCTAATTTTTGAGGTAGCTTAGTTTGCACCTCATTACGAAGCGGTTGAGGAAGTGACTTCAGGAACGCATCAGTGGCCAGTTTATCTAAAATAGTTTGTAAGGCCTCGAGTGGGTTAGCTTGTGCTTTTAAATGAATGGCAGATTGGATGTGTCTTATCCTATCCGCGAAGGTTTCAGGAGACTCTGTTGGAAGAGATTGAATATTAGTCATCTGTTGTAAGAGGACTAGGGGTGTTTTCTCCTTACGAAATCGGGCTAGAAGTCGCTCTGAAATTAGAGGATACGTTATAGTTGTACCCTGGCGTTGTAATTCCGCTTTCTGGGTGTCGTAAAATATTTTTGCAGAACCTGAGAGTCTAAGAGCTAATATTTCTAATTTAGCAGCGTCGTCCCAGCCAGAAAGGCTAGCACAATGGCTAATTTGGTCTAGGAAATCGGACACTTTGGCTGAATTTTCGCCATCGAAAGTGGGTAAGCTATTGATTAATTGCAAATTTCTTAAGGAACTAGCTTGTTGATTGCTGGGGGTGGGAGGAGGATTAGCTAATTCTTCTGGACAGCCAATGCCACTCTTCCTGTGACAGGAGGTCCTTGGCCACTGGCGCTTCAAACGTCTGGGAGGATTCCCAGGAATGGTTAGAGAGGACAGGTTTGTGACGTTCGTGTGTGTTCCTAGTTTGCTGTAGAATCGTTTGTAAACTTGTTGCGTTAAGTCGTGTACAAATGGGATTTGAAGGTCAGTATGTAGCGTCATGTTAGAAGCATAGTATCGGCATTGTGTGATTGTTCGCAGTATCTTGTTCTTTATGGCTTGTATCCGTTTAGTGTGTGTCGGTTTGGCAGTTCCCCAGAGTTGTAGTCCGTAGGTCCAAATTGGTTTTATTATGGATTTGTAGATTTGAACTTTCTTTTTCAAGTTTAATCTAAGATCTTTTGTCAAGTAAGCGTTTTACTAGGAAGTATCTGGTTTTCATTGACTGTCGAGTTTTCGTTACGTGTGTGTTCCAAGTCAAGCGTCTATCTAGGTAGAGTCCGAGGTATCGAATGTCTTTTTCGTGTGGTATAGTAGTATCGTTAATATACACAGTCGGACAGTTTGATCATCTGAGGGTGAATGTTACATGTATACATTTTGTTTCATTAATTTTGATTTTCCAAAGCTTGAAGTGTTTTTGTATAAGGTTTAAATGGTCCTGTAGGAGTGAGGATGCAGTGGTGGCGTCTTTGTGAGTAAATATGTTTTTGAAATTTCGAGTTTGAAAAAAATTGGATGACCCAAAGTGGGTTTTTTTTTACTGAAATGTATTTTTTCAGTTTTCCAGTATTTTCTCGAAAACGTTCTCCCAACGATTTTCTTTAAACTAGGAATGTAAACTACGCATATATAAAAAGCTACAACTTTTATTTGAAACATTTCTCCTGGGTAAAGTCATTTAAGTGGGCTTTTGTGGGTGGGATGGAGTTATGGAGTTTTTCTCTAAAATGCTATCATAGTTGATTATACAATTCTACCATCCAAACAAACTTAATTAGTAAATTAGTAAAGAAAATTAAAGTAAACCGGAAGTATACTTTTACTAAACATTTTTTTTTCATTTTTCGAAGAACTCCAACGAATTTTATTAAATTTGGTATACAAACTTTAAAATACGTCAATTACAATTTTGAAAACTGGAGTAAGAGAAAGTTGTGTGAGTGTTTCACACCAGATTTTTTTTTTTTTTTGTCTTTGTTATAGTTTTAATCTTGGTATCTGTAATTGGGCAAACCGTTAAATAAATAAATAAATAAATTACAAAAAAAACAACGTAACTTTGTTAAATTAACAAAGATCCTACAACCTTTTTACAACAATAACCATTCAATCTATCAATAACACAGATTCAAGAGAAAAAAAAAGAAGAAATCTACTCTTTATATATTGGATAGGAAATGTTCTTTAAGTTTCCATCTCCTACATGTTTTTATATACTATAATAGTTTTGTCGGTTGTAAAAAAATATATATATAATCTTTAACGCCTGAATAAGTGTATTTTTTACAGCCCTCGATCAGGTGTAGCATTCGTTTCTGCATGTATTGGCAAACTTGAACTCAATTGTACAATAGTATCACCTGTATTCACTTTCAAATAAATAACTATTTACTGCAACAATATAATCGTAATCATTATACAACTAATACAGTGAAAAACTTTAATGAAACGTAAACTAAAAATTAGTGAATAGAAATTCTAATTAGTAAATAAAAGCGCTGTTTTACTTTCTCTTACTGGATTGAAATTTTGGAAAATGAGTTTTCTCTAGGAATATGTGGTGCCCTAAGTGAGTAAAATTTTTTTGTGAATGGTCTAAGGTGTGTGTGTATCTGTGTGTGTGTGTGTGTGTGTGTGTGTGTGTGAGAGAGAGAGAGAGAGAGAGAGAGAAAGAGAGAGTGAGAGAGAAAGGCGGACTCTTTATGCTTGTGATTATAAACAAAAAAACTCGAATCTCAAGCATTAGTCTCCGCTTAGGATGTTATACTTATCTCCCAAACAGCTAGTTCAGTAATTGGAGCCTTCACAGGGACCCATTTGACTATATGTAGCCAAATTTAAACAAGAAACTCTTCTTTTTTTCCATTTTATATATCAATCTCTCTAGTTACATAGACTGCAAAATAATGTTCACATTCAATTCAAAGGTTTATGTGGTAAATCATTCTTAAGCCCCTCAGATGGGTTGGCTTTATTCAATTTCTTTTAACCCTAGAGGCATTATCATTATTATTTGGCTGTGGGGAGGGACCAAACCCTACGCTATCCAAAGACTCACTGGGAAATACTACTACTACTAGCTCCCCCAAGAAAAACAACAACAAACCGGGTCTAGAACAAATATCCAGACTCAGGTCCAATCCATCTAAGATTCCATTCGGATCGCAGTCCGAACAAAGCGGACAATAACCTTAAAGGGAAATAGCCTAAGCTCTTCCACAAAAATTCTGTTCCAACCAAAAGTCCTAAATTCCTAATTTTCTCACAACCCAGGCAATCTGCAATAAGATGGATGGGTGTTTCCTCCTCTATCTCATAGACTCTACAAAATGGATCCGGCATGAGCCCTAATACGTAGAGATGTGTCTTAAACCACAATGTCCAGTAAGGGTTCCAACCAGATGCCTGAGAGAGCTCCGTGAAAGACACAGCAACGTCTCACTAGTAGCCCTGTCCGGACCACCGATGAGCATTTTGGACTGCCGGCAACCAACGGTGGTCATCCATAAGGATGAATGCTGTGAAGCTGGGAAGCCTGTCAGACATGTGCCAGAAGATACGCCAGCAGCAGGCTCGGGACTAATGAAAGAGAGAGAGGCGTCTAATTTGGCAAACCAATCGACCTCCTCATTCCCAGAAATTCGCATATGCCCTGATACCCAGACTAGAAGCACATCCTACAGAGAAGAAAGCTTCTCCAGTCTTTTAGAACATTCTAACACCAACCTGAAGGTGAAGACACATGAACTCAGCTCCTTCAGCGCAGACTGGCTGTCCGAGTAGATATAAACACTTTTTAAGTTAGTGTTACGTACCCTCTCATCCAAAACACAACAAAGAATAGCATAAATCTCAGTCTGGAAGGCACAAGAGATACTGCCAAATGATCTCCGTTCTCAAAAAAGACTGCAGCTCCAGACCTACCATCCATTCTGGAACTGTCCGTTTAATACCAGACAGTAATTATTAGGTAACACACTAGACGGACCCAATCTTGGCCAATCTTCCTTAGAAGGTAACCTGACTCTGTAAGTATGCTTGAAAACAAAAGTCTTCAACATTCTAACAGAATGAAAACCTGTAATAGCAACCTTTAAAAGCATCACGCGATGAATGGAAGAATGACCGTATCGTTTATCCTGCCAAAATCCTGCTTGTTTAATTCTGTAACAGGCTTTCATTGCCACAGTTTTCACCTCTACAAAGAGCGGTAGGAACCCTGGAGACAGTTTCTAGGTCAGAGATTGGCTGTCGTGGTTGAGACCTATTCGCCAATATATTTTATGAGCTGACCGAGGGTGTAATGCGTAGTTGACGTGCGCTTGGAGGCTGTGATGGCGTCTTGGTGCAGTTGCTAATGGAACTATTGAGTATAGCTATTTTGCGGAGAATTTAATATTATTATTACGAGTACCAATCAAAATAGAACACTTTATATTGCAAAGAGGATATCTAATCTAATCTGACAAACAAGCATAGAATAGTAAAGATTTAAAATGCCATTTGTGGCTCTCTCTTTTGCTAAAAACGAATAAATATCGTAGTGAAAAGACGATTGTAAAGGTCATCCTCATAAAGGACTTACATTTTTATTTAAATATAAAATATATAAAAAATCTTGGCTAATATATTTATGTATTTTATTGCTCCCTCTTATAAAAAAATAAAAGAACTGATCCTTTTTATATTTTATATTTTTATCTATATTAATATTATTGTTATATTTATGTTACAGTACGACTGGTAGTGGGGGTAGCAAGTCTCCTGGAGGTACTACACCGGGTGCATCTGGTCCAGATTCTAAGACACCTCCAGCCCCACATAAAGCTTTACACAATGTTAAAGGAGAGCATCCGTCTGTCAGTAACACAAACCAACAAGATGTACATCGACCTCAACTAACTCATAATGCTTTCATCATATCAGCTCTTTTTATTTTAAAATTAGATTTAATGTTTTACAATTATTAGATTTATTTTCTTTTTTTTTTTGCACTTGGCCCTCAAATATTTTTTTTTTTTTAATTATTTATTACTTTATCTATTTATTAAATATAAGCATTATAAATTATATATATTATGCAATCCTATTTTAAATGATTCTTAAAACAAAATGCTGCATAACTTTTATTCTTTTTATTTTGCATCATTTGCTTGCAAATTATTTTAGAGAGAATAAAAAATAAGTTATATTTTTAAAAATAATTTGAATCTAGATACATAGGGGTTTTTTTTTTTTTTTAGAGTATTAATATTTATAGAAAAACCTCAATACCTAATTCTCCAAATGTACATAGATTCCAAACTTTGATAAAAAAAATTACATAAAATTGACATTAAAAATTCAAAACAATTACTAATTAATTTTTATTGAAATGAAAATTAAATTTACGCTAAAATGACATTTTTAAGAAAGTTAGATTAATTTCCTTAAAAAGAAAAAAAAATCTCATTTCATTTTAAGAATTAACTTTTCTTTTTTTTTTTTATCTTTTGTTTTTTTTTTTTTGTTTTTAATCCGAAATATTTAATTTAATTTTATAATTTTTTATACATTTTCAAATTATTTGCACAAATGTTTGTTGATCTGTATGAAATCAATTCACCGATTTTCACTGAATGGACCACATTTGTTAAAGTGATTGGTTTAAATGCACTCAGTTCTTCTATTATATATGCACAATATATTGTCATTTATAACCTTTAATTTCAAGAGTAAATTTTATTGCATTTCTGTCATATTATTATTTTTTTTTTTTAATTTAAGGCGCGTCAGCATGTATGAGCATTGGCACCCAGAGGCTTCTCAGTGCACTGCCGGCCTCCGGACAGTGTTCTCTTGTTACAGACAACAGTGTCCATCACCGGACAATGAGCTTTAGAGGCTACTAAAAAGAAAAAAATTAAGGGCAGCACAGCTGGACTTGAACCCGGTTCCTCCGCGTGGTAGTCCAGTACGCTAACCACTCAGCTATTCCCTTCCTTTATTGTTATTATTATTGATGTTATATAAATTTATCATACTTCCTATGCGAATTATGTGGGGATAATAAGATTAAAGTAAAAATTATTCCTTTTTTGATTTTGGCCGATCTAAAGTAACGTATCCTTAATTTAAAAACCATTCCTTATATAACAACTAAATCATGAAATATTAATTTAAACTTCATGCCTCACATCCAATTTGTTCCATACTGACTTTGTAATACCTCAAAAATATTTTATTAACAGAAAATAATTTACTAAATAGATTTTTAAATTTATACCAAATTAATGCGCTACATATCTTTAGAAAATTTTTCTGGACATTGGCGAAGAGAATGCACGCTAAAAATGGATGGCCATGTATTAGTGGTGGGACGATTTAGTATCTATTGGTTACAAAAATGTTCATAAATATTCCGTAACAAATATTCAAGACTATTTAAATTTGTTATATGATTATTTGCAAATATTCCCATTGTTTATTTTAATGAAATTTGTGGATTCGGGATCGTTACTCAGTAGGGGACGGTAGTTACCAGTAGCGGCTGGTGAAAATTCTGAGGGTGATGCATAAAAAAAAGAAAACATAAATTTAATTTATTTTTTCCTAAATATTAACCGATTCCATCAGAGATATTTTCCGTGATAGCCTGCTTCATTTTGTGGTCATCGACCGGGTTTTGGGCGTTCGCCCATCAGCAGAATGTTTATGTTGAACAGTGTAATAACATAGACTTGCACAGAGCAAATACAGTTGATAAACTATATGTTGGCAGAAGCAGTGTATCAACTATATTTGCTCTGATGCTAAAATTTAAAATAATAAATAAATTTAATTTAAAATAAATAAGTTTAAAGTAATGTAAAGAATCCGAAGAGAGGGATCTAAAGCAGAGAGAGAGTCAATCTCACTCACTAGTTTAAGCCAGACTAGAATGGGAGAACCTGTTTATATATAGCTGCGTTAGCCATACGAAAGAGTTTTCCAACGGCCTTGCAACAGTCCATACAGCAGTCACAACGCGTCAACAACCCTTCTCTTTACTCACTCTAAATCTCTCACTACCATTTTCTATATTCGTGTAAAGTCCAGGCAGTTTGTGTTACATTCCTTATAATACAGTGTTCAGCATTACTTCCAGTTCATTATCTCTCGCACACAATTCTCTCCTATTCATACCCATTATAAATAATATAAAACTATTTATTGACCGTTGATGAATTGTATTGTGGAGAAATTTGGTGAGGATCGGTCAAGAAAGAAACATTTAATTAAGCCAAAGTTTCGATAGTGTTTCCTGTCTTTATCAAGGCTTTAATCTAAAAAAAAAAAGAAAACAATACAATGAAGAATTACAATGCATTAATAATACTGAAAATGCAGAATAATAATAAAAAAAACAAAAACAAAAAAAGGAATTTTTTTAAAAAAATAATATATTAAACTTACATGAGAAAGTCGTGAAGATGTGGAGAAAGAATTTTTAAACTTACACATTTTTTCATCGCAGAAACATAAAAAGGAAAATTAAAAGTTATTAGTGTCTTGTCATAAATCATCTACAGAAATTTCCCCAAATCCCTTTCACTTGCCTATTCACCCACTTTCTGTAGATGATTTCAGTGAAGTAGTTAGTAACTTTTAATTTTCTTTTTTATGTTTCTGCGATGTAACAAATGTGTGTTTTAAAAATTCGCGACTTTCTATATGTAAGTTTAATATTATTGTTTTAACATTTTCTTTTTTTGTTTTTTTGTTTTTGTTATTATTATTTTGCATTTGACATTATTTTAATGCATTGTGTTTCTTGACTGTATTGTTTTTTTTAGACTAAAGCCTTAACAAAGACAGAAAACTCTGTCGAAACGTTGGCATAATTGAATGTTTCTTTCTTGACCGATCCTTACTAAATTTCTCCATAATACGAGGCATGTTCAGAAAGTAAGTGTACTAAGGCTCTCACGGCCGGAGAGATTTTGTTTTCGACATGTTGGCTACACTGTCGTGTAGCCTGATTCCTCCCCTCCGCAACGAGACCGGTTTGAGGTCAGTACGTTGAGAACTGTTGACGCGACAATACGTTTCGTGGAAAATGTCAATCCAATCTCCCACCAAGTGTGAAATATTCAAGGTCGGGCAAGAGTTTTTTGAAACGCTAAAAACTCCATGGAGATGAATTTCTCCGCTCCAGCATTACTGGAGATGAAACTTGGGTTGCACACTACACACCTGAAACCAAAAGGCAGTCTCAACAGTGGCGTCACATCTCTTCACCCTCCGCCAAAAACTCCAAAACCACAATTTCAGCCAAGAAAATCATGGCATCCATGTTTTGGGACTGTCAAGGCATAATTTTAATTGAATATATACCTCAAGGGGAGACCATCAACACTAAAAAAATTGCGGAGGGCGATTCAGAACAAAAGGAGTGGCATGCTGACAAAGGGAGTCTGCCTGCTGCACGACAATGCCAGACCACACACTGCTTGCCTCGTTTAAATGGGATGTACTGAACCATCTCGCGCATTCCTCTGACCTAGCACCTTCAGATTACTATCTCTTTACCTCCCTCAAGCTGCACATGTGTGGAAAAAGGTTTTCAATCGACGAGGAGGTGAAGGGGGAGGTGGAGAAGTGGACGAAGGGGTTGGCGGGAAACTACTTCGAGGAAGGCATCAAAAAATTAATACCCCTGTTCACCAACTGCATTGAGAGGAATGTTGACTATGTCGAAAAATAGCTTACATTATATACAAATGTAACCAGGTAATTTTTTTGTTCAAATAAAAATTTTTGTAACCTACAAAAATTCAGTACACTTACTTATTGGACATGCCTCGTATTATAAATAATATAAATTCTTCAATTTTTGCATTTTCACTTCTTCAATAATCTTTCATTAAATTTTATATATAGAGGGCACTACTTATTTAACATTGCTAAATTCATTTATTTCGTACAGTGACAAATGAAAATGGAATGAATATTCGAACGAGTTTAGCCGTAAATAATTCAGACACTACATTTGATTGCCATGCCATTTCTTATATTATGTAATTTAAAAAGTTAATCCAAATGGTTTAAATATGTAATCACTGCCAAACAAAAATATTTTAATTTAATTTTATTACATTTATATATTGTTATATTTATTGTGATTATTTAATAATACCAACAAATTTGAGATTTTTCTTTTTTCCTGGAAATGCTTTTCTAAAAAAAAAAAAAAAAAAAAAAAAAAAAAAAAAAAAAAAAATGACAATATATTACTGAGTGCATGTGACACAATGGCACAAAAACTGGAAATGTTACACCATGACTACTTTTATTTTTAAATGGCACATGTTCATAAAAGTGCACAACACTGCATTTTATTAAGTGCTTTTATATGGAAGTGTTAGAAAAAAAGATAGAAAATACTAAGATAGAAAAATATGGATATAGAAAAAAAAAGAAAGGAATTTTATAAAAGTTAAGTTAGTGAAGTGTAAAAAAAAGGAAACTTAACAATAGACGTCTGAATAAAAGTTTTCTGAATTTAGTTAAAAAAAGTTTTAACCATTAGAAACAGTTAAGACATGGAAACATTATTTCTGAGAAATATATAAGTTCGCTATTTTTTATTTTTTTTATTTTTATGTTTTTTTCTTTTTTGTTTACTATTTGTCAATAAAGTGGAATGTATCATCAGTATCCTGTAACCAGATCCAACCACAACCATTTACAAAAATAGAATGTATTTAAAATGTTATTCAAATCGTCAGGCCTTAAATATTACAATGAGATGTTTGTAGGGCCAGAGGCTGCTTTAAAGAAAAAAGAATTCTTTATTACTCTACGTTTCGGGAACCATTGGTGCCCTTCCTCAGGAGCTGGGTCTACGGGGGCAGGCCTAAAGTTAAAATTAAGGCCAGCCTAGGGAAGTACGCCACACGGTCTTTCAGGCTGAAGTCGTGGCGTTACAACTCTGCGCTAGGGAGATTATAAGGCAAAGGATAATGGGTAGAAGAGTGGCCATATACTTCGACAGTCAGGCAGCCCTGAAGGCATTTTCCTCACACCAAATAATCTCAAGACTGGTGTGGGACTGCCTACTTGCCCTCACCGAGGTGGGTATTTGGAATAAACTGACACTCGCCTAGGTGCCGGGACATGCGGGGTTCCTGGGCAATGAGAGGGCGGATGCCCTAGCGAGGGAGGGCTCGCAGAATACCTTTATAGGCCCCGAACTCTTCTGCGGCTTGTCCAGGAGCCTCATCCACACTTCTATCAGGGGGTGGATAGAAGATCAGCGCCTGCGTTGGTGGCAGGGAACACCAGGACAGAGGCAGGCAAAGCTCTTCATTAAAAGACATTTGCCTAAATTCACCAAAGACCTACTAAGCCAAACCCGAAGGGATATAAGGTTAATTGTGGGTCTACTAACAGGGCATTGTAGGCTGAATAGACACATGCACCACCTACAACTTGCGGATAGTGCGGTATGCCGATTCTGCAAGGTAGAAGAGGAGACCCCGGCGCACATCCTTTGTGAGTGCGCCGGCCTGGCGAGGATTAGGTTTCTTCAATTGGGGACGGGCAATCCCGAAGCTGAAAGCTTCATGACGGAGCCGCTCTCAGCTTTGCTAGGATTGATTAGGAGGGCAAAGCTGGGGGCTGTTCTGTACCTTAAGGGGATCCACAATAGACCTCAATTTGTAGGTCGCAGTGGAATGAGGCTCACCCCCCCCTGTTTCTATTCTATTCTATTCCTCAGGAGCTCTGTAAAAATTTATTAGAGAAAATGCATTATTGTACAGGATAGTAGTTATGAAAAAGTGCATAGATTTAAAACAAAACAAAAAAAAGAAAGAAAAATTTAAATTAAAGAAATATTAACAGAAAAAATTATAAAAAAAACAGAAGTGACAGTAAATTAAATAACATGATTTTAACGTTAAGATAAAAAAAAGACAGATAAATATACCTTTAAGGTAGGGGAGGAGTGAACGATGAGATTGAAATAAAGGAAGCGTATCTACTTTTAAAATTAAAAATTAAACTGTTAAAAAGTGGGAGGGATAAGAAAAATGTTTATAGTGAAATGCGGCAATTTCAAATTTGGAGAAACAAATTACTGGCGAGTATCTTTTCTTAGGGTTAGAAAAATATTGTTGTAAGTTGAAGTTATGATTTCTTTGTCTTTTTTAAAATTGATAGAATTCGAATAAAGGTGAATTTGTAAGGATTCGGATAGAAGACGTTCTGAATGGTTGGGGGTAAGTGGTTAAAATGGAAGGGTTATTGAAATTGATGGCATGATTGAAAGTCAGAACGTGTTTGGAGAGAGCAGTGCTGTCATTTTTTTGTTAATAATGTATAGTTCGTGATGTCTGAGTCTTTTTTGTAAAAACTGTTTGGATTCACCTATGTAGCAAGCATTGATAGATAGATAGATAGATAGATAGATAGATAGATAGATAGATAGATAGATAGATAGATAGATAGATAGATAGGAAGATAGATAGATAGATAGATAGATAGATAGATAGATAGATAGATAGATAGATAGATAGATAGATAGATAGATAGATAAAAACTTTTGTTAATAATAAATACAATAATTATCACCTTAACATAAGAAAAGTAATTACTGACATAGCTTAATGGCTGTCTGTCAGGAGTGCTGATTAAATAATATGTTTAAATTATTAATATTTAGCTTTGGAACATATCCTCATTCTCTAGAAGGTCACACATTGAGCATTTGTAAGTTCCAGAAATGAAAGGTTTAAAATTTAAATTGAGGAGTTCCCCCCTTACTTTAATCAAATTACTAACGTGCGACCTTTCCAGACCCAGACCCATATAGTCCACATCCAGTTTATATATATTATGGAAAACACCATTCAGAGCCCGCTGTCTGTAACTCTCTTGGTAATAAACCATTAAACCATCCTTTATATCATTCATTTCTTGTTTAAGTTGTTCATTTGATTCAAAAACTTCACTAAATTCACAACATAAACGATTTGGATAGAATCCTTAAACCATAGTATTTTCTTACTAATTACTTCCTTGGCTGTGGTCAAACGGAAATCTTTATGATTTAAAGTTTTCAGTATATAATTGAAGTGCAAATTCACAAGTAAAAATATGTATTGGAGTAGACTTAGCCTCTAAATAAGTAATATAATCTGGGGTATTTTTTAGGAAATCTGAAAAGTTTTTTAATAAAATTCCTTTGAACCCTCTCTATTTTATCCACAAAACGATAACCCCAGGATTGGCAACCATAAGTCAACACTGATCGCATCGCAGAATTAAATCCATCATATTTTGCTGAAAGGGGAATAAGATCATTTAAGAACAGGTTAGACCAAACAGAATTAACCCCTAACAAAGCCTGACGAGAGCAGTCCGTGAAGTGGGAAACAAGAGAAAGAGATGAAGACAACGTAATTCCTAAATATTTATAGGAGCTAACAACTTTAACTGGTTGGCCATTAAACTTCCAACATTCTTTTTTACCCAACCTCCCTTCCGCCCTACCTAAACACAACAGTATTAGACTTAGCTAAATTTACCGACAAATTCCACATTATAACATGCTCTTCAACACCTTTAATCATATACTGAAGGGTTACCGCACTATCTGCAAATACAACTATGTCATCCACAAAAAGTAATAACTTTATTTTATAAGCCGAATTCCTCCAGTAAGATAATCTTTTAAATCATTCACAAATAAAATGAATAAGAGAGGACTAAGGTTGCAGCCCTGTTGTACTCCAGTAAGAGTTTCAAAGGGAGCAGGTAGGGGAAGGTTGCAGTTGGGTGCAATACATTGTAATGGGGTAGTAATAACGCTTGCTACATAGGTGAATCCAAACAGTTTTTTACAAAAAAAGACTCAGACAACACGAACTAGACATTATTGACTAAAAAAAAGATACCAGTAATTTGTTCTACCAAATTTGAAATTGCTGCGCCTCACTATAGACATTTTTCTTATCCCTCCCAACTTTTAACAGTTTAATTTTTAATTTTAAAAAAAATACTTTCTCATCTTTTCAAACTCAACGTTCACTCCTCTCCTGCGTTAAAGGTATATTTATATGTCTTTTTTTTATCTTATTGTTAATATAATTTTATTTAATTTACTGTCACTTCTGTTTTATTATTTCTTCTGTTTAATATTTCTTTAATTTAAATTTTTCTTTTTTTTTTTTTTTTTTTTTGTTATAAATCTACGCACTTTTTCTTAACTACAATACTGTACAATAATGTATTTTCTCCAATAAATTTTTACAGAGCTCCTGAAGAAGGGTAACCAATGGTACCCAAAACGTAGAGTAACAAAAGAATTATTTTTCTTTAAAAACTCCTCTGGCCATTGCCTTACAAACATCTCATTAGTATGTATTATTTACTTTGAAGTTTCAATTCTTCTATACGGTTTTTAAAAATTTGATATTTTTGTTAAAGTCAATTATTTACTTGAGAAGAATGTTGATTATTAAACAAAAGGTTTTTCCTTGGTTGGCCAAATGACCCACTTTAAATAAAAATGTATTCGCTGCACTGAATTTTATTTTAAATTCATTTACACGGAAATTTGTAGAATTTTTGGATAAAAGCTTGAGTTAAAGTGGACGGATTATTGCCTCTGATCCATCTAGCTCGATTCAACAACAAAATAACATTCATTTAAGTTTCGATTCCCTTGTGGAGCTAAAAGGTTGTTTGACCCACGATTGTGAGAAAAAGTTTAGAACTCGTAGATAGTAGCGAACCTATGTAGTGAAGACTAAAACTAAACGGTGGCCTGGGAGATTCGACATACTTCTTATCATACGTCACCCCAATTAAATTTGCCGTCTGATATTGCGCCGAATACGTCATAATTCTGGCTAAACTATAAAATCAATTTTACCACCTTATATTATTTTACTTTTATAATTTTTTTTTTTTTCTTGTTATTAAGTGATTTTTTGAAGAGCTTGATTTTCATTTTTTTTTCTAGTATATAAGTTACTGTTAAAATTATCATAAATTTCTAATTCTGCAACCGAAGTCTTTAGATTCCTTTTAAGTATACATTATGTAGCTGGATATCCTATCTACTGTTGTGTTTTTTTTTTGTATTCTTTTTATTTAAATTCATTCATTTTACTAAAAAAAATTTTTATAACATTACATATAAAAGCACTTATAAATCACATCTTCAGCAAAAAGAAAAAGTAGGTTTATTTATCTTACCGTAATAAATAATATTTACACATTAAAAATAAACTATTAATTATAAAATGATTATAATAAAGTTTTTTTTTTCTAAGTTTTTAATTAATTGAAGTTTATTTTAAATTATTTTAATTAGAAAATAATATCATCGGAGCCAATAATTTTTTTAAACAAGTTTACGTATAAATAAATTTTTTATTAATTTTTTTTTTTAATTATTATTATTATTATTATTATTATTACTAAATACCCCTGCGTTATCTACTGCATTTCCAAAGAGGGATAATTATTTATTTTTTTTTTTCAATTAAATCTATAAAAAGATTAAAAAAAAGAAATTAAATTTTTATATATATGTATATATTTCTTCTTTTTTTTAGAGCTGACATGGTTCAGGATGCGTTGGTTGAGATAATTTTCTTATAAAAATCAAATTTCTGTGTTAATATTCCTTTGTTTCCCTTTTTTACTTTCCTTTTAATTAATTGTTCTTCAAAGTAGTTTATTTGATTTTTTTTTTTTTTCCTCCTTTTTATTATAAATTATGTGTTATTAAATCGAGTAAAAAAAAAAAAAAAATAACTTGTATTAAATTACTAAAACATTAGCCTAAAATTCCATACTCCTAAGTTAATTGAATGATACAACTAATAAAGTATTTTAAACAAATTTAATGATTCTTAAATAAATAAATAATTTTAAATAATTATCAATTATTTTAAAGTAATATAAGCTTTTATAGCTTATGCTGATAGTATATTTTTACATTAAATACTTTTATATAATATTTCTTTAATTAAAAATCGCATTACGTATTTAAGCATGTTTTTCATTTTATATATTAATTTTACTATTTATTTTCATAATTAAGATTTATTTTTTGGATAAAGATAACTAAAATAATTATTCTTTCTGTAATTCTGCATTTGTTTATTAGATTTTTTTTTTTTTTTTTTACTTTCTCTTACGCCTAGTAAGGAGGAATTATTGTAATCTTGTCAAATGTTCGATACGGAGTTTTCACCGGAAATATCCGTTTTGAGGTCTCCTGAGTCCACAAAAGTGGTTTTTACCAAGTAGTCTGTGTATATATATATATATATAATAGGTGGCTATTAAATAGCGAGACTGACGCTGCTACGGAAGAAGTACGCATGCGTCAAACGCCAGCGACCGACAGCTGTTTAGCGCTTCTCTTTCGAATGCAGTACTCTCGCTTCTGTAAACAAATCCGTATAGCCGTAGCCTTCGTTCGCATTAAAGTTGTTTTTTTGTTTCGCCGGAAAAAATGGTAAATGTTACAATACAGCAACGAATTGTTGTGAAATTTCACTTGAAACTTGGAAAAAAAACCGCTACTGAAACTTATAATTTATTGAAAGAAGTGTATGGCCATGTATCGCATGCACGTGTTTTTGAGTGGTTTAAGCGTTTTCAAGATGGCCGAAAAGACATTGAACATGACTCACACCCGGGTCCCCTATCCACGTCAAAAACGGATGACAATGTCGAAACATTCGGTAATCTGGTTCGATCTGACCGTCGGTTAAGTATTCGTGAACACCGTGAAAGAATAAGGAGTGTCAATGACTTTGCCATGATGTAATGGAATCGTTTAGTGTGATTCCTGAGGTATGTAGATGTCTTGAAGAGGGCGGAAGTTAGTTTAGAGATTTGGAAGTTAGTGCTCGAATTATTAATACAGATTTTATAAAAATAAACTGTATTTGAACAATGATTTTAACGTAATAAATGGTAACTAATAACTAGCAAAATACTTAGGAATAACTAGAAGATAATAACTAATAAATTAGAATGATATAAATAAATGAACCAAGATGCACAATTAAAGGATAATAAGTTTAAATAAAACTGTATAGGGATGCGTAAACTGCTGCTCGTATATGAAGACGTACTCGTATAATCGTATATGATATAATCATCCCCTCTTCCCATGGGGCGAGTTTATATATTGGTGATGGCCATACTCACACCAAGACATCTGTCCTAGTGTGCGACCTTGTGCGACCTTCGTAGTTTGGTGACCACCGATTTAGGTCAGTGACCAGCCTTATCGGCGCTTGCTTTTGAAGTAAGGGTATTTACTCTTGGTTTGTTTGTTTGGCTGCGGCCTTGTCTTGAAGTCAGTCAGCTGGCTACGCCACTAGTTGTAAATTATTCTTTCTTTGTTGGATTTAACATTGCTATGACTTGCCGATGTCAATGACTTTGCCATGTCAAATACAGTTTATTTTTATAAAATCCGTATTAATAATTCGAGCACTAACTTCCAAATCTCAAACTAACTTCCGCCCTCTTCAAGACATCTACTACATCAGGAATCACATTAAACGATTCCATTACAGGAGAAAAACGACCCGAATTGTGGAAAGACAAGTCATGGGTTCTCCACCAAGACAAAGCGCTGGCTCATTCCGCATTGTCTGTCAAAAGGTTTCTAGCCTAGTACAGCATCCCAGTGTTAGACCATCCGCCTTATTCGCCGGATCTTGCACCGTGCGACTTCTGTCTGTTTCCCAAGGTGAAATCTGTATTAAAAGGAACAAGATTTGAGTCTGTTGAAGCTGTGAAAAAGAAAGCGGCCTGAAGTAGCTGACAGAAGAAGACTTCCAGCACTGTTTCAAACAATGGAAGATTCGCATGGAGCGTTGTAGGGTTAGTGGAGGGGTGGATATTGAAGGTGATAATAAGTAAATATTTATGAAATCAAAATAAAATGTTTTACAGCGTCAGTCTCGTTATTTAATAGCCACACCTCATATATATATATATATATATATATGTATGTATGTATGTATGTGAACAGCATAGCTCAAAAACGAAAAACATGAGATAGTTGCAACTTGATATTCCGTTTAGTTATCACCATGGAATTTGACAATATGTTATCTGTCAAAATTCCTCAACCGGAATTACCACTATACTAGTTGTTTTTTTTTTTTACTTTTTTGCGATTTTCTCAAAAAATGGCTCCGACGATTTTCTTTAAACTTGTTATTATGTCAACTAAGCATACAAAGAGCTACAACTTTTATTTGAAACATTTCTCCAGGAAAATTCATTTAAGAGGACTTTTGGGGGAAGGGTGGGGGTTAGATTTTTTTCATCTAAAGTGGTATTTCAATTTATTAGACAATTCTGTTATCTAAATAAAGTGAATTAGAATTGAATATTTTGTTGAAATTTCGGTTTTTAAAAAAAATGCCTTTACTTTACCACTTTGCCATATGATTTTTTTCCACTTTTTCGCGATTTTCTCAAAAATGGCTGTGATGATTTTTTTCGAAACTTCCTATAGAAACTAAACATACAATGATCGACAACTTTTATTTAAAATATTTCTCTGAGAAAATTCATTTAAGGGCACTTTTACGGGTGAAGGTGGGGTTATGTTTTCCTCTAATGTACTATCATAGTTGATTATACAATTCAATCATCCAAACAAAATAAATAATTGGCCAAAATTCTGAGTTGCAAGAAAATTAACAAACCGGAAGTGCACTTTTACTGAATAGTTTTTTCAGTTTTCGACGAATTCATTAAATTGGGGACACAAATTATAAAATTTGTCAATTATAATTTTGAGAACTGGAATAAGAGAAAGTTGTGCGAGTGTTTTACACCAGATTTTTATACTTAAAATACTTTTTTATCTTTTAAAATTGCCGCTATACTACCAACTCCATGCCTAAAATTATGCTGGAAATATCTTTTGATAAAAAATTTGCCGTGGGAATTAATAATAGCCCATATAATATGCAGTGCTTCATACAAGAATGTTGGCCATGCCATTATTAATAACTTGGCCAGCTAGAAAGCAGAACCCTAACACTGGTGTAATGAGCAATCTCTAGAAGGTTCTTGTGGCTGTGTATATTGCATCTTCTTGGGAGAGAATATCAGAGAGTTTAGATATTTTGTGTATTTAGCTACTTCAAGTTTATAATGCTATTAAATGGTCCCAAATTTTGTAGCATCTTTAAATACTGATGTAACTACGTATTTCAACTTTGTAGTAAAAGTACACAAAGACGGTTTACTGATGGTTTATCTGAAGCTCTATCCCACAAATTTCTATTGAAACTTGGATTTAAATTCCATTCCTAAGCTTACATTAGAAATCTTTCAGAGTTATCAACCAAATTCATCAGTTTAAATTGTTTACAAACGTTTCTTAATTCGAAAATGTCCTCCTAAAAAAGCGTATATCTTATAAGAAAAACAAGTAAATGTAGAAAAAATGTCAATTTACATTTCGTAAATCTTCTTCGTGTTTCCTTCATCTGTATGAATTTCTGAAGAATTAACTGTTAGGAGGAAGGCAAGAGACCTTGCGTCGAAAGTTAAGTAGCGCCAATTTCCGAAATAAATAATTGAAAAGAAAAATTCACTCTATTCAATGATTTTTATTTTATTTTTTATTTACTATTTGTTGTGAATTTAACAAAGTAACGGCACTGCAAAGATGATATTTTAATAAAAAAACTAATTTTTCATCTGCTAATTAAGGAAAAGTTACACGAAAACCGTCATTTTAATGATGCAAATGCATTTAAATAATCTGTATATATGGTTTAAGGAAGTGGCTAATAAAGCCACATCCACTGTGACATAGAAGATCAATTATAGCTCCGTACGGTGTCGGTATTTAACCATAGCATGTGGTCTTCCATAAAGTGTTCCTTGGGTAAAGTGTGAGCGTGTATTGTATAGTGTTGAACTAGATTTTGCCAAATCCAAGTAGTTGAACACTTCAACGGACTTATACACATAAAAAAAAGTAAAATAATGCCTATTTTTTTAGGGGGGGGCTTAACGTCCAACTACCAAATTAGTTGTCATGGACGGGAGCGGAAGCACATACAATATTAATAATATTTCTAAACAAATATAAAATTTAGCAGTTTATACACAGGACTCGAACTGGAGTCCTCGCACTTACAAAAGTCTATGCTCATAACCACTACACCAACATCCGCCCCAACGGACTTATAAACCCTTCGAATAGTGTGTGTGAGTGTTAGAGAGTGTCATTATAAGTGTTGTTTGGGTTGTTAGACTGGGATATCCACAGAGGCGCCAAGATCACTGAAGAAGTGGCACGTCATGAATAACAACTGATATTTACATTTTCAGTATATAACCCATTGTATAATAAAATAAATATAATACATGTATATATGTATAAATATTGACTTATTACAGAAGACTGTTGACAGAAAAACATGACAGAGATATAAATAAAAAATCTATTCCAAAAATAATTGCCACGATTCACAGCGTTCAGCAATGTATAGCAAACAATGATAGCTATGTTGCTGTGCGATGTCTTTCAACAGCCATCGTTATAAAAATATGGTATAAAAGGAATTTTGAATCGTTATATATGATGACTCGGATTCTTTTCAACTGTCTTTGATTGACGTTCAAAATTTTATACCGAAAAGATTTGAAATTATTTGCCATTAAAATCTTCTCTTTTTTTATCTTTTTTTATTTGAAAACGTAAAAGTAATCAAATTCCGGTCTTCATTCAATAACTAATTAACATAACACGCATGTAAAATGGTCCATTCGCCAAAGCTGGAAAGGAATCTAAACTAAATTTCTCTTTATATTTCTACGCCTTCTTCAATTTTAATTAATCGATTAAATAATTTAATTGCTACCATTGCTGTCCTGTAAGGTGTTTGCTATTTATTTTTAGTAGCAATTAAATTTAAAAAAATCTGGTGTGAAACACTCACACAACTTTCTCTTATTCCAGTTCTCAAAATTATAATTGACAAATGTTATAATTAGTGTACCAAATTTAATGAAATTCGCCGAAAACTGAAAAAAAAACTGTTCAGTAAAAGCACACTTCCGGTTATGGAATTTATTTCACACTTGGAATTTCAACAGCATATTCAATTCTAATTAATATTATTTAGATGAGCGAATTGTCCAATAAACTGAAATTGCACTTTAGATGAAAACCTAACCCCATCCCTCTTCCAAAAGTGCCCTTAAGTGAATTTTCCCAGAGAAATGTTTCAAATAAAAGTTGTAGCACTTTGTATGTTTAGTTGATATACCAAGTTTGATGAAAATCGTCGGAGCCATTTTTGAGAAAATTGCAAAAAAGTAAAAAAAAAAAAAACAACTAGTCAAGTGGTACTTCCGGTTGTGGAATTTTGACAGATAACTTACTGTCAGATTCCATGTTGATACCTAAACGGAATATCAAGTTTGAACTTTCTACGATTTTTCGTTTTCGAGCTATACTGTTCACATACATACAAACACACACATACACACCATTTGCTAAAAACTACTTTTTTGGACTCAGGGGACCTCAAAACGGATACTTCCGGTGAAAACTCGATATTGAAAATTTGACACGATTACAATACTTCCTCTTACTAGGAGTAAAAATTTAACTTAAATCTACAGGATTAATGGATTAATGTGACCTAATTAGCTCTTTGAAGAATGGAACCTGAGTTCGATTCTTCATCTTGGCCTTGGAATTTATAACAGTATGTTTGTGAGCTCTCTCCTCCATTCATGACATGGATAATCGCTAGTTGGACATAGGCATAATCTTTGTTTAATTTTTTTTTTTTTTTTTTTTGAAGTGGGAGGCCAATGCACTGCGACCTTTCGATCTATTGTGCTGTGCCCCCTGGATGCCGCAGGCTGCCCATAGCACTCGAGCAGATGTCCCAAACGAACATCCGTTCTACAGAACCTCCATCAGGTTAAAGATCCCTGAGGAATCCTAGTAACCTGACGGGCTGTTGGGAGGATATATCCCCTTCCTCCACCTGGTAACTACCCAGTTTCCTGAAACTTCTCTGGATGGCAGCCTTGCAGTCCTTTAGGTGATGTAATGGAGTTCCCTCCATTTCCCTATAGAATCTGCATGTGCTTCACTTTCCAAAGTCAGCTTCGTCAGATGTCCTCTGAGTCGGCAATGTCCCGTGAGCAAAACCCGTAAGAACGCAGAGCTTGTTCTTACTCAAGCCGATGCAGGCTTCCTCCGATCTCCGTTGGTTATAATTTCCCATACAGACCTTGGCCTGCCGCAAATCGGGAGAGGAAGTTCCAGAGTTGAGATCTCTTTGCCTCCTCCTCCTCCTCCTTCCTAAGTTCCTCGTAATTTTACTTTACAATCAAAATAATTTACTGGACTTTTGCTAAAGGTAAAAAGACTTTCGATTCCTTTACTCTAAAATATATTTTGGCTTTGCCATATTGGAGTATAAAAAAAAAAAGAAGTATATTTTAACATTTTCAAGTTACATTGATTATAAAGCACTGGGTTATAAAGATGAATATTGGCATTAAAAAAAAAAACAAAATTACTTTTATTATTAAAAGAAATGATGTTTGAACGAATTTAATCAAACATAAGAGATTATTATATTAAGTAGTTTAGAAAAGACTTTCGTGAATCATAATAAAGTTATGATTAAATATTCTGTAGAAGACTAAAATGAATATAAAATCTGGATAATGATGGCGTCTGGATAATATTTGGCAAACAAATATTGGAATTATAAAAAAAAATGTTACACTTCCTTTAATAATAACTTTCTTTAGGCTACAATTGTAGCCAACAATTTGCAGAATTACAGAAAATATTTAAGATTAAAATAATTATTTTTTTCCTTTTAAGCTTAAAAATTATAGTTTAGAATAATTTTATTTACAGCATAATTATAAACATATAACTTATGTATTATATAAACAAATATAAACCGTAAAAGTATGAAATTTTGCTTGCTATAAAAATTTGCCATGCTTATAAACTGTTTCAACAATATTGGCCAATTTAACAACCAATATACGGCCATGTTGAATCTGCTTAATTATCTATTATAATTTCTTATAAATAGCTTCTACAAAACATTCTTGCTTTTTTTTTTTTTTAGCTTGTAATTAAGTTGAAAAAAAAAAGTGCTTATTGCTGAAAATAATTTATTCATAATTAATTTTAGTTGGTCATCCAACGACGTCATGATAAATTGTTCAAAAGCAAACAAATCGTATTATATAATGGGAGATTTCATTTATTAATCATTCATCAAAGAAATCAAATTAGATGTATTAATTTTTAACTAAATCAATCACTTAATTAGCCCCCCAATAATTAATGCAATGATTCTCAAATCTATTGTGTTCAAAACATCTTAGAGGTTTTACAAAATTGTTTTACTTTTCATAGTCTTGAACAAGTTTTGAACTCTTTATTGATTATTATTTATAACTTTCGAATTTCCTATTAAATACCAAGATTGAAATTATTTTAATACTTTACTTGGCGATAATGTTGAGATGGGTCGCCCATTTTCATGTTGTAGTAGATTGAATTAAAATTTGCCTTTCGTTATTATTATAGGTGCTTCTACATTAATCCTTAGAAATAGAAACACTTTAAAAAAAATGGCGTATCATTTTTATTTTAAGGTGTGTTTTTGACATTTGCTTTTTAAATATAATTATAAAATACTTGAAATTTACAGGGTGTCCCCAAGGTATATGGATAACGACTTTTTATCGGAAACTAAGATAGCTAGAAAAAAAAACTAAAAAAATACGTGTCCCCGTAGTTTTTTTTTTTTAGAAAACCAAATTTAATTGGCAAATTTGTTTTGGTGCTTCCAGATGCGAGATACAGGCACCAACTTTATTTTTTTCAAATGGGGAGGTGTGGTTTTTATTTAAGAAATAGATTCCTCTATTTTTTGTAAGAAAAATTTACTTGAACGGTTTTTTTTTCTGTGAGTGATATTTTACAACTTATAAATGAAAACATGATTCTTATAAGAAATTTCAAAATGATATTATAATGATTTTTCGAATGAATAAGAAGAAAAGTACTATTTTATTATAAATTTTAATCCTCATTAATTACAGATTTTGCTCGAACTGGCCCCACACTAGTAGAGATGCATACAAATGCTTTTTCCTGCCAATTGTACCTTACGACCAAAAAAAATACATCTCTAATGGTTGAGGCCAGTTCCAGCAAGATCTGTAATTAATGAGGAGTAAAATTTATAACAAAATAGTACCTCTCTTCTTATTCAATCAAAAAACCTTATAATATCATTTTGAAATTTCTTATAGGAATCATGTTTTCATTCATAACTTGTAAAATATCGCTCAAAGAAAAAAACCGTTCAAGTAAATTTTTCTTACAAAAAATAGAGGAATCTATTTCTTAAATAAAAACCACACTACCATTTGAAAAATTGAAGTTGGAGCTTGTATCTCGTTTCTCGAAGCACCAAAACAAATGTGCAAATTAAATTTGGATTTCTAACAAAAAACTACGGGGATACGTATTTTTTAGTTTTATTTCTAGCTATCTTAGTTTCCGATAAAAAGTCGTTATCCATATACCTTGGGACACCCTGTATAGCCTTCTTACTGAAACCCATAGTAGACGTCCACCCAAACTATGTGTTTGTCTTTGTGACTTGGAAGATGAAAAAGAAGCCAAAGCCACTTTCGATGCTTAGTAGTAGTATATAAGCCCTAGGGACTGTGTTTAACGGAACCAAAAAAAAAGTACCACATCTTATAAGCGGAGCTTGGTGTCGTTCTGTCTGCCACTACTCGCATATCCGGTATACTGCAGCGCGAAATAGGGAGGTCTCTCCATATAAACTGAAGTCGTCACAATTGAAAGCCGCTCGAAAAGTACGCCTGAAATATGACTGTTGTAATCCTAGCAACTTTTGAACAATGGTTAACCCATGAATCATCCTTTGTAATTGTAGAACATTTGATATTAGGTGAAATGATGAACACACAAATTACATTTTAATTTACTATATAGACGAATAGAATATAGAGTGATCAGACGGAAGTGTTGGGACCCCGGGACCTTTAAACCAAGGAAGATTATAAAAATCTGTGGAATTAATCAGAGGTTCATATCAATTGTAATTGAAAGATTTTCTGTCAATTCATTAATTGACTAAAAAAAACAATTCATTAAGTGAATGAAAGTTAGTAATGGTCCCTTAAACAAAACTATGGTATTTAATAACCAGCCTTAATGAAGGAATTGGGTTAAATAAAACATTAGACTGACAGAACAAATGTATTATTATTTAATATTGCTTAATTCCACTAATATAGTTCCCGCTTGATGAACAATTTTATTTAATATACTTATCTTAAACATTCTTAATATTTTTTATTTTACTTACACCATGCGCCCTACCTAGAACTCTTGCCTGTTCTAATTGTCGATTAGCTAGTATGGATTGCTTGGTGCAGACTTGTGACCTGAAAAAGGGCTCTTGGCAGAGAGCGAGTCGAGTTAAGTGATTGCTTGTTACAATCACTTTTTTGCAAAACTTTTTGAAAGTTTTTATTGTCTCACAGTAAGCAGTTGAACATGACTCTAAGTTTTCATCTTGAAAGCTTGTTTAGACTTCTAAGTTTCGGGGTAGCTTCTATCCCAGCCGGCCGGCATATTATCCCGCTGGCTCTTTGTGGTAATTAAGGGCGCTTGGAGGCGCGATTGTAGCTCAATATGGCTGATATTGGCAAAACTGAGGACCGCGCATATGTGAGGATTTTACTCAATAACAGCTTATTCCATTACAATCCTATAGAAAAGAGCAATTTGATCCATTGGAAAATAGTCCTTATTTTTTATGTGAAGAATAACTTTTTGAAGGGATCATCTTCTATGAATTCGTTTTAGAAAATCATTAAATCCATAATAATATACTAAGTTTGCACTAAAGCAGCGTTTTCCTGAGTTAGTCAATAGAAAAGCTTGGACTTTTTGCTGTGTGCACAAACTTGGACTGTATCTCGACACAAGAGTCTCATCTCAATCAAGACATAAGCGAACTAAACAAAATATATAAGGCTCCAGCCAGATTATTTGACCACTGATTAAAGACATCTGGACTATCTATATAACTCCTACCACCTTAATGGACTTTGGAACTTAAATTTACGGATCAGCTAAACGATCTCTGATATCAATAAATTACAAATACTTCAATCTAAAAATCCTCTGCTGAGTTGTAAACACTCCGTTCTGTTATGTCAGTAACATAAAAAGATTTTAAAAACCCCTTTTATAAGTTGAACTTGACAAATCTTGTAACAATAAATTTTACAAAAAAACTTATGATTAAAATATATAATCCTTTAGTAGGCGACCATTCTTTCTTTTCAATCCTCGAAGACAAATATGGCGCCGTTGGCTCTTAAATCAGCTGGTTGATTGATTAATGGTGATCATTATTATTGGATGATGACTAACGCCATTTATCTCCTTTAGACTATTTACTTCTTTTTTTTATGCTGTATCATTATGTGCAGTTATATATAAATGATTAATTTTTAAGAATTTATTTTAATAAAAATATTACAGTTTAACAAATGGTTATGTTCAGTTTTTTTTAAAGGGAGTTTTCCTTATAAAGATATTTGACTAATCACATTCATAGTAAACGGCATTTATAAAAATGGTAAGTGGAAGTATCCACTAACGCTCCGGTCCTCTGAGCCCTGCTGATGATCATACAAAAATCTTATGTCCTGCAAAAATCTGACGGCGACTTTCCTTCCATTGTCCCATTAGCCAACACTAATTCGCCTCTAATAACTACTATCAAATCACATGTCTTCGGTACATACAATAGAAGCATTGTTCATTATATAAATTTTTCATGGAACTATATATATCAAATCTGTCATGCAGTAAATAAACTGATGCGTAGAACTTTGCATCAACCGAAGATTTTTTTTTTTTTTTGGTCACTTAAAAGTTGTTTGTATCTGCTCGGACAGCCAAGCTACGCTGAAGGCGCTGAGTTCATGTGTCTTCACTTCCAAGTTGGTGTTAGAATGTTCTAAAAGACTGGAAGAGCTTTCTTCTCTGAAGGATGTGCTTCTAGTACGGGGTGCCAGGTCACATGGGAATTTTTGGAAATGAGGAGGTGGATAGGTTTGCCAAATTAGGCGCCTCTCTTCCTTTCAGCAGGTCCCAAGCCTGCTGTTAGCATTTGTCTTCTGGCACATTGTCTGTCAGGCTTCCAGACATGAACAGCTTCACAGCATTCATCCTTATGGATGAGCTCAGTTGGTTTTCGGCAGTCCAAAATGCTCATACGGGGTCCGGTACAAGGCCATTAGTGGAGACGTTGCTGTGTTTTTCACGAAGCGCTCTCAGGCATCTGGTTGGATCACTTACTGGACATTGTGGTTTAAGAAGACATCTCTACATAATGGGGCTCATGCTGAATCCATTTTGTAGATTCTGTGAGACAGAGGAGGAAACACCCATCCATCTTATGACTGATTGCTTTGGGTTGTGAAGAAATTAGGTTCAGGATATTTGGTCGGAATAGACATTACTAGGCCAGCAGAAACTCATACTTGTACAATGTGCAATAGTGGCGCCGTAGAGGATACTCTGCACTATATAGGTGGTTGTTCGGCGTTAAGGGAGTTCCGGTTGAGATGGTTGGGCAAGTCTATTCTGTCTATAGAAGAGTGTTTAGAGTATTTGAATGGTACAAATTGGATAGACTTGTATAATTATCATATTAGAGCCTGGAATTATAGATTATTTTTAATAGGAGAGTTTAATACCTGAACCTTGATCACTTAAATTAATAGCCTACTTTATTTTATTTGTAATTTGTTTTTCTTTTTTTGTAATGATGAGGAGATTCTATTTTTATTATAATTTTGTAAGTTTATTTCGGTTAAGTTTAAAAATATAGTATAATGCAACTCTGCAGATGGACTAGTTCCATGCATTGTTATTTTGTATAAATTGTTTAGATAAGCTGTGTATTTAATTTAAAAATAAAGCACGTTATTATTATTATTATTATTATATTTGGTCGGAATAGGATGTCTGTGGAAATGCTTAGGCAATTTCCGCTTAAGGTTATTGCCCGATTTATTCGGACACTCGGTGAATCTTAGATGGATTAGATCCGGGTCTGGATTTTTGTTATACACCCGGGTTGTTGTTGTTTTTCTTGGGGTAGCTATATGGGGGCCCAGTGAGGCTTTGGATAGCATAGGGTTTCCCTCCCCACATACAAATAATAATAATAAGGTTTTTGGTTGATGATTCAATTTCAGATAATCTCATATACGTATTAGGTCAGCCGTCCCTTCTCAGTATTAAATAAAACCCATTATTGGAATCAATCAGTATTTAGCTTAAAACTGTGACAAAGTTTGAGAATCAATGCATCATTTCACTTAAAAAAAAAAATAATTATATAAATCAAACGCTTAGCGACTTGGACACTAAAAAAACTTTGAGATTAAAAAAAAAAATAAATAAATAATAATCGGAAAACAGAAACAGTATTTTAGCGGAAAATATTTACTTAATTCAGTAGCTAATTAAATACTTGAAAATTTAAATTTAAATAAAAAAAAAAGTGAAAAAAAAAGTAATAATGCACTATAAAAATGTACAATAAGAAATTTGAATGTTTTAATAATAAAAAAAATTGCACACAATAACGGCATCTATTATGCATGGCACTTGGCATAACAATATATTGTTGAAGAATATGTTTTATACACAAGAGTACTTTTTTTCTTTTTTTACGTTTTTAATAACTAAAATGCATGCTATGATTTTTTTTTTTGAAACTTTATTTCTTTATTTATTTATTTTTCATTACATGCATGCTAATTTCATTGTTTTAATAACACCATTATAATTAATATATTCTTGTAATTAATTCATTTACACAGATGGCCTTCCTGCAAAGCAGGTCTATATCTTTGGTCGATATGTATATTGATAATTCGGAACCATCCGAGAATGTTGGCCAAATACATTTCAGCCTCGAGTACGACTTCCAGAACACAACACTTATACTCAGGATCCTAACGGTAAGATAATTTTTTTTTTTTTTTAATTTATTTATTATAATTTATGATTTATTTTGCTAAGGATTCTTTCATAGATTTATGTTTGCGCGATTTTTAAATGTTCAGGACTTTATGGTGATTTTTTTTTTTTTTAAATGATTTCAATATTCCTATCTCATTCCCAAAATAAGAATCTATGTTGTAAATTGGATGTTGAGGTTCGGTCATACAAAAGAACACTTTTTAAATTTCTACAGACGTTTCGGCAAATTTATTGCCTTCTTCAGAGTCTGTACAAAGGTTTTAATACAAATCAGAAAAAAAAGAAACACGATAAAATATGAACTTAAAATAAATATTTTCAAAATAAATTTTTTTTAAAATAAACTATATAAATAAACCAAATAAAACGTATGATATATATACAGCACATTTAAATTTATTTTAAACTATTGTTGTAGAACAGATCAATATTAAACTAAATATTAGAATAAAGTATGGAAATAAATTAGGAAATGTACTTATAAAAATTTTCCGTCAGAATTACTTACAAATTCTAGTTTAACGTGTGACATACCATCAAGTGTTACGGACATTGGATAGGCCAAGGTTTATAAAGGGCTAGGAGAGCGGCTGGGAAAACCGTGTCTTAATCCTGTATGTTGTTTTGGAATTTCCAGGAGATGGTTATAACTGAGGGATAAGTTTTTGGTGTCTGTTCAAAAATTGATAGTTAATTTATCTTTTTTAATATGTATCATTTCCAATATATTTCTTTTTTTCATTATTATTGTTGATGGAGAGAATTTTAATGTTTTCTATGTCAATTTCATGTTTGTTATTGTATGCAATGTTTCGTTAGTGCTGTAGTCATGTCAGTCGGTTTTTTAGTTTTAGAGTCGTATTTATGTTGGTACTGTCTATTTTTTAAATATTGAGATATTTGTCCTATGTATATAGCTGGGCATTGTAAACAATTTATTTTATAGATTACATCTGATAATAAAGTTGTGGGTATGGGGTCTTTGAGTTTAGAAAAGAGTTTTTTTAGTAAGAAGTTTCTTAGAGTTTTTTTAAAGTAAGAATCTATGTCAAACAATCATACAAGTTTCACTTGTTGCAGTTAATAGTATTATAAAAATTAAAAAAAATGGACGTTTCTACCAATTTTCAATGTTTACTCAAAACTTTGATGATAGTAGGGATAGATAATGGTTAGAATAATTAAGAGGCAGTGGTGGAATGTAATTGAATTATAGTCCAGAAGACAGCACCAAGATCAAATCCAGTAACACTTGAAATTTAACGACAAATTTCCTTGAACCCTCTAAAATTATTAATTCCCCCACCCAAAACAAATTCCCAATAAAAGTGATAGATGTACAACTAAGGAGTAAGCTTTGCAAGTTTAAAAAAAAAAGAAAGTTGCATTGTTGTTTTTGAGATAATTAAAAATAAAAAATAAAAAAGACAGGAACTTATTTCTAGAAAGTCATAAATCTGGTTAACCAATTTTCTTTTTAAATTTGGAATTCTAGCAATAATATTAATATATATACTGAATTTAATTACAATAGATGATAGAACCATACACTTCAGTAAAGTGGTACTTTAGAGGATAGCTTAATGTTATTGCTTCTCCAGATCCCCCCCCAAAATCACTTTCTTCCGGAAAAAATGTATTCAAATGTATATAGAAGTATCTAAGTATAAAGAAAACGTTAAAGCCGGTTTCCAAGAAAATCGTCAACACTCAATTACATTCAGAAAAGAAACATTCATTCAGAAAAGGCTGCACTTCTGTTTGATGGATGTTGACCAAAATCTTGTTGCCCCAAATGCGGTGGTGGAATCTAAATAAAAATCCAAGTGTGACTTTATAATGGGTATGAGAAGGAGAAAATTGGGTATGTAAGATAAGTAAACTGGAAATAATGCTGAACACTGTAGAATGAGAAAAGTAACACAAACTGGCAGAACATTACACGAATATAGAAAATGGTAGGAAAGATTTAGAGTGAGTGAAGAGAAGGGTATTACTTGGTTGCTGACGCGTTGTAACTGCTATATAAACTGTTCTAAAGACTGTCCCCTGTAGGGATGGCGTTGCTGTATATAAACAGAGTCTCCTACTCTAGTCTGGCCTAAGTAGCGAGTGAAACTCTCAATTATGTGAGTGTGTGTGTCTCTCTCTCTCTCTCTCTCTCTCTCTGCTTTAGATCCTTCTCTTCGGATTCTATTACAGACTTTCCTGCGATTTTTCGTTTTCAAGATATTTTGTTTACACACGTAATATATACAAACATTTGCTGAAAACAATGATACAACTACCATTTATTGGTTTGTTGTGGTGGTTGGTTCCGCAGAGCTGGAAAGCATCAGAGACATTTTCCGTGGTAGCCTGCTTCATTTTGTGGTCATCGACCGGTTTCGGGCGTTCGCCCATCTTCAGGATGCGTTCTTCAGACAGTGTGCCAACACAGACTCGTACAGAGACTTAGTTTCACACTAACTCATAAGAGTTTAGCATTTAATCTAAATAAATAATTGATTTATACATAATCGCTGAGCTATTTAAATTCACTTAGAGAATATATTTATTTCAAAAACAGTGATGATTTCTTGATTATTTTCTAATTTATTGGTGTGATGGATGCAAGAAATATAAAAATATACTTAATTTGAAAAAATCAAAATTATGAAGAATATGTGACAATTCCCTTGCAAAAAGACATTTCAGGTAGAAGACCACTATTGTCTTTTGAGTTCATGAACTTGATAGCATTGTGTACCCCCTTCTTCTCACAAATAACAATTAAATAATTCCTTGAAGACATTTGTTGTAGATACACCGACCAGAAACACATCAGGGCTGTGCCAGTTATAAGTTAAAACATAAGAGTTTAGCATTTAATCTAAATAAATAATTGATTTATACATAATCGCTGAGCTATTTAAATTCACTTAGAGAATATATTTATTTCAAAAACAGTGGTGATTTCTTGATTATTTTCTAATACTTCACTCTCTTAAACTATACTTACAAGCCCTTTTACTAAACCGCTCGTGCTACACAAGTTACCAGCACACAAACCCACAACATCACCAATTACATATCATTGGTAACAAGTATTAACGATACATGAAAGTATAAAAAAGTAAATACAAAATAACAGAGAGCAGAAGCTAGCCGGTAGTGTTAACAGGCCAAATATTACACTTATTAATGTTCATATTTTAGTCACTATTACCTTCACTAAGATACTCCGAAAAATCTTTGGTCCAATAAGAGAAGGATATCGGTACAGTATAAGGAAAAATGAAGAATTATGATAACTGTACCAAGAACAGGATTTGGTGGGTTGGATAAGAAGAGGAAGGTTGAGATGGTTGGGGCACATTATGAGAATGGAGAAAACTAGAGTCCCTAAGAAATTGCTGAATGGGCACCCGGGAGGGGGAAGAAAGAAAGGAAGACCGAGGAAAAGATGGCTAGAAGACGCCGAAGAGGATATTAGGAGTCTGGGCGTAAGAAGATGGAGAAGAATCGCTTTGGTGAGAGAGGAATGGGAGAAAGTGTTGAGGAGGCCAAGGTCCTTCGAGGACCGTAGTGCCATGAAAAAAGAAGAAGAAGATTACCTTCACTTTTCAGTAGGGAGTAAATTTCCGGGCCAATCTTACATCAGTCTTTTCAGTCTACGAGGAGAATTGTCAGAGATCTGGCGGAAAGAGAGCTGTTGGATCAGTGGATTTAGGGAGCTAGGGAGGGATTTGTGGAATTTATGATAACGAGATCAGATCACTACAATTATTTAGGGAATTTTTAGTTCCTTATGAATTAATAAGTAACTAAAAATTTGTTACATAAAAGGAAGCATTTACAATCTTTCTCAGGATTTTGGTATAAGCGGTTTGGATGAGAATGACATTGGAACGCTTAGCCGAACCCATAATTCCAGCCCATAGTCCAAATTGGCTTCATTATTGCGTTTTAAATTAGTGTTTTGTTAGTGAGGGACAGATTTAATCGTTTGTCTACTAATCTGGAAAGAGTTTTATATCGTTTCATTAATTCTTGTCGCTTGAGTCAAGTGTGAGAGTTCCAAGTGAGGAGCATTTTGTCTATATAAATTGCTAGATATGGTCATGACTAGCTGTAGGGAGGGGAATATTGTGAAAGAAAACTGGTGGGGATATCCTTTTCCGGAGGGTGAATGTAATGTGTTTCGACTTTTCTGCGTTTAGTTTTATCCTTTTTCTTGGGCACTAGCCCATTAGTAGAATGAGATGTTGTTGTAGTGTTCGGGAAGAAACAACAGGATCTGGGTGACTGGAAAGGATAGCTGTATCATCTGCAAATGTAAATATAGTGGTTTAGGGTTGATTAGGTATATCAGCTGGTAGAGGGTTGGAGCAAGCACCCTATCTTGAGGTACACCAGATAATAAGGGGAGAATGCTATCTCTTTACTTACCTGAAAATATCTGTCAATCATCATCATGATTAGCGTTACAGCCCACTAGTGAACCTTGGCCTCCTCGATGCTCTTTCGCCAGTTGTCGCGATTCTTGCAGCAGCCTTCCAGTTCCGCATGCCAAGCAAAATTCTGGCATCCTCCGTCACGCCATCCACCCACAGCTAGGCCGGCCCACTTTTCTAGTGCGGTCCAACCTTGCCTCCAAAATCTTTTTTTGAGACCTCAGTACAATCCATCCTATGAACATGTCCTGCCCAGCTTTAGTGTTTGTACAAGATCAGACTCACGATAGAGCCGAATCACCTCTTGATTTGTGCGCCTTCGCCAGGTTGTACCTTCTCTCACTGGGCCATAAATTCTGCGAAGGATTTTCCTCTCGAAGGCTACCAGAGCTTTTTCATCAGATTTTGTGATGACCCACGTCTCAGAGACATAGCTAAGGACAGGACGGAGAAGTGTTTTGTAGAAGAGACCATTGTAGCCCTCGAGAGTAGCTCCTCATAAGATTACTGAGCCTAAAATAGCACCTATTAGCCAGCTACAACCTTTTTTTAATTTCTAGATCTGCCAGTAAAGTAACTGAGGAAAATTAGGTAATTAGGTAACTGAACATTGACAACGAACACGAAACCAAAACCTGTCGAAAGCTTGAGCCAAGTCACATATAAGTTAGTCCTGGTTACATAATTACTAAACATACTGGAAAAAAATTCGTAATTTTAATGCAAAATTGAAAGATAAGCTTCAAAGCATCCAAAAATTGATTTTTGCAGTGTCCCCAATATTTGAAGAACAGCAAATAAATAATGAATGAATAATGGTGATCTTTAACAACAGGAAATTTTGGAAGACTTTCAATTAAATGATTAAACGAAGGTAATGCCCAAGTGATCAAAATCCGATGAAAGATGGATGAGTCAACAAGAATTGAGTTTCAAAGGGAATTCTCTCTCGATAACCTCCCTCACATACATACAATCAACAAAACACCAAGTGTGAGTGTAACAGAAACATTGCATTGAGTGAACTCTCTACACGAATTTGGTGAATTTGCTCTGACAATGGATAAAAATCCAAAACCGGTTAGGAATAAAAGGAATTTGCGTGTTGCGATGGATAAAATATCAGAAGACGAATTCTCATCCAAATTTTGTGATTACTGAAATTTTAAAATCCTGTTTTAATATTTTTTTCTTATTTAACGTATAAATTCTGACAAATTTTTGTCCTACCCCATGACCAGCTATTCAGCCATTCGAGGTCGCGCAGCCCAGTATAAAAAGGCAGCGTTGGCGGCTGATGTTGTTCGTTTATTTGAATATCCAGGGGGCAAGTGTGAACAATATTGGACACAAATAACTTCACCTCCCACCTAAAAAAACAAGAAATTTTAGAAGACTTTGAATAAATCAATAAACGAGGGGAATTCTGGCTGATTCTTCTTAAAATTTCAATGTTTTCATTTCTCCACGTATTTTCATAAAATAAATTTAAATATATATATATAAATATATATATTTTTTTTTTAATAAAAGTTTTTTGCAATATATAAACTTTCTTCTTTTTTACTGATTTTTCTTATCAACTTTAAAAGAGTTTTGAGGTTTTAGACATGGGGTTGGACGTCAATATGAGTTCTCTTTATACTTATATTTTTCAATTTCCTTTAATATTATTTTTATAAACTTTATCAATGATGGAAATAGTTGATATTTCTTTAATGACTCCTTTCTTTTCTAATGCCATGTGTATGTAGTACAAATGAGAAAAAATCACACCATCCTTGTAAAAATATTTTCGTGTTAGTTTAGTGTCCGCATAAACAGAGTCGGAGAATTATTTTTCCATAGTTGTGGTGGTGGTTGGTTCTGTAGTGGAAGGACAAAATCGAAAAAATAATAGTTTAAGGTTTTTGAATATTTTATAGTATCCAAAATTGTATTTTTGTTAATATTTTATAATTATTTTAGTGCTGTGAATTTACCTTCAAAAAGTGTGTATTTTAGAACCAGGTATATTAAATCTGGTCATTGCTATTAAGAAAACAAAGGCACTAAATCCCGTTAGGGTAACTCTTTTGTATAAGAGAATTCCCCCGCGAGAGAGAGAGAGCAATTCCAAAGAAGAGAGTCTGATATTAACTTTAAAAGAGTAAAGAGTAGACAGTCTTAACTCAGCCTTTAAACCATACAGTCGTATTCTGCTTCCAAAGCCAGAACACTTCAGGAATTGCTCTCTTAGTATCAGTGCCAGTTATAAGTTAAAACATAAGAGTTTAGCATCTAATCTAGATTAATTAATTGATTTATACTTAATCGCTGTGATATTATAAAGCTATTTAAATTCAGTTAGAAAATATATTTATTTTATAATCAGTGGTGCTTTCTTGATTATATTCTTATATTCTATCTCAAACAAACATACAAGCCCTTTTCGCTAAGACGCTCACGCCACAAGCTACCTCAACACACATCTCACCAAAACACTACAGTTCCGCAGAGCTGGAAAGCATCAGAGACATTTTCCGTGGTAGCCTGCTTAATTTTGTGGTCATCGACCGGTTAGTGTCAAAACTAACTTTGCTCTGTGCAAGTCTGTGTTGTCACACTGTCTGAAAAAACGCATCCTGAAGATGGGCGAACGCCCGAAACCGGTCGATGACCACAAAATGAAGCAGGCTACCACGGAAAATGTCTTTGATGAATTATTTTTCCTTTCTTTTATTTTACAAACAACGTGAATAATTATACTTGATTGTGCACTGTTGAATAATGTTGGCCTACCTTGAATGGGAAGTAACAACCGTGAGGAATGAATAAAAAAAAAGTAAGCCAATTGCTACTTATTCTTCAATATTTATTGCCTTAATCCACAGGCACTTCTTTTCTTAAATCACTTACTGTTTAATTTACTTTCATGATAATTGTTTATCTAGGCAAAAGTCTTTGTCTTGGAATTTGTAGTCAAAAGTTCTGTTAGTTAGGCTATTTCTTTATGCTATTTTATGCACTGTATATGCTCTCTGTGCCCTTTGAGAGCTCTTTGAGACGTGTGGTGACTACTAATGTAGGTAATCATTTATTCCATGCCCCTTTTTTTCTTACCTTTTTCAGATAAAAAAGATTATTCCTTTATATCATTATTTAAAACGTTATTTCAAATAATAATGAAAGAAAGGAATAAATATAGGGAATCTTTTCCGTTCAGAGAATATCTACATGAATTTGTAACTGTTTGTATACGGGTAGACAAATCTTTAGGATTTGCATCTTATCGCATCTGCGCTTGTCTGTGTTATAAGTATTTACGTTGGCCTACACTATATAATAATCCTATTTTACACTAATGAGATTTCTTTAAATCAAAAATATAAAACTTAAATTAATAATCGGTAAATAAAAAGACCTAACATTATTTTTAGTTTTTAAGTTTTAGAGATTTCTTCTTTTTTTTGAGGGTTCTGTACTGCGACCATTTGTTTGATTATTGTACCCTCTCTCTGATGCCGAAGATGAGCTAGCTCATCTACAGCACCCCGTCCAGGTTGAGCTCCCTAAGGAATCCCAAAAACCTAGGGTAGGTATTTCCTCCTCCCCTATCTGGTAACGGCCCAGACTACTAAATCTTCTTTGAATAACGGCACCACAATCTGTGAGAAGATGTATCGGGGTTTCTCCATCTCTCCATAGAATCTGCAAGTGCCATCATCTTCTAGGCCAAGCTTCCTCAGGTGTCCCCTGAGTCAGCAATGCCCCCTAAGGAATCCCGTAAGAATACGGATCCTATTCTTACTCAGACTGATGCAGGCTTTCGATCTTTCCTGGTTATAACCACCCAGACAGACCTTGGCGTGTCTCAGTCCCGGGATGGTGTCCCAGAGATGAGCTCTTTTCGCCACCTCCTCCTTCTTGATTTCTTCTAAGAGTACTTGGTCACTGATTCCACAAAAGGGCTCCCGCCCAATGAGAGGAGAGACAGTGCCTTCTTTTGCCAGGGTGTCGGCTACCTCATTACCTGCCATGCCGACATGTCCCGGCACACAATATAGAGTGACTTTATTTCTTCTGCCTAGGTCATTAAGCTTACCTAGGCATTCCTATACCATTTTAGAACTGATAACATAAGAGCTCAGAGCTTTAATGGCAGGGATAACTATCTCCTGATTCCGATATCCTCTGTCAAGGTTCAACTGGATGCATCTTCCAATAGCGTGAATTTCCGCCTGGAAGATGCTGGGAAACCTATCCATGGGTTCCGAGTATTTAGTTCTAGGCCCAGACACTCCTGCCCCGGGTTCCTTCGAGGGTCTTAGACCCATCTGTATACCACTTAGTGGCATGCTTGCTAATACTAGCCAGGGCGGATCCTTCGCTCCACTCCTTTTCGTACTTAGCTTCGTAGAAAAATTTTTAACGAAACTATATTTCTTAGTCATACTATCTTTAGGAAGGTTCCAGGGGAGGGAGCCGACAGAAGGAAACGTCCGCTCCTTAGAGCTTATCACATGTCCCCCCACACCCTCCCTAGAGATTCTAAGAAGAGCTCCCTTCGCCACCCTTTTTTAGAGATTTTAGATTTTTGCTTCTTCTTACTCCTTGCTTTAGCAAGCATTAACAAGCATTCAAAGTTGAGTTTTCATGGAAAATTTGTCTGATACGGCAAAAAAGAAAAAAATTAGTGAATGGTCTGTATGGGAGTGTGATGTGTACAAATATCTCAATAACGAAAAGTTGAGGAAGCTCCGTTTAGATACCACCACCACAACCTGACATGGAAGTTTCGATCTGAATCCATCATTCGGAAGTATGATTTTACTGAAAGTTTTTTCAGGATTTTCTCAAAAAATAGCTTCAACGATTTTCTTTAAACTTCGTATACTATCTATAAAACAAATTTAAAATATACTTAGATAACAAAATAAATACGAGGGTCATTCAGTAAGTAACGAGACAAATCGCTGTAGCTCAAAAAACCGGATTGTTTAATCAGTACAATAGTTTCAGTGTATCAAGTTGGCATCCTTGTACACATAGTTCTCATCAGCTGTTCGAGAGTATTGGGTAATCATAACCTCAAATGTATTCAGTTAACAATGGCGAGTCCGCTCGAGCATTTGTACTTTGGAAGAACAACGCTCAGTGATTAGATTTTCAATTGTAGAGGGTAACCAAGGTAGTGAAATCCATTAAAGAATGTTGAAAGTGTATAATTGTTTGAACGGTTCGAATGTTTGCATTTTCGTATATAAATGATTTTCATGATTTTATAGTGTGTGGATCTAATATAGGAAAGGTAAAGATCCGTTGTTTACTCTTTGCAGACAATGTTGTTTATATTGGGTAGGAAACTATACGTCTTACATAAGATGATAAACAGAGTTTACCAATATTGTAACTTAAGAAATTTACAAATTAACTTAAATGAATCGATAATAATGGTGGTCAAAACAGGAAAAAATGAAAAGTGTTAATTAGGAAATGATTCAATTGAAGTTGATTAATAGATAAAAATATTTTGGTATCATCCTCACTCTTAGCTGGACACAGTCAAATTTTATTGCATTTAATATAACAAAATCAAAAGCAATGATAATTGGCAGTAGAAAATATATAAATACAATTAATTTAGACTTAATTTCCAAAATTACTTTTAATAACATAAATATACCTTATGTTACGACTGCGAAATGTTTAGGTGTGACGATTTCTAATACGTTATCTTGGAATAGCCATGTTAGTAATATTTGCAATAGTATTTATAAATCTCTATACCAGCTAAAACTCCATAAAAATATGTTGCCTATATCTCTCCGTAAACAGCTAGTTAGTACTCTCATATTTCCTCATTTTGATTACTGTTGCCTGGTATATGCTGATCTTACCTCGGAACTTAACACCAAACTCCAGAGATCACTTAACTCTCGTATCCGTTTCATATTAAATATTAGGAAAGACGAACATACTACACCACATTACTTTACTTTAAACTGGCTTACTGTTGACTACCGTAGAAAATACTTTATGACACAGACTCCAAAATACTTATATGACATGTTTACACAAAAAGCTGCACTAGACTTAAGTACCACAAGGACTGTCGATTCCAGACTTTACATACAACCACATAGGACTGTAACGTATCAAAACTCTTTTACTGTTGCTGCCAGTAGACTTTGGAACGACTTACCTATTGACTTGACCAACAAGAAATCACTGCCTAGTTTTAAGTTTTTCTATTACAATCATTTGTTTGAATTGTACAAAGGGACATAAGTCCCAGAGCATAATAAATTTATCTTTCTTTCTTTCTTTCTTTCTTTGAACACTCTTGCCACATTTGACAGGTAAATTAACAGTATCAAAGTCGGGGTTGAATAATTTAATTACATCAAAAATATGTAACAATATCCCTGTTTCTGCCAAAATTAAGCTTATTGATTCAATCACTAAAGCAGTGTTGTGTTATAGTGCCCCAGTTCTGGGCGAATTAATAAATATGAAGAGGTTGAGAAGCTGCAGAATTTTTTTTTATCAAGACGTTGTTTTCACTGCCATCCATTGCCCCGAATTATATGCTACTTTTAGAAACAGGCAGAACTTTAATGTTTCTAATATATTTTGAGTAATAAATTAGTCTCCTAACCGATTGCTATATATTCTGTGTAGAGAAACTATAAAGGAACAAAAAATTATTGGTATAAAGAAATAATAGAGTTATCGGCGTGTGCTGATTTACTATGGTCGTCGGGTCAGGGGAACAGTAAATAGGTTCGATAAATTACTGCGGTATGAACGCTCAAAAAAAGAAGAGTGCCCTCGAAGATTGTGTTTTTTCAGAGTCGTTCTATCATTTCTATAGAGAATTGAAACCTAATGTCATTAATTCTCTTATAAAAAAATAGTAACCTACCTCTTTTACAATTCCTTCTTTAAATTTTAAATTTAGATGTGATCTATTTTATTACAATTATAAGCCTCTGGCGTACGAATGAAGAAAGAATTTGTTTATAATGTAACTTAGGGGTTTAAGGGGGAAGGGATGGTATTTTTCAGAATTTTGAGTGTTGTATAAATATCGTTTTTCTTAGTTTTGGTTAGAATAAACAGAAAATATTGTTTAATTTATTATATATAAGAAATTTGTTTAATTTATATAATTATTGCACGATAGCATTAAAATACACAGGAACTGGTTAACAGATCATTTTAATTAAATAAAAAAAAAGTCTGAAACACTCACACGACTTTGTTTTATTGTGAAATGCCAAATTTTCTTCACACTTATAATAATTGAAAATGTGGCTGGGTCCGCAATGCTGGATAACATCCATTATTTTATCCGTCTTAGCATGCATATTAGTTTTATTCCTGACCGGTTTCGGATATTCATCCATCGTCAGAGCAAATCCACCAAGTTTGTGTAGAGAGTTCACTTCAATTAAATGTTTCTGTAGACTCACATTTGTTGGTTAATTCTAATTAATTTTGTTTGGATGATAGAATTGTATAATCAACAAGTGTGAGTCTACAGAAACATTTAGTTGAAGTGAACTCTCTACACAAACTTGGTGGATTTGCTCTGACGATGGATGAATATCCGAAACCGGTCAGGAATAAAACTAATATGCAAGCTACGACGGATAAAATAATGGATGTTATAATTATTATTAGTGTTTAAAACTGTAGGCTTTTTTATTGAGAAAATCACACACACAAAATTGAAAAATCTGATCAATAAAGTCGCAATACTTCCTCGAATAGGTCCCAGTGTAGTACCTATACAATTCATGCCAGTTCGGTTGCTCTTAATTGTGTGAACCCCAAGTTTGTTACTTCTGATTTTCCTGGATAGTATCATTAAACTGGTCCTTTTGTCGTCTTAGTGGCTCGGTTCTTTTCCGACCTGCAGAGGTTATTGTGAAATCAGTTGTTACTTCTGATTGGTTTTCTGCCGTACAGCTTCTGGGAGCCCATTTACTTATTATCTAAGATCATCAGCCAAGCAGCAGTATATGGATCAAGACTCAAGATTTATAGGCACATAAGATTTATTTCCTTATCCCTATTTCTCCTCTTCCCTTGTCACCGATATTGGCTAAGAATACATGGGTCTTCCAGCATTGGGAACCAGGATTCTGCGTTTTAAGGTAAGCGCCATTCCGTTGGCTTATTGAAAGTGATAATCAATAATATATGCTACCCATTTTTACTTTCTCTTACACCTAGTAAGAGAAAGTATTGTAATGGTGTCAAATTTTCGATATTGAGTTTTCACCGGAAATATCCGTTTTGAGTCCAAAAAAGTGGTTTTTAGCAAATGGTCTGTGAGTTTTTTTGTTTTTTTTTTTTTTTTTAAACCTTTATTTTCAACATGTTCCACTCATCTAAGTACTATATGAAATTTACATCAGTTACAATACATATAACAAAATAAATTGAATGCTTTAAGAAAAAAGTAAATTCATCGGACATAATAATTACATGATAATGATACATGATATTGTCACTTAAATGATAATATAAACAGATAAATACAAGCATAAGTAATACGCGACTGAAGATGCAAAAGCACATACACCATAGAAAAAACAAATTAATAGATGAAAACAAAAATTTAATAGGTAAAATAAACTAATTAACCTTGTTTTACTTAGTTCTACTTTCATTTATTTACTTATTTTATTTTATTTTACTTTTAATGCCATTGATAACTAATGTAACAATTACTTTTTTTTTTTTCTTTCTTTTAATTTAATTAATTAATTAATAATTATTTATTTATTTATTTATTTTTTTTTATTTTATTTTTTTTTTTCCCCATTTTTTTTTTTTCTATTTTTTTTTTTATTTTTATTTTTTTTTTTTTTTATTTATTTATTTATTTATTATTATTATTTTTTTTTTATTGTTACATTTATCATTACTATTATATTCGCATAGGATGATACTGTTCAGTCATTTAAGAATTTAAATATTTGACAGACGTATCTTGAGAAATGGGAGAACAAATCTGCTTGAAGCAATTCCGATTTCGCAGGAGGCCAGCGCATGCCCCGAGTGATGATCTGCTGTAAAAATATCCGCCTGGCAGGTAATAGACTACCGCAGTCCCACAATAAGTGGTCCACTGTTTGTGGTGTTATGGAGTCGCAGGAACAGGCCGGAGAAACGATAATATCAAATCTGTGAAGGTACTCTGCCATCTTGCCATGACCTGACAGAAGCTGGGTTAGCCTGTAGTGAATTTTTAGATGCCGCATCTTAAGACGTTCCCGAATTGAAGGCAAAAACTCTCTTGTCAAAGCTCCCGTACAAGATTCTGACCAGAGCCGTTGCCAAACTTCCAAGCCACGCTGTTGTAACCAGTGTATAACCGTTGCTCTTGGATACTTATTATACATGATTGGCAACTCATTATCTCTTGAAGCCAATTTGGCCAACATATCTGCTCTTTCGTTGCCGATTATTCCAACATGTGCCTTTACCCATGAAAACGAAATGACGCAATGTTGTTGCAATTCGTAAACTTTCTCTCTAATCATTATGATCAAGGGTAAGTGATTGTCGACATTCAGTAAGGAATCCAAAGTGATACGGCTATCTGTAAATATTTTAATTTTTTCACCCGCGTTAGCGTTTGATAGCAGCCACTCCAGAACTTTCACTATAGCCAGCTGTTCAGCCTGATTATTTGAACAGAATGAGGCAAGCCGAAATTTCTCCTCCACTACTAGCCGCTCCGATCTGTAAACAACGAAAGCACATCCGACTCGCTCATCTTCCTTGCTACCATCGGTGTAGATTTCCACAGCATCCTCCATCATCATGTCATTATTAATTGCCGGAAATCTGACAGGGTGCGGCCACATCCTGAAGCAAACAGGTCTATCCAATAATCTTCCGTCTATGCCTTCAACAGTTCCTCCTACCTGGATGACATCCAGAGTAGCATATTCTTTCAACTGAAGACATATTGGCATCACACCGGCTATTACACAGGCGGCATTAAAGGAAATAGTACGGTACCCTTTTATTTGGCGCAATAGAAACAGCCTTTGCACTCTTTCGATTTTCTTCTGATTTCTTTTCCGACGAAGTGCAGAATGCCATACAGGAATAGCATATGATAATAATGGTAGGAAAGCGCCTTGGTATATTACTTTCAGAGCCTCATTTCCAAGTCCCCAATGCACTTTCGCCGCTCTCGACAGTACGTTTATGAACTGCCAGCTCTTTTCACAAACATAATGAAGATGTTCGTCCCAATGTAGTTTCCTGTCTATTATCACGCCTAGATACTTCAATTTGTTTACCATTTCTAGTTTTTCGCTTCCTAAATAGACTAATATTTCCTCAAGCTCTGGATTTGTTTTTCGCGATAGATGCATGACCTTACTTTTAGTTCTATTGAACTCTATTTTATTAGTCAGAGCCCATCCCTCCACAATTCCTAATATTCTGTTGCCGTCAATTCCAAGCTCTATACCACTCTGCCCGGCCACCAGAATCAACAGGTCATCAGCGAAAGCTATTATTTCGCAACGACCATAATGGTCTGTGAGTGTGTGTGTGTGTGTGTGTGTGTGTGTGGTCTCAGTGTGTGTGGGTGTTTGTGGTGTATGTATGTGAACAGCATAGCTCAAAAATGAAAAATCGTAGAAAGTTCAAACTTGATATTCCGTTTAGGTATCACAATGGGATCCGAAAGTGGGTCATCTGTCAAAATTCCTCAACCGGAATTTACTAGTTGGTTTTTTTACGTTTTCGCGATTTTCCCAAAAATGGCTCCAACAATTTTCTTCGCATTTGGTATATCAACTACACATACTAACAGGTACAACTTTTATTTGAAACATTTCTCTGGGAAAATTCATTTAAGGGCACTTATGGGAGAGGAGTGGAGTTATGTTTTCATCTAAAGTACTATTTCAGTTTATTAGACAATTCTATCATCTAAATAATATTAATTAAAATTAAATATGTTGTTGAAATTCCGAGCTTGAAAAAAATTCGGATAACCGGAAGTGTGTTTACTTTACCAGTTTACTAAATGATTATTTCACTTTTTCGCGATTTTCTCAAAAATGAGCTGTACGATTTTCCTTGAACACTTATACTAAACTAAACATCCAAAATATCTATAACTTTTTATTTAACATTTCGCTGGAAAAATTTCATTTAAGGGTAATTTTAAGAGGGAAGGCTTCCTCTAAAGGTATCCAGACAGTTGATTATCAATTCCCTATCATCCAACAAAATGAATGTAGAAATAAATAATGGCCTAAATTCCAAGTTTTAAGAAAATTTGTAAGCCGGAAGTGCGCTTTTACTGAACAGTTTTTCAGTTTTCGAAGAATTTCGTTACATTTGGTACACAAACTATAACCTTTGTCAATTATAATTTTGAGAACAGGAGTAAGAGAAAGTTGTGTGAGTGTTTCACACCAGATTTTTTTAATTTAATTTATATATTCATTTTTTTTCGCATATAATTTTTAATATTTTAATTTCCCATTTTACTAAACTATTATATTATATACAGTCCACTCAATATTTTCACTCTTCAGTTTTTAATTTTACTGTTCTCTATTAACCAGAGCCCACATGAGGATATCTCACCTCAATTTATATTATTAATTATCTTTCCAGTATTTACTATACAGAGCCTAACAAAGGTTGAGATAATATGTGTAAAAAAAGCTCACTTTAATTTTCTATTTCCTGTTATTTTTTACAGTATGTTTAACAAAATATCTCAAAAATGAAAAATCCTAGCTTACTAACAGCGCATCTAATCCTAAGGTTTTTCAGCCAAAATCCATCAACCAGAAATGTGATTTTACGGAACAATTTGTTCACTTTTTGCGATTTTCCTCGAAAAATGCTCCAACTTTTTTGTTTAAACTTCGTATACTATCTACACAAATCAAACCATATCACTTTTATTTGTGACATTTTTCCGGGAAAATTAATTTTTTTGGAGGGACGTGGAAGAACAGTACCTAATATTTCAGTATAATATATGGTTCTACTGCATATATAATATAAATATACATTAGAATCATTGCTAGACTTCCAAACTTGAAGAAAATCGTTTTTACTAAACAGGTTTGGAATTTTCTCGAAAATGTCTCTGACGATTTTCTTTTAAACTTGTTATGCTAACTGTACAGATATAAACGTATCACTTTTATTTGAAACGTTTCAAAAAAAAAAAAATTGTTTTGAATAGTTATGCATGATCTGTGGCGTTAAATTTGAAATGTTATATGCAGTTGGTTCAGTGCTTTTGATGCGCTCTACTGGGCTGCAATATAATCACTTCTCCAGCTGCCAAGGTAGTAGGTAGGTAATTAATTTTTATTCTCCTCCCCCCCCCCCCCCCAAATCTTATTATGTTAGGACAAATATGTAAAGTTTGAGTAATAAAGAAAATTTGTTACTTGATATATGTTTCTTTTTCCTTCGCCAAGATTTCAGCTATTCAACCATTCTACGTCGCGCGGCCCAATATAAAAACTGGCTGCGAATGCAGTCAGTGAATTGTATGCATACTTATAATGGATGTGTAGGGTGGAGAGAATTTGTGTGGTTGACGAATTAAGAAGAAGGCTTTGTTAACACTGGTTAACTAATATATTAATAAGTAGAGAGACAGACTGCCTGGACTTTACAATAAAGAAATGTTTAAGGTAGAGTGGTCAGAGTAATGACACCTAACGATTGGATGTATTGTACTGAATGCTCAACTGTCCTTTTTATGGATTGTTCGTCGCTATATTTATACAGTTTCTCCCACTCCAGTCTGAGAGAGTGATTTTGGGATTTGTTTCTCCTTTACTCTCTTTGCTGTTTCTCCTTTACTCTCTTTGCTATTACATACGTGCACTAACAGGAGTAAGAGAAAATCATGTGCATGTTGCATACCAGACTATTGAGTTGTGCTGATCACATACACACACACATTCCATTAATGTGATGGTTTTCCGGCCTTCCATAAACAGTAAGTAAGTAAAGTCAAGTAATGCCTATCTTTTCAGGCGAGCTTAACTTCCAACTACCCAATTAGATGTTGTGGACAGGAGCGGAAGCACATACTTTACTATTTTTTTTTTTTTTTAACGAATATAAAATTTAACAGTTATACGTGGGACTCGAACTGGGGACCTCCCACTCACAAGTCAATGCTCATAACCACTACACCAACACCCGCCCCTAACAGCCATCAGTGTACATATGATTAAAATTCGTATCGCATTTTAACAAGACACTATCTATTTACATTACCAACATTTACATTACACTTTATGTCATCAGTGATATTTTCCGTGATAGCCTGCTTCATTTTGTGGACATCGCCCGGTTTCGGGCGTTCGCCTATCATCAGGATGTTATTTTTTTTTTTTAACAGAGTAATAACATAGACTTTGTACACTGTACAGTAGTACTGTATTTGCTCTGTGCAAGTCTATGTTATTACACTGTTCAACAAAACCAACATGATAATGGGCGAACTCTCAAAACCTGTCGATGACCACAAAATGAAGCAAGCTATCACGGAAAATGTCTCTGATGCTTTCCAGCTCTGCGGAACTAACCACCCCAATAATTACATTTTATACACTACACATTCAGAAGACATTTTTACCTTGATAAATATATAAATTTATCGAAACGTTGGCAAGTGGAATAGGATGCGAAGAGAGGGATCTAAAGCAGAGAGAGAGAGAGAGAGAGACACACACACACACACACACACAAAATTGAGAGTCTCACCCGCTACTTAGGCCAGACTAGAATGCGAGCTCTGTTTAAATACATCTGCGCTAGCTCTAACAGGGGACAGTCTTTAGAACAGTGTATACAGCAGTTACAACGTTTTAACAACCAACTATTATCTTTCTCTTTACTCACTTTCAATCTCCAATTTCTATATTCCTGTAAAGTCCTGGCAGTTTATGTTACCTTCTCATTATACAGTGTTCAGCATTATTTCCAGTTTATTTATCTCTCAAACCCAATTCTCTCCTTCTCTTATCGATTATAGCAAGAATTCAGCTTGTTTTTTCACTTCTAGCCGAAACCAGACTTTATTTTAATAATACAATCCATTAATATTAAAAATAAATTGACTGTAATTTAAAAAATATAATTTTTAACTCATAATGTTTTTAAATGACCACATATAATTGAGACTAAAAAAAAAAAATTTCAAAATTGAATTGCAATTGTCGTTTAGAAAGAAATTGCAGTAAAAGAGTAAGAGTAATATGAATGATTTTCTTAATTATATTTAGTATAAAAGAAAATCTTAATTAAAGCAATAAAAAAAATGGAAAAAACATAGCCAACAAGTTCAAGAATAAGTGCATTGTACAGGTACGGAAAGTATATTATGGGCAGAAAAATAAATCTGGACACAAACTAAGTTATCCACTATAAAACGAAATAGCTTTTCCTTGGCAACAACATTAAATTTCATCTTTTTTATTTATTATCTCAATTTTCTAACCTCAATATTTTCCAGCAGAGAATATTTTCACTACACTTATGATAGTGGATTTTCTTAGGTAGCTTTAGAATTATTACAGTGGCTGTAATAATCGATTTAACATTAACATAAATCATTTTGTTTTTTTTACAAAAAACTAAATGTCTGTTGTTAAACATCATACGGACTTTTCCATTATTGCAATATAAATACATAGTCATTATTCGCATATTTCCTTCCAACTCTGAATTTTTTATTAAATTTTATATCGCTTTATTATTATGTATATAGCTGGGATAATCTAAACTAAAATAATCCAATGTGAAATACTCACACAACTTTCTTTTACTCCTCTTAATGCAGTTATGTAAGATTGGCCAATGAACTCAAGAGACCCTGCAAGGGAATTTTCCATTTACGCTGAAAGTCCTTCCATTAAATATAACAACACCCTGTACCATAAACACTTTTATTACAATAACAAGCCCTGTACAATATTACAATTATTATAGTGAACGTCTTAACAGCAGTGCTCACAATCCCTTACAATGAACTCCTCTAATCTACAACACTACTTCTACCCAGATATCCCTACAAAAATACTTTATTCCAGCAACCAACTAAATTACAAATTAGATTATTTCCTACGAACTACAACTCTATTTACAATACAAAGATGTTGCCCTAAATGTATCCAGACCTTGAGTACTGGGATTTTTCCCTTCCAATCACATTTTATACTCTGCAATCTATATATTTACGACCCTTAAGGAATGAACCATTTTCTTACGCGTCTATAAGACGTTATCACTTTATCTACAATTTAAAGCATTGAATAGTGGGGTTTTCCTCGCACTACACTATCTCTCTACTTCTAATACCCTACATTCAATTATGTACCCTTAAAACAATGAGAATTTCTTATGTTACAATAATACATACCTTACTAATACCTTTACTATAGCTGAATTATCACTTCTCTGTAATACGATCACTTTTTCTACCACTGAATTATTACCTTTTAGACTACAACAATACGTTATACTTTAATTACAATTTAAGTCCCGAACAGTGAGGTTTCCCTGCAACACTACCTTACTACCATACAATGAGATCTCTTCGCTACATTATTATTACTTCTACAAGTACAATGAGACTATCTTCTACACTACAACCGAACCTTCAATCCTTAATAATAAAACAACCTGAGCTTGATCCCTGTTCGCCTTTGTAATTGCCCCTCCAACAGAACATCGGCGCGCTAGATAGAACATTCGTCTCCAATCACAGCCTGCACTCGAATGAATGTTTCTGACTTGCCCAGGTGGCCAAATAGCCTCTATTACCTCTATTACTAAGGCAAATTCCGAGTTTTTCTTCTTAGGAACATTTACAACTCACTGTCCGATGATGGACAGTGGTGTCTGTAATGAGAAGCAACCCCGGAGGCCGGCTGTGCAATGCTAACGCGCCTTAAACTTATAAAAAAAAAATATTAAATTAGGAAAATTAAAACAGAAAAGAACAGTTAATAGGACTAAATATTTTTTTTTTTTTTTTTGGAGAAACCATCAACTGTCCTTAAACGTTCACATTCGGAACTTCATAAATTCTCTTCTGAATTTACATTTCTTCGAAAATTTTTATACTACTACAAAAACTACCCATTGACAAACTTTACAAACCTTCTTCTTCCTCGTTCATTCATAGATTACAAATATCATAATATGGAATAAGCGGTGACCAATCCACGATACCATTTCCGACTGAATGTCATCGTAGATTGTACAGTGAAATAGTACATGGTACCTGTGCTATCTCAATGAAATTTTTCTTGGTCCTGAATACCGATGTCTTTTAATTTCTTATTAAACGGTCTACACCATGATCTCAGGCATATAACCCAGAAATAAACTTTGGATTAAAAATTTCAATTGATGGCTAAATAGAGGGACAATTTACTCTCAGAGGGTCAATTTTTCTACTCTCTTCACATCATTTGGTAATCGTTCGGCAGGCCTTCATATTTTAGACCTTTACATAATTGCTTACTCATATTGTATCATAATTTTTCACTTGACAATATTCAAAATTCTTCTTATATTTATTGGAAATAAATATATTTAACTCCAGAAAAAAAAAACATAAACAATGAGTCTTTTTGTTACTGATTGATTTATTTCTTTCATTATCACATTCTCGCAGGCATTGCTGATATGGTACTAATGCAAATGTGTGAATGAAATGTGTCAAAAAGAAATAAATAGCTAAAGCAGAAGCTAAAATTGACAACACCAAATCGAAGTTACGATTTTTATACTTTTCGGATTTTCTCAAAAATGGCCTCCACGTATCTTATAAACTTCGAATACTATCTACACATATCACTAATTATTATTCTATCTCTATCTATCACTTATTACTAACAGAAAATAGATTTTTTTATGGTTCTTGGGGGGGAACTGCAAGGTTCCCTATTCAGTGTGATGTAAGATTCTACTATGTATATAACATTACTGGTGTATTAAAAACATTGCTAGAGTTTCAATTTTGAAATTATTTAACCGGAAGTGTAACTTTACAGAAAAGATATATGAGATTTTGGATTTTGTTCGATAAAATTTCCAACGATTTTTTGGGATGTTAAACTGCTCAGATGTAAATTTTTAAATATTTTTCTTGAAAAAATTATTTTTGAGATTCTGGGAAATCTATAAATTACAACTGTTGAGGGGGGGAATCTACGCTTGGGTTGATCTAAGGCAGATTTTCTGAACTACAATGTAATCAGTAATCAAACAGACGTACTTACTATCTGGTACATCTAGAGCCCTGCAATGTTTACTTTAACTTTTATAAAACCCTTGTTTTGTTTTTTTGTTTTTTGAGTAAATATACCAAAGTTTGAAGAAAATTGGTCAATATAAGAGTAAATCTTATGTACGTGTTTCACACAAAAATTTTTTTTTTTTTGTTTAATTTACAATGAGATTGTAACAATATATTCTCGAGGATATTCAATATTTACATATGTGTGTTTGCATGGCGTGTGGGCGCGCGTGTTTGTGTGTGCTGTGAAACTCGTGTGGGGAGACAACCACCTCCGTGAATAGCATGAATAAGACAAAAAAAAAATCAAATAAATCAATCAAATCAAATAATCAAACCAAATAATAAATCAAATCAAATCAAATAAATTGCATATTTCTCCTTCCTAGCTCCTCTGGGACCAAATATGAATATTTTCTTGAGGTTTTTCTTATTACATGCCACGTACAAGCACTTATTCGTCAGCAAAAGCGGAAACGAAAAAAAAGAAAGATTTTCGAGTATTAGCTTCCAAATAAAAAATGCATTGATTGCATTTTATATTTACACATTTCCGAAGTACGGTCGCTATTGGTACTGAAATGTGATTGCTGTGGTGTTGATGTATGTTTGTAGTAGCACGAGCGGTTTAGTAAAAGGGCTTGTAAATATGTTTGAGATAGAAGTATTAGTAATAATCAAGAGAGCACCACTGTTTTTAAAATAAATATATTATTCTCTTAGCAAATTTAAATTACTTTAAAATGTCACAATAATAAGCTTATAAGTATAGAAGTATAAGAATAAGACTTAGTTAGAGAAAGTTTGAATAACTCTTATGTTATAATTTAAAACTGGTACAGTTCTGATATGTTCTCCTTGGTGTCTACAACAAGTCTGTCCTGAAGGAATGCTCTCTTTAGCGGGGGATTTTCTTTTACAAAAGAGTTGGCCTAACGGGTTTTTGTACCTTTGTTTTCCTAATAGCAATGACCTAGATTGTAGTATACCTGGCTCTGTACCCATCACTAAATACACTATTTGAACTATCTAATTTTCACAAAAAACTATTTTCTAAAACTATTATTTTTCCATTTCGTTCTTCCACTACAGTACTCACTCATTGCACACCAACTTTGACGGCCAGGTAGGTGCTGTTTTAAAGGCCATAGAATAAGACCTGAATGAAATGCTAAACTGCACAAATATCTGTTGTGGTGGTTGGTTCCGCAGAGCTGGAAAGCATCAGAGACATTTTCCGTGGTAGCCTGCTTCATTTTGTGGTCATCGACCGGTTTCGGGCGTTCGCCCATCTTCAGGATGCGTTTTTCAGACAGTGTGCCAACACAGACTCGTACAGAGACTTAGTTTCACACTAACTGAGGTGTATTTTTAAAAATACTAAACTCTTAAACTAGGTAAAGGGATGTGGCCAGATGGGTGGGAAAACACGTGTTTGGGTTGTTAAAGGGCAAATTCTTTTCTTACAGTGGACGCGGGGGTCTAATCTTTAAACTCTGTTGTTGGAGGGAGGCTTATTTCACAATTACCTAACCAAAATATTAAGAATATACAAAAAATAAAAAATAAGATACACAAAATAACCCCTTTAACAACCCAAACACGTGTTTTCCCACCCATCTGGCCACAACCCTTTACCTAGTTTAAGAGTTTAGTATTTTTAAAAATACACCTGAGTTAGTGTGAAACTAAGTCTCTGTACGTGCCTGTGTTGGCACACTGTCTGAAAAACGCATCCTGAAGATGGGCGAACGCCTGAAACCGGTCGATGACCACAAAATGAAGCAGGCTACCACGGAAAATGTCTCTGATGCACAAATATCGTTTTCCTTTTAGGCTCCCATGCACCTCTTCATGCTCTTGCCTCAATAGCTCCAGCTATCATAAAGAGGATAGTGAAAACTAAAGCTGTACTTCAATACTTCAATACCCAATAACCAACGGCTGTAATATAGTTTTTGATATAGATATCTAGCCATTGCGGGGGCTAAGAAAAGGAAAAAGCTGTTTACCTGACAAAGGAAGGTTGTGACTAAGCCCGTACCCAACGAGCTCGCATTTTTGAACAATTAGTAACAATTTAACAATTGTTAAATTTTTCCATCAACTTTTGAACAAGTCCATCAACAATAACAATAAAAAAAAAGAAATATATTGTTAAATGATATATATTAAAAAAATTAAATTATCTATCAATTTTTGAACAGACACCAAAAACCTATCCCTCAGTTATAACAATCTCCTGAAATTTCCAAAACAACGTACAGACTAAGACACGGTTTTCCCATCCGCTTTCCTAGCGGATTATAAAGCTTGACCTATCCAATGTCCGTAAGACTTGGTGATGGTATGTCACAGGTCAAACTAGAGTTTGTAAGTAGTTCTAACTGAAAATTTATGTAAGTACATTTCCTAAGTTATTTCCATAATTTATTCTTATATATGCCACATATTGTCTAAGTTTCAATAGTTGTGATTTTGTTTAATATTGATCTGTTCCACAACAATAGTTTAAAATCCATTTAAATGTGCTTATATATATATATCATACTTTTTATTTAGTTTATTTATATAGTTTATATTTTAAAAAATTTTTATTTTGAAAATATTTATTTTAAGTTCATATTTTATGTTGTTTCTATTTTTTTTTATTTGTATTTAAAACCTTTGTACAGACCCTGAAGAAGGCAATAAATTTGCCGAAACGTCGGTAGAAATTTAAAAAGAGTTCTTTTGTATGACCGAACACCAACATCCATTGATGGCTGTTTATTGATGGCCAAAGTTCGAAATTGAACTCAAATTCGGTCTTTGGTCGTTTTAAAACCGCCATTCCTAGGTGTAAGCAAAAAAATTTGACCAATGGCCGTTTTCGGGGGCTTTGCGCCCAACATATATATATATACGAGGTGTGTAAATTAAGTAATGAGACTGATTTTTTTATCTTTTTTTTATTCAAATAAAATTACACTTCAACATTGTCCCCTTCAAAGTAACTACCTTGGGAAGCCACACAACGCTGAAGACGAGTCTTCCATTCGTCATAGCAGTGCTGGAACTCGGATACTGAAATAGACTTCAGTTGGTCGGTTACGGCTGTTTGAATATTCTCCAATGTTCCAAAACGACGTCCCTTGAGGTGATTTTTCGATTTGGGGAACAAAAAAAAGTCACATGGACTCAAGTCGGGTGAATAAGGAGGCTGAGGAGCCACAGGAATGTTATTACTGGCCAAATACTATTTTTCTACTACTATTTTTCGGAACCATTTTTGCACAAATTTTTCTCATCCCCAATTCATTAGTCAAAATTTGATGAACGGTTGTGTGAGTCAAATTCATCTCTTCGCCGATCATTCGGACTGTCAAACGACGATCTGAACGCACGAGATCGCGGATTCTGCCAACATTTTCGTCGGTTCTTGAAGATGAAGGCCTTCCGCTGAGAAGGGTCGTCTTCAATTGATTCCCTTCCTTCTGTAAACGACTTAAACCACCTAAAAACCTGTGCTCTCGACAAAACATTGTCTCCATAGGCCTGGCACAGTTTTTCAAACGTTTCCGTTGTACTGTGCCCAAGTCTGAAGTAAAACCTGATAGCACAACCTTGCTCGTAATTGATGTCACTCATTTTTAAAACGCACTGAAAAAACCTTGCTCACAAAAAAAGTCACTACGGACAGTGCAACAACTCTAGCATTTTCAAATTTGCACTGGACGTGTATCAGATGTTTACTTGCCCTACCACGCATGCGCCGCGTCTCCAGTGTTGCCAGGTCGAACACTAGAAAATCAGTCTCATTACTTAATTTACATACCTCGTATATATATATATATATAGAGAGAGAGAGGAGTCTCTAGGAATTACTGCTCTTAGAAATCCCATCCTATGAGCCCCTACAACTCTCTCTCTATAACACTAATGGGCAGTGAGTTCTATAACGAGGGTATACGGCCCGAATGTGGTCACTGCATTGAGATGACTAGGGGGAAACTAGACAAGGTACTTTTAGTAGTTCTTGTCTATGCAGGCTCCTCAGATGTTGTTTGAAAGATAACAAAAAACATTCCACAAGTTTCACTTTAATTATTACTCCACCCTCACAATTAATCCTCACTATATTATTAATAAAGTTGCTTCAACTTTTAATTACCAGTAAGTAAAAACTTTTTTCTTTTTTTTTTTACCCTCCTGAGATTAAAAGTAATCAAAGTATGGCCATTTCAATTTTAGAGTTTGAATAGATTTTACAAAAAATTTTGCAATATTAAAACAAAGTTAAAGTCTGAAATCAAATATTTGTTTATTTATTGTTTGAAATATTAATATAACGGTAATTTAAATTTCAGTTTATAATCTTTCATAGTTTGTTGAGTGATTAAAAAAAAAAAAAATAAAAGAAACTAGAATTTCAGAATGTGTAAAATGTTTTTACAACTTCGTTCAGTATTATAAAATATGACTAATAACCATTTGCTCATATTGAAAAATCTGAACTCGAGTCGTATAAAAAGTTCACTTTACTCCCCGAGTAAAATACTCCCAGTACAAATTAACAACCATTTCTATATATTTTATCAATTCTTTATTTTTCCGTTTTATTTTATTATAAATTTAGTGTTTGAGAGATTCATAAGCTAAGTGCTAAGAATTAATTTAAAATTAATATAAATGACTTATTAAAATTGAATATATTCTTGTTTGTTACAGGCAAAAGAACTGCCGGCTAAAGACATGAGCGGCACTTCAGATCCTTATGTGAGAGTAACACTTTTACCAGATAAGAAGCATCGCCTTGAAACAAAGATTAAGAGAAGAACACTGAATCCTAGATGGAATGAAACATTTTACTTTGAAGGTGAGTTTATACATTAGATTTGCATATATATTTATGTACGTATTATATAATTTATATGGTTGTATATTTTATTACATAAAGATATAATTTAAAAAGTTTTACATTTTAATGTATTTCAGTGTATAGAATTTTTATTCTCTCTAAAATGGAAGTATTTTAAAGAGACTTTTAAAATTGAATCGTAAATGCATATATTACGAAAAAAAGTCTAAAGAAGTGTGTGCGTATGCGTATGGTGTATGTGTATGTGTGCGGTGTAAGGTGTGTGTATGGAACAGAATATAACCATAAACAACACCAAAACAAGTTCAAATTTGATAATCCGTTTGCAAATCCAGAAGAATTTTTTAACAGAAGATCCTTGAGGCGGTATCGGTTAAAAAGCCAGTGTCAAACAGCAATCGGTGTATCATTTTATGATTTTTTTATTTATTTTTTTTTAGTTTTTGTTTTAGTTCTTGAAACTTTATTTATTTATTGTTATTCTAAATATTCATATCTATTTTAAAAATAAATTTTTGTCAACCTGGAATGGTTGCAGGACGAAAGTTAATAATGGTGAAATGGTGAAAATGAGGATACACAAACTGACACTTTACTCACAATTTATATTTTAACTATTACTATTAACTATTTACTGAGTAAGGAGAAAAGAGTAGGTAAAGAGTAGATGGTAGAGTGACCGAGCCAAGAATGATTTACGTGATGAATAGTTGATGTGAGCCGCTTAAAGTTTGATGTGGCTAAGAGAGCTTTTGCTTGTCTTAGTAGATTGATTAGAATGGTTAGCTTGATGAATCGTTCACGGTGGAGAATTATTAACTCTTATACTTTATTGGGAAGTGTTAAAGCCTCAAATGGACTGCTTTTATATTCAGCCTCTCCAACCTATAGAGACATTTCTAGGTGGGATATTCGCTATCGAAATTGAAGCCTATTTACACCAGTACCTTCTAGTGGGAGTTACAGGGGTAATAATACGAAGTTGACGTGCACTTGGAGGCTCTAAGCGGCTATAAATGGAACTATTGTGTCCAGCTTGTATATGGCAAATCTGTATTTGCACAGTGCAAATTCAGTTAATATACTGGTTTTTTAAAAGTGTTTTGTTTGCTCTATGCAAAAACATCCTGATGATGGGCGAACGCCCGAAACCGGTCGAAGACCACAAAAAGAAGCAGGCTATCATGGAAAATATCTCTGATGCTTTCCAGCTCTGCGGAACCAACCACAACAAAAGTATTTAGGGAAGTGAATAGCTAAGTCCTTAGCGTACTAGACTCCCACGCGAAAGACCCGGATTCGAGTCCAGCTGTGCTACTCTTAGATTTTTTCTTCCTAGGAACCTCTACAGCTTACTGTCCAGTGATAGACATTGAGAACCCTGTCCAGTGAGAGAACACTGTCCGAAGGCCGGCAGTGCACTGAGAAGGCTCCAGGCGCCAATGACCATAGATGTTGGCGCGCCTTAAAAAAAAAAAGGATTAACCATTTTTCTGGAAAGATTAATTTTTCCATGCGATCTGGAAGGGCGTGAGCCTACACACTCCTTACTACATCATTTCAGTACACTATATGATTCCATAATCCAGAAACTTGTGAAGTGCGAACAGCATGAAGTCAAAAACGAAAAATTACATAAGTTTAAACTTTTTTATTTTTATAAAAGGCAAGTGTGAGTGAAATAAACTTCACTTTACGTCTAGCAGAACGTTTAATCCCATAAAGTGAGTTTCAACTGAATAATGAAAACATTAGTTTGAATATACGTATAAGTTTCTGTTGAAAACTAAGAGTTCATTTAAAAAAAATTTGTTTAATTTGTTTAATAAAAACAAAGATACAAAAAATGCACACAAGCATGAAAACAAGAAAAGTAAACCTTCCTTTAAAATATCTAAGCCTCTTAACTTTTGATAATAGAATGCTCCATTTGGTATAAATTTCTTTCCACTTTCGGCGATGTAATGGAATCGTTTGATGTGATTCCTGATGTAGTAGATGTCTTCAAGAGGGCGGAAGTTAGTTGAGAGATTTTGGAAGTTAGAGCTCGAATTATTAATACGGATTTTATAAAAATAAACTGTATTTTAACAATAATTTTAACGTAACATAGGGTAACTAATAACAACAAAATACTTACGAATAAAATAGAAGATAGATAACTAACAAAGTAGACTGATAAAATAAACGAACTAAGATGCACAACTCAAGGATAGTAAGTTTAAATAAAACTGTGTATAGACGCGTAAACTGCTGCTCGTGTATATAGCGACGTGCTCGTATAGTCGTATATGATATAATGATGCTCTCGTTGTATATGATAGAGTTTATATATCGGTGTTGGCCACACTCACACCAAGACATCTGTCGTAGTGTGCGACTTTGTGCGACCTTCGTAGTTTGCTGACCTTATTTAGGTCAGTGGCCAACCTTATCGGTGCTTGCTTTGATGTAAAGTATTGAAAAGGTCTTTGTTGTTTGTTTGGCCGCGGCATTGTCTTGAAGCCGGCGGCCTGCTAGGTCGCTGGTTATAAATTATTCTTTTATTACTGCCATCCTTTGTTAAGATAGCAGCTGGCTGGAACCACTTTGACATTGGTATGACTTTCCATGTCATTAATGACATGGAAAGTCATACCAGCTAATAGAGTGCTCCACATTGTAGCAGAAAACCAGCAAAATTTCATTTGTAAAATTGTGGAATTCTGGTTGGCCAAGCCGTATCAATGTTCACAATAATTTTTATAATATATATATAAATAATACACTTAAATGAATTTTCAGGCTTAGTACTTTCTTAGTGGTTATGGCATGATACTCTTAATGAATAACTGTGTAATGAGTAATAAAAGATATCATCAATAGAAAATCCGATGGCCCTCAAATAATAGGATTAGCTTTTAACTCGAAAAAGTTTAATATATATTGCATTAAATTAACATTTGAATTAAGGGACCAAAAAGAAGCGTGCTTTTATCTATCCTAACACTTTGGCACCCGGTATAGCAGAGTTGTTCTCGATCCCCAACACAGATCTATAGTGCCGCCAAATTAAAGGGTTAATTTATAAATTACAGAGTATAAAGATATGCAAAACTAAAATTATTATGTTTTCAAAGGATAGTAAAACATAAAACAATGTTTGATGAACAAAGATTAGATAAAATTTTGACACTTGAATCCAATATTTTTTAATAACATAATACCTATTTTAACCCTGCTGTTTATGAACGAAGTTTCAGATAGATATATCATAAAAAACTGCTGAGGTTGAGATTATTGATAAATGTAAATTGAAACAATATTCTAATATAAAAGCGCTATTTATTCAAAAAAAATCTGGTGATGCTTGGAAAAATCGTTTAGGTATATCCTTGTCCACACGCTGCTTCTGACAAGTAAATATTGTTAGAATTTGAAACGAATCCATTTTTTGGGGGGGCAAGTTAATTTTTATAGACCATGGCAATTTCTCTCGTAGATCTTTTATGTTATCTATTTGTATTAGATAAAAAAAAAAAATTCTGGTGTGATACACTCACACAACTTTCTCTTACTCTAGTTTTCAAAATTGTAATTGATAGTTTGTATTCCAAATTGAATGAAATTCGTTGTAGTTTGTCGAAAACTGGAAAAGAAATGTTCAGTAAAAGCGCACTTCCGGTTTACTAATTTTACTTGAAACTCGGAATTTTTTTTGTAATTAATTTTGTTTGGGTGATAGAATTGTATAATTAACTATGATAGCACTTTAGAGAAAAACATAACCCCACCCCTCCTCCAAAAGCCCTCTTTTAAATGACTTTACCAGGAGAAATGTTTCAAATAAAAGTTTTAGCTCTTTATATGTGTAGTTAACATACCTAGTTTAAAGAAAATCGTTGGAGCCATTTTTGAGAAATACGCAAGAAAGTAAAAAAAAAAAAAACATTAAGTAAAGTGCTACTTCCGGTTGAGGAATTTTGACCGCTGTATGGCATTAGCTGGCGAAATGTTTCAAATAATAGTTGTAGCTGTTTGTATGTGTAGTTGATAGACAAAGTTTCAAGAAAATCGTTGGAGCATTTTTGAGAAAATCGCAGAAAAGTAAAAAAAAACTTTCTGTAAAGTGGTTCTTCCGGTTGCGGAATTTTGACAAATAAAACCTACTATCGGAACCCATGGTGATACCTGTCAATGGAATATCAATTTGAACTTTCTACGATTTTTCGTTTTTGAGCTATACTGTTCACATACACACAAACATACAAATATCATTTTCTAAAAACCACTTTTTTGGATTCAGGAAACCTCAAAATCGATATTTCCGGTGAAAATACGATATCAAAAAATTGACAACGATTACAATACTTCCTCTTAGTAGGAGTAAGAGAAACTTATATATATACCAAGATAGGTGGTCATCATTTACTGAAAATGTTTTTTTCTTGGTACGGTAGTAATAATTATTATTTAAATACTTTATTCAATTTTTTGAAGTTTTGATGTTATTATTGAAGTTTATTGTTATCTAATTCAATAATTAGAATAATCGTTTTTGTTATATCTTAAAATTAATAATACGAGAGCGTTATTTCCAAAGTGCTTGAAATTTTTGGAGAATAATTCTAGATATAATTTAATATAAATGGCAGAAAAAAAATCTGACATCATAGTGATTTCTTTAATTAAATAAGAAACTGTGTGAGACTTATTAAGAATTATTATACGTAGAAATAAAATTTTAAATCTGTTAAATAGAATTTATACTTATAAAATTTAATATTTAAAATATTTATACGTATACATATACATACAAAAGTTTATATACATACATAGAACATATATATATTTTAGTCTCAAAGGACTATAAATATATCATACCGATGAAAACTTAATTCTCCATGCAATATTTCACCTAAGAGCAGTATATGAGGAGGTAAAAAAAAAAAATAAATAAGTTGTTTCTATAAAGTAAGATATATTCTATTTAAATTTTCTCTAATATTGCTGTATATCTTCCGGTTAGATATTTATATTGAATTATAGTTTCTTCTGGCTACGATTCAACACATTGAATGAAATATTAGATTATAAGAAGAGGTGATTTTTTATATTCGAACTCTTGGTAATTTTTTTAGCATACGTGGTGTCTGATTAGTAATATTGTTGAATCAATGAATAGAAATGTAATATTTAATAATAATTGTAGATTATATTTTATAAAAAAATTCTAATTAATAAAATACTTCACTCTGTATTTAAGTATTTTTAAAGCACGTGTAATGGGATCAGATGTCTTGGAGAGGTGTTGTGATGCAATGAATAGTTGGGAGTTAGTTAGAGATTTTTAGAGAGTTGTTACACGAAATATGAATTACTAATTTACGAAAATAGATATATATTTTAACAATAAATTAAACGTTTGAAAATATATAACTACAATTAATTTAAAATGATTTAAAATGTAACTAGAATGCACAACTATAATGATTGATAAATAAATATATGTTTAAATACTTCGATAGGGACGCGCTCCGATGTATGAACTATGTCACTCGTAGAATCTTGATGATACGCTGATAAAATACTGAAGAATACTCATCCCCTCTTCCTGTGGAGAGACGTTATATTGCCATCACTCACACATTGACAAGTGTGTAATTACGGGTCACACTAAAACATCTCTTGCCGTGTGTTGACCCTAGGTCTTGAATAGGTCGGCGAACAGGTGTGGCAACAGGTGATGGCAGTTATCAAAAGACTGTAGCCAGGTGGTCTTTTGAGTGTTTGTTTATTGGCGGTTATCAAAAGACTGTAGCCAGGTGGTCTTTTGAGTGATTTGTTGACCCTTGTATATTGGCCAGGCGGCTTCTGTATACTGACCGTATAATGACCCTTTTGAAAGCAGTGTGTCTTTGGCGGTTCCTGTCCTTGGCGGTCCCTTTGACCGTGCACTGACCGCGGCTCTTGACCTGAATAATAGCGACTGGCTGGCACCACTAGTTATAAATTTTTATAATTAAAAATTATATATTTTCCTTCTTGTTATCACTCCTTCTTGTTATCACATTACACACGCTATAGTAATATTTTAGTAATATAAACTATTGATTCTTTTTTACTTTCTCATTATTCTAGTTAAAGGAACTATTGCAATCGTGTCAATTTTTTAAATTGAATTTTCACGGTAATGCATGTTTAGAAGTTCACTGAGTTCGAAAAAAAGATTTTTAGCGAATGGTCTATATATATATATATTGTAACGTTTTTCCCTAAACTAGCTACAGCAACTAGTTTCTAAGTAGGTTCGTTTAGATAAAACACACTAAATTTCAATAAAATAAAAAAAAACACCAATTTATTATTTAACACAATAAATTACAAATAAAGCATTTAATAATAATTAATACACAGTTTAAACCAACAATAATTCTCTTAATTCACTTTTTATTTATTTTTCATAAACGCGTACTCCGTTTGTAACAAGAATCAGATTCCCCGTTTGTTAGTCAAATTCAATCAATTGCAAATAAAAAAAAATTTAACCATTTACATATCAAAGTTTTTTTTAGAAAATTTTCTCTTCCTTAGCTTTTAATATTCAAATAAAATTAATAGGTTGACTAAAATATGTATACGCTAGTTACTGTCAGAGCAAAGGTTTTTATATGAGGGAAGGTTGTGTTAATTTACAGTTCTTGCGAGCGAGTAGTGTTTATTTTTCTGTTTGGTTTAATTTATTTTATATAAAAGTTTTTCTTTTACTTTCTCTTACTCCTCCTAGTAAGAGAAAGTATTGTAATCGTGCCCGAATTTTCGATATCGAGTTTTCACCGGAAATACACACGTTTTGAGGTCCCCTGAGTCCAAAGAAAGTGATATTTAGAAAATATTCTGTGTAAGTGAGTGTCTATGTGAACACGAAAAATCATAAATGTACAAACTTTATATTCCGTTTAGGTATCATCATGGGATCTGACAGTAAGTTATCTGTCAAAATTCCTCAACCGGAAATACCACTTTACACAATGGTTTTTTTTTTTTTCTCTTCCTTGCGATATTCTCAAAAATGACTCGAACGTTTTTTTTTTTTAAACTTGCTATCAACTACACATACAAAAATCTACAACTTTTATTCGAAACATTTTTCTGGGAAAATTCACTTAAGGGGAACTTTTGTAGGTGGGGTGGTAGGTTTTCCTCTAAAATGATATTTCAGTTTACTATACAATTCTATCATCTAAATAATATTAATTAGAATTAAATGTGTTGCTGAAATTCCGAGTTTGGGGGAGGAAAAAAAACGGATGACCGGAAGTGCGTTTTTACTGAAATATATTTTTCAATTTTCTGGTATTTTTTTCGAAAACCGCATCAACGATTTTCTTTAAACTGTGTATATGAACTACACATATAAAGAACTACAACTTTTAATTGAAACATTTCTCCTGGTAAAAGTTATTTAAGAAGGTTTTTCGATGGAGGGGTAGGGTTATGTTTTTCTCTATTTGAAAACCAGAGTAAGAGAAAATTGTGTGAGTGTTTCATACCAGATATTTTTAAACTAAGAAATGTCTTTTGTAAACATTGGATTTTTCGTAAGTACTTCGCGTATGTATGTAGCTTCCCTTCACAATTAGTATTTTGAACCTTTAACTAATCGAATCGATGAGTTTCGTATTCTTTCGTAGTTCCTTCAATTGCCGAGCTTCCAGAAATTTTGGGAACTTGGTAATTAAATTTAAATTCGAAATTTTATTGTTATGGTACAAGTATGAAATAATTAATAGTAATAAATAGGGGGAATTCTTGTGTATGTCAATAATATGAAAAAGCTATGTGTAGAGATATATACTTAATGCAGAAGTTCCCTTATACATATTGGATAGTTCCCTAGTTATACATATTTGATAATAAGTTACAACCGTTTGCAGACTACATATTACATAATTATAAATTTGACTTCTAAGGGGTGAACTTGTTGCGCAAAAGGGTGAATTTGACTTTCATAAAATCGAATTTAGTCGAAAATTTCTATTTGTCATTAGACTAATCGGAACTTTCTTATAAGAATGTAATGGGGTGGAATTAATATATCCGAATCAAAAACGAATATTGAATTACTCCCCGCCACTAGTTCCTGCAATTCACCCTCAAACTCGTAAGGGTACAAACTAGGAGTGGAGTGGAAGGAAGAAAAGGGGTGAGTTCATTTAAAAGAGGCAAGCTAACTCCGGAAGAGGAGTCTACAACCATTCGACATCCATCAACTACTCTTTCTCTCTGTCTGCCAGTCAGTCTGTCTCTGTCTATCTCTCGCTACCTTATTCTCTTTCTATTATATAACAAACTGTGTAAAGTCCTTACAGTCTAAATTATTTCAATACAACAGCGTTCATTATTTAGTTAGATTATTTCTCTTCCTAAGTATATCTCAACTACAACCAACCCTAAAACATATAATATAGGAATTATTGAACATCTCAATTCCAACTATAATCTTTCTTATTTATTTCATTCAACAAATCCCGTCAATGATACGATTTTTATACAAATTCATATAACCTAATTTAAATATAAAGTCTTAAATGTAACACAGTAGTTTGATATGAAAACTACTGGCTGTAGCATAATGACATATTTAGCCGTCTAAGTTATGAGATATTGAAGCGGAACATTCTTCTCGTACAACCCATGGCAAGGCGGTATTACTCATAAATTGAATTGGTAAATGGAGGAAATTGATTTTTTTTAATGTATTTTTAAAGATCATACTTTTTTTTAGAAAGTATGTTATTTTGTACAGTCAACCATTTTTTTTTTTTTAGTGTATAATACAATTTAGAAATTATTATCAAGTAATGCTCTTGTATATGTTTAGAATCCATCCTATATTGTAGATCATAATTTTTAATTACTTGGGTAAAGGTAAATTTAGTAACTAAAATAATATTATCTGTTTAGGAAATTAATTTTGTTGGATAATTACATGAAAGGGTTGAAATAAAGTCTGCAAAACTGTGCACAGTAATAACTGGCCCAACAAAGTAATACTGGCTGTGCTTATTATATTATGTAAGGATTTACAATGATGGGTAAATTCATAGGCAGCCACGTTTACGTTCATAGGGAGCTATAGGAAGCTTAGCACTTAATTTTGTCATAGTCATTAAAAACTTTCAAATAGCCGTCTCAGAAAAATGACTACAAAAAACACTTATTACTCCTCTATTACAATAAATATTATCGTTAGGAATATTGTTTTCTGTGTTTTGATCTCTTTCCAGTAATGGGCATTATTTGAATATATTTTTATTCAATAATCATTCGAATAAATTTTTATTTAGTAATTATTTGAATAAATTTCAATGAATTATTCATTATACATAATTCCATAATCATGATTATCTATTATATTAAGACTACTAATAATTCCATACCAGCACTTTTAAGATTACCCCTTGATATCTTCTAATTACATTAGAATACCATTGGTTTGGCACGCTAAAATGCACGTCTGTTTTATTTTGTAATTACTTTTACAAAAGAAAGCATTGTGATCGTGTCAAATATTCAGAGTTGAGTTGCCATTGAAACAAATCTGTTTTAAGATCCCCAGAATACCAAAAACAAATGTTTTTAGCAAATCGCCTGTATTTGTATGTGGTTGTTGTCCTCGAGGGAACTGGGGCAGGAGTGTTTAGGCCTAGAACCAAACACTCGGAGCCCATTGTCTATGTTTCCCAGCATCTTCTAGGCGGAAATTTACGCTATTGGAAGGTGCGTTCAGTTCAACCTCGATAGAGGATATCGGAATGAGGAGATAGTTATCCTATCCGACAGTCAGGCTGCCATTAAAGCACTGAGCTCTTGTGTTATCAGTTCTAAAATGGTTTGGAAATGCTTAAGTTAGCTTACCGACCTAGACAGAAACAATAAAGTTACCCTATTCTGGGTCATGTCGGCGAGGAAGGCAACGAAGTGGCCGACACCCCGAGCAAAAGAAGGCGCTGCATCTCCTCTCTTGGGACCTGAGCCCTTTTACGAAATCAGCGACCAATTACTCTGGGAAGAAATCAAGAAGGAGGAGGTGGCAAAAAGAGCACGTCTCTGGAACACTTTCCTGGACTGAGACAGGCCAAGGTCTGTCTGGAAGTTTATAACCAGGAAAAAAACGAAGGCCTGCATCAGTCTGAGTAAAAACAAGATCCATATTCCTACGGGATTTCTCACGGAGCACTGCAGACTCAGGTGTGACACCTGAGGAAGCTAGGCCTAGAAGATGATGGCGCATGCAGATTCTCTGGGAAGATGGAGGAAACTTCAAAACTTTCGACTGCGATGCCGTCATTCAAAGAAGATTACCAGCCTAGGTTGTTACCAGGTGGAGGAGGGGGAAATAATCACCCCAGAACCCAAAAAACAGAAAAATTGAGAAACCCTAGACACAAAAATTGAGAGTCTCAAACGCTACTTAGGCCAGACTAGAGTGGGAGGCTCTGCATAAATACAGCTGCGCTGGACCTACAAGGGACATTCTTGCAACAGTTAACAACGAGTCAGCAAAGACCATTGTCTTCACTCACTCTAAATCTCTCGGGTACCATTCTCTATATTCGTGTAAAGTCCTGGCAGTTTGTGTACTTTCTCATTATACAGTGTTCAGACATTATTTCCAGTTTATTTATCTCTTAAACCCAGTTCTCTCCTTCTCATACTCATTAAAGAGAAAAATTACAAAAAACTGAAAAAAAAACATTCAGTAAAGTGCACTTGATAGGATTTTGCTGCAAATCTTACTGTCTGATGTGATGGTAGTAGTATCTAAATGGAACGCTTCTTGCGACTTTACGTTTTCGAACTATGTTGTTAATACACTCACACATAACCAGACCATTCGCTAACAACATTTTGTTCGTATTTCAGGGTACCCAAAACATGTATTTCCGGGGAAAACTCAATCTGGCAAGGTCGCAATGCTTCCTCTTACGAGGAGTTAAAAGAAACTAAAAAATATATAAATAACTTACTAAAAATATAGACACATATAAATACAAATTGTAACTAATGATGAAAAAAAAATCACCAAAATGAACAAACATAATACAAATTCGTATGTTTCATAAAATATTTAATAGCTAGGCTGTGCGTGTGCGATAAAATTCCTCGCTCCATTTATAGTGTCCTAGCCTTCTCTGAACTGTATCACAACCAAACTTACCGTAGCTTTTTTGGTTCAATTCCCTGTATGAGCCAACCATTCTGCACAATTTCCTTCTCCATATTTCCTAGCCCTTACTTTACTCAGGATGAAAAAATCCGAGACTCTTAATTCTAAATTATTTTTCTGTTAGGCCACAGGTAATAGTAAATTTTCTGATCATTTATTTTTCTTTTATCGTAAGTTTCATTTTTCACCATGAGTTCCCAGATTCTTACTAATAAAGAATGGCTTAAACAATTAATATAGAATTAAGAACGGCTTAAAAAAACTTAACACGAAAATAAAAAATCACACAACTTTCTCTTATTACGTTTTATTTTCTTCTTTCTACTTTCTTTTTATGGCGTTATAAAGATCAGATGATTTACCGACTTAGAGCATGCGACATATAATTACCCATGAGAGAAGCATTCGTTTTCTAAATTCAAACTGCACACTTGCAAAGATTGTCCTTGCGCTTTATTGATAGTCATAGCGAACGCAAGGCGTATTTGGAAATTGAAGTCGTTTGAACTCGAACGCCATATCTGTCGGTATGAGTTGGTATTCGTGGAAGGAGTACGTCTTCACCTTTATCAGGTCCAATGAGAATTGTTGCTTCAATTGTTCAATTAGATTATTAATCAATTTTATTAACTACTAATCATGTAAGTTTGTATAATAACTTTGGTTGATTGATGCTTCGGAATAATATAATTGGCAGTCCAAATTTTTAAATTCAGAATGTGTGGCGGTAATCCGGGAACATCGAATGAATTAAGAAAATTCCGTTGGAAAATTCACAACTTCACTTTGGTCCATCACGGTGTCAATGGATTTGTAAGTCACTGTTTCACCTGCGATTCTGTT
>JAAEAF010000524.1:0-147481 GCA_011037195.1 Triatoma infestans
TGAACTTATCATTAGAGGATAAACCCGATTTTCCTCGGTTAAAGAATAAACGTTTATCGATACATTATTATGTTTTTCAAATTTACGTATATCTTTTAATGGTGTGGGAAAGGAAATATTGTCGAAATTGTAAGGATGATTTAGTTTTTTATACGTCGATAATCTACGCGTCTCCTTTAACTGGCGGCTTAAGATGGCATATTTAAAGCAAAAATCATCAGTATTACAAATGTTAATGATTGCCCGTTTATCGACTATTTCCTTTGGTAAAGGGATGTAACCTCTTCCGCCTAAAGGTCGATATTTAGTTAATCTAATGACAATGCTATCAATAGAATCCAGTTTCCAGTTTGATCCGCTAGTTTCAAATTCTTCAATCTCGCTCACAAGTTTTGCAAAAACTCTTCGGAGGTGTGAATTAAATTGCAGCTAGCGTCAATAACTTCTATGGAAGTTTTAAAATTGGCATCGGTAAACTGTTCAAGATCAGAATTCCTATACCGACTGTAAACACATTCCAATAGAATGGATGATTTGAAAATTAATAACTCTTCTCTAGCTTTACTCAACAACTGTAGAAGTATGTTGTGTTTCTCTTGTAGAAATAGCAACGGGTCTTTTATATTGTCAACATTTTTTATACAAATATTTTGGGCTGATTTATTTAATGCCGTAACTACTATGCCATCTTGTAGAGGAACCGATAACATACGATATTTCTTTTTATTGAACACTTTCTTGTCATTGTCTGTCATAATGTGTGAAGAAGAATGAGGTGTGTTTTGGCAAGTATGTTTTAGAAAGAGGGATTTTTTGTCAAATACTATGTTGCAATCCTCACATTTAATACAAAACGAGGAGATGTGTATTAAGAATTTCACCAATGTGCGAAATATATTGCCACAGTAAGGACATGTTTTTTGTAAGCATGTTAAAGCATGCCTCCTTAAATTATATGGTTTGGAAAAACTCTTTCCACACTTAACACAAGATAGAGATGACATAATGTAAAAACTTACACAGAAAAAAATTAATCTTGGTCCGTTTGTGTCTTTTTAGCCTTCTTGCTTCTGGAAGGAACCCCTGGTTTATGTGATGGGGTAAATTCTATATTGTTAAAGTTGCCCCTTGCTCCTTTATATATTAACGCAAGATCACCATCTTAAAATAAAAACTAAAATATATTACATGCTAAGGGGGAAATAGAATAAAATATGTGTTGCTCTACATACCTTCATAAGTGAGAATATCTTCATCGCTCAACGCTTCTACAAATCGTTTAGGAAGGAACACTCTTATTAGAATTTCTTGGTCATGGAGCACTGTTGTCAGACCAGGACCGAACTTGGTATGTTCCACTTTCTTAAACGCCGCAATTGGATATGATTTGTTTTCTTCCAAATCTCCAATACGTTTATAAATAATGGATGGTGATCGTTCCAACAGCTTCTTCAAAATAATTGTAGACATTATTTTAGCTGAAATATAGTTATACTTATAGTTTTTACATGTAAAATCCATCATCCTATGCCCATGTAAAAACAAAAAAAAATCCATCATCCTATGCCCATGTAAAAACAAATCCATCATCCTATGCACCTGCCTGATTGTACCGCATCCAGCGACCGCAAAGCGGATTCGGGATGAACTTAGCCTACTTGTGCAGCGTTTTATCGGGGCTGATTGGAACTTTGCCGAGCGCCCTAGCTTACACACTTTCGTCAGAACATCCGCATCTGGATAGCGAACTAGTCGGTTCCTCTGAGCTCCGAAGAGAATCAGAGGGTCTCCTTCTAGCCACTTACACATAGACATGGTGCGAGGACTTGATTGGATTTGAGAAGAATAGCTAACTAGTCGGTTCCTCTGAGCTCCGAAGAGAATCAGAGGGTCTCCTTCTAGACATAGGACTTAATTGGATTTGAAAAAATAGAAATTAAACTTACCCTGAGTGTTGTGTAGACGAACAAAGCTGGAATTGTAATGTACATTACTCCACTATTTATACTGTTATATGAGGCCCCACCACTTGTTAGAAATACAAAGCTGAGTAATAAACATCTGGTGTATATATATATATATATATAAAGATTAAAAATTGTATTGACACATAATAAGATAAAAGGCGGCGAAGCTGAGTACATCCTGTGTGTAGATAAAATATAAAATAATAAAGTCGGTGAATCATATCCTGGCGCGATAAGATGTGTTTACCGCCTTTGTCGGCTGATAAAAAATAATTAATCATAATAATATGAATTTATTTGAAATAATTTTAACACCATTAGTAGTACGCACATTTCTTTAATAATAATAATTTTCGCAATAAGAATATCCGGCTAGTACGTACATTTCTATAATAATTTTTTATTTTAAAAATTTATTGACATAATTTTAACACATAATAAGATAACGTCAATCTTAACAAAGATAGAGTTAGTCGTACTAACGCAATAGGAATAGCAGGTCTTGGGGCGATAAAAAAAACAACTCATTTTAGAATGATAATTTATTATATCGTATAAAAATAACATATTATGATAAAATAATATTTTAAAAAACCCAATTATAATTTATACATTTCTCATAATTTATAAAATATTTTAATATAGCAAAAAACCAATTATAATAATATTACGTTCTAGCTATTTTAAATACATTTTACTAATATCTACGTACTAAACCATTCAATGGTGTATATTCCATAAGCGTATCATGAATTATTAAACAAAAAGCATTTGTTTTTTGTGGAATTGGTCTATTAGTTTCAATGTGTATTTGAATGTCAACTACAGATGTATTTAACCTATCCGGCTGTCTTGCACAATTAATTACCACAAAGGGTGTTTGAGCAAATCCTTTTCTGTCAAATAACGACTCGATTCTTGTCATTCCATAGTATTCTTGACGAAATCTAACATATTCTTCAAATAATGGTGAAATTTTACCCTCTTCGAAATTCAAATGCATATCGTTGTACGGATACTTGTAATCGTTTAAATAAAGCTTAACGTTTCGTAGATCAGCAGGATCAAAAATAGATTTGTTCTGTGCCATATTATCTTTTCTGTCGGTTTGAAAGGCTAAAATCACATATCTTGGTTTGTTTAATTGATTTGATGTTTTCACATGCCAAGTGATTTTATTATTTGTAGGTAAATTCGGATATTCATGTAATTCTAACGATCTAAAAGCTAGCGGTATCGGCTTACCACTCTCAATAATTTTATAAATATGTAGTTTCGCCTGGTCTGATAGCTTAATATGTGGAATATTCCAAACAACTTTCTCCAATGTAATAGTACAATCTTTAGCCGTTTGTGCATCACCAACAAGGGCATCCAAATCACTTCTAGATCTTTTTAATATTAATTCTTGTTTCACATTTACCAATATTTTCTTATAATCTTCAAAGAAATTTAATAGATATCTAAGTGGTAGACAAACGTTAAACGCTGGTCTGCATTAACTATAGTTGATGTGTTAGCCTCATTTGGGTCAACAATTCCAGCATTTTCCAAAGCTCTACTTTGAGAGGGGAAAAAGCATGCATATATTTTCAATGTGCTAGCAATACCAACATTTCTAACACTATCAACTTCCACTGAATTGATTTCAAATCTAATTTCATCAAATAGAAATGCAAAAGCATTGTTTATTAGTTTGGCATAAGTAGCATTTTCAGCTTCGCCTTTCTCCAACTTGCCTTCGATGAACAGATAACTTTCACTTGGTAATGTGTACACATCAGTTTGGAACATGGTGATGCGAATTTCATCATTATTTGAAAGGCCTGATGAGTTAAATGGCGTATACGAATGATATTCATAGCTTTCAATATTGTCGTTGAAAGTAACCTCTTGATTAATGTTTAATATGTGATCCATATCTGTGCACTTTGTATCCTATTGATTTTAAAAACTTGACGTTGCTTATTGATAAAGGTCGACGTCGTTGTTGTTCACTTTCTGCTTTAGCACTGATGTTACTTTTTCCTTGTTTTGCTTTAAGTATAAAATTATTGCCCAAAGAAGAAGAACAAAAAATGTTGTTAAAATCAATACCCATTATCCTTCCTTTATATGTAGACAAATTGTAATTCTTTCCTTTCTGAAGGATATCAAACGTCCGGCTTGATCTACCAATCTTACACTGATATTGTCGATATAATTTTTTATTAATGGGTATGTAAATAACTGGTGATGGAGTTTCCACTATTTTATAACCTGCTGCCACTAATGGTGAAAATGTGTGTAAACTGTGACTTGGGTTTCCATTATTATATGATCCACTTACAATGTTACACTCAACACTGATCGCATTCACCGGATTTATATCTATAATATTGTTGGAGATGTGTGTTTTGTTCGGTGGTAAAATCACTTTATTGAACCCCAATAGTGGCCCAATACTGTGGGGTTGTGTAAAATCCACTTCAAATGTTGTTTTAAGCGAAGTCTTTAACGTATTGTGATTTGGCATTAAATGCAACACAAGCGACTTATTTTTGGTCAACAACAGCGTTCTAAGATATCTTTCAATAGCACCAATTTCATACGTACCAGTTGGCATTTCTATAACATATAATTTATTATCGAAATTGAAATGGAATTTATTGTTCACTCCAGCCTCCACATTTGGTATTGAATTGTACGTTTCTAGTCGTAATAGTCCAACACTATAATTTCTATTTGCATCCAATTCCAATGGTGGAAATATGGATGCATGCAATACAGAATCAAAACCAGTTAGAAGAAAAGAATAGCTAGACATTGTTTGCCGCTTGCTCTCTCAGCAGAAACTGTAAAGATAAATGGCCACAGTTCCAAGGGTTTCGCTTTTGATAGCGTTCTCTATTATAATAGATGTCACACTGTTTTAAATACTTTAACAATTCTTTAGGCGGTTTTAAATTACCAAAACTATCAAAATAGAACACTTTATTTCCCTTTTTAGAATATGCTGTCCAATGAGTACCAGTATTCTTTGAAGAATCCAAATTGATTATACCTTGTTCTTGAGTCCTAGGACGTGATGGTAGATTATCTCTCATGAATACGCCCCGGAAATGCGGTAAATATTTGTTGGCAACCTTAGTTATATCATAATTTGTAAGTGCCCGATTTGGTAGATTTAATTTCTGTTGTAAGGTTTTAGATAAAGGCCTAAACCTTTTCCATACGGTTTCAGGTAGAGTCCTTGCCCAACCTTCTGTCCTTCCATAGCCATATTGTGTCTTTTTTGTTCTTGAAGATTTTTTTCGCTTGATCTGTCTTTTACTGTTCTCACTATGGTTGCTGCACCTCCAGCCAATGAACCTAACGCCGACAGGCCTGCAAGTATTGGAATTAGCGGTAGTACGCCTCCTACCCATGGTTTCTTCCTCAATGGAATAACTCTTGGTGCTTTAATATTATTTGGTTTTGTTTTTAAGTAATCTTTAGCTTTTTTCAAAGCACATTTAACCAATTTCAACACATCACCGCTATTATTCTTTTTTCCAACTGCTGCTGCTTTTAATAATTGATTAAATGAAGGATGATGTCGCCGTTTGCCAGCTCCATATTTAACTTTAGCTTTCATTATATTTCCCACCAACAATGCACTGGTTTTCTCTGCGAGCGAAGAATCTTTAGCTAGGAGTCTTTTCCAAGCTTCTTGTTCCAATATTTGATCGGCTTTATGTCTTGCTTCTAAATTTTTATGTTGTGAATATGCAATATCATGAGCTTTACAAGCATCATCTAATGGATTTATACCGCTTTGATTTATTCTTTGTTGTAATTTAGTTCCAGGGCCGCAAAATCGATAACCAGGGAGATGTAATTCAAAAGGAAGTTTATTGATTGCAGAGTCGATAACACCTCTTCCAACTACTCTAGCCATACTGACACTTGTCAGCATTTCATCATCTAATTGTAGATTGAATTTAGACCAACTATCCCTCACTGGCGGTATCTTACTGAACTAGTTGATCACCAAATCATTTTTTTAATCAGTCTGATTGAAAACATTATACAATAAACATGAGTGACGCTCTTCATTATTCCACATCTCTTTTACAGTTTAAAAGAAGTTTCAAACTGTTAGTGGGGCTAACAAAATATAATGGTGATAATTATAACGTTGTGGTGCAAATAGTAAAGAGACGTATTGGAATCAATTTAACACTCGTTCATTGGCATCATCTACAGCAGAAATTTGGTGAGATCGTTTCATATTTTGGGAGGACGAAAAATATAAATGCAGATGTGACGATGCTTATGGAAGACAGCACCCTCTCCATGTATCTTGCACATAAAAAGGGAAAAGTGTTAACACTTAAGGAAACAATAACAACAACACCAGATGTGATAATTAAAGAAATATATTTAAATAAAAACCAAATAATGTCAATTATACATAATGCTTGGATAATTAACAATTATTTACATAATTTAATGTTAATAATAACATTGGAAAATACTATGTATTTTACAGATGAAGTACATAATACTGAAAATGATAATTGTGTTAATATAGATATTAACAAACACAATAATGTATTACATGAAACACAACAATAAATTTTTTTTTTCACTATACCAAGTCTTGTTTTTTGATCCATCCTTTACTGTTCATTCCTAAATACTTTACCAACACTTTATCATGTTTTCTTTGCAGTATTTTTTCAATTAAATAGACTTTATCATGTTTGACAGGAGATAATTCTTCACGATACCATTTACCTTGAATAATTTGGTTATTTGCATCTTGTAAAGTGTAAGTAGTTGGTTCTGTATAATGCACAGTATAAATGTAGAAAATTTCCGTAGACCAGTTAGCAGTATAGCCTTTGGCAAATACATTTTTAATCTTCGATATCCTAACAGCTGTGCCAACATTTAGAGGTTTCTTGCTGCTGCTGCTCTTTTGTTTAAATAAAATATTTTTCAATATACTTTTTTCATTTCCTTTATTAACTTCAACTGGTTTCATTTTAATTGCAGAGTGAATTGTATTATTTTATTCATCGACAATTGATGGTAATATATTTAAATATTTATACGAACCATTGTAATGAAACTGTTTATAAATTCTACCAATTAATGATCTATTGAATCGTTCCACTATTGATGCTTTAATCGATGAATAAGTACTATAATGATTTATGTTATGTTTTTTCATAAGCTGTTGAAATTTGGAATTATAAAATTCTAATCCCCTATCGGATTGAATATTTTTAGGCACTCTTCCAGATTGTTGGAATATCTTGTTCATAGCATTGGTAACATCATTAGCGTTTTTTGTCTTCACTGGCACAGCCCAAGCATATTTGGAAAAACAATCAATTACGGTTAAAATGAAAGTATTGTTTTTATTATACTTTGCATACTGCTTAACATGTAGTAAATCGATTTGCCACAAGTCATCAATTCCTTTTAGTACAGTTTTTCTCCTTTTAAATCGAATTCTAGCAGGTGCCATTAACTCATCAACTATTTTCTTTTTTATCGTAGACATGTTTTCATGGATACTGAAGAAGGTCTCTAAGCATTTGTGTTGTCACATTCATATGTTCAGGCCATTCACTTATTCTATTTCTAATCGTAGCAAATATCTGATGCAAACGGTTCCTTTCATTTTCCACTCTTTTACTGTCATAAACGTCGATGTATTCTTGAAGATATGATTTAGTGACGATATTTTCTTTAAGAATAAACTTTTCCAAATATTCTTTATTCACAACGTCCAATCCTTTTTTAGGCGTATTAACTCCTGTTATTGTTTTATGTTTGAAGTCTACATATGTATCATTGACAATATTATAAATATCATACAAATCTTGATGATGATGTATTTCTGAAGATCTTCCAAATTTATCGATGGACATGTCCTCTATTTGCACTGTTCCACTTAACTGATGTAACCATCTTCCTTCAGCTCACTTATAATTGAAATTATTTCATTTCCTAAACTATTATTTCCACTTTGTTCCGAGGCTAGACATAATTTTAATCTGTCCACCAATTCATTAGGATCGTTGTAGCATTCGTAGACTACATCATCATTTTTCATGAATCCATAGCCTTTTTTGCTAGGTGTTACTGAGAATGGGAACAATTTTGATATGATTAAAGTATATTTTTTCCCTCGATTAGCATTAATTGGTTTCTCTTCACTATAATGTCTTCTATGAGCATTTGATAATAACAGAATTTCTTTGTATGATTTTAAATCACCATCGTTATAATGTTTGGGGTCTATTTTAAACAGTAATTCATATAACCCCTTTGTTCCCTTAAATCTATGTTTATCAATAATGAAATCATTATTATTATTTATGGAAATTTCTTTATTACCTATTGTCATTTTTCCAGAATGAGTAAATTTTATACCATATTGCAAATCACGTGCTGATTTCTTTAAGTTTATATAAGATTTTACCATTTCATAATCTTCCTCCTCTTCTTCTTCTTCTTCGTCTTCTTCTTCTTGTTTACTTATGCTATCATCCTCGTCTTCTTCTTCTTCTTGTTTAATTATGCTACCATCCTCATCATCATCTATTTTAGGCTTTTTCCTAGCGTGTCTACTTATTTCTTCTAAAGGTTCTATAACTGGCTTCAAATGTTTTTTAATCAGACTCTCTTGTTCTTGTTCTTGATGTTTTAAGGCTTTATATTTGCGTTTTAACGATTTAACAGCTTTTACAATATTTCTTGTTGTTTTCACTGCACGTTCCATCTTGAGACTACGGAGAAATCTAAATGTCCACAATATACATGTCAAAGCTTTTACGAGATCTTCCATTATTTAACGGTTTATCCTTATCAATCACTAAAAACCCATATTTATCATCCCAACACAGACTGCATAGCTCTCTAAATTTGTTCCAACTCATATCCACGTTAACATGATCATCATAAATGTGTTTCAAGTTTAAATCATCCATTTTAAAGGCGATGGTTACATTTGTATTATCGCGCAGCATATGTTTCTTGGCGTATGCATAGGTTTGTATTAGATAGAATGTATCCACATTTTGATGTCTACCTCTGGTGAAGAATTCACTAACCACATTCTGACTATCTAAACCACAATCATCAAACACTATTACAGAATTAGGTTTAACATCTTGTGGACTAATTATATCGTCCATATCGCTATATCTATAATAACCAATTTTGGGAACATGTTTCATCACTTGACTTAAATATTCATATTTTGGTTGATTTAGTGATTTACTATAAATGTATAAATTTTTAAAACGTAAGCCATTCTTTTGAATAAGTAAGGTTAATAAAAAATTGGTTTTGCCACAATTACTTGGTCCGCATATTAAACAACGAATGATGTTGGGGAAAAGTGCACTATGTCTAAATAAACTTCTTTTTTCCAGGTTTGAATCATTATTTAGAACGGGTAAAACTAGACGCTGTTTCTTCAATTTCATCATCACATGCGCATGCACGTACTAAACCATATTTCTAGAAGGGGTGTATATATAAATGCAAGGAAACAAACTAATAGGATTTAGTTCACATTCATACACTGTATGTGTGCCCAACCATCATCATGCATCCTCTAATAATTGACTTGCAGGGATATCAAAAAAGGAAAAGTTTTGATGATGATGATACGTTTATTGTTCGTGAGATGGCCATTGCTGACACAAACTTAAGCATCTTGGGATGTTGGATGTTTAAATTGCCCAACAATGCTAACAACTTATCCAGTGCACCTAACCGATGGTTAATGAACAATCATCATGGAATTGCACAAGATGATGGTGATTTAGATTACGAACAGTTGGACCCCATTTTACAGAGGTACACTTTAGGTTGTACGTATTAGTTTTCTAAAGGATTGGAAAAGTGTTTATTTTTTAGAAAAGAAACTGAATAAACCTGTATATGATTTACAAGATTTTGGGTGTCCCCCAATAAAAACATTGCCCACAGTAAATCATTTTAAGTGTAATTTTCATAATAATACTAAGTATATTTGTTCACTTCAATATGTGTATAGATTGGCCTCTTGGGCAAACATTAACAAATTTAAATTAGATCTTTACAACTCTCAAGCTAGACTAAATACTTTTACTAGATGTAATAATTACAACTGTGTAAGTAGAGATGTGTTAGCTTTTAATGGATTTGTTTATATTAAGAAAGATACAATAGCATGTGTGTATTGTAATCTTGTATTAGATTTAAATATGGTAACCGATTGTCCTTGTACATTGCATAAAAAGGAAAGCCCATACTGTTATTATATGAAATATATACTTTAACACAAAACTAATGCAACACATCCAACAAGAGTTGTGTTTGTATTAGCAAGCTGTTACAATATAAAAGAAATGGAGGAGTGGACTTATGTTACATCACACCCTTTCTACCATCAATTTCTACAAGATTTCTCCAAAATTACCTTAGGAAAAGATGGAGACGATGCAGTTCAGTTCATGAGAACATACAATCGTATGAAAGAATTGGAAAATTATTCTAAAGAATATATTAGAAAAAGCAAGCATAAACCTTTCCATTATATAGGTTGTGTTTGGTCAAACCCAAAAAGTAAAGTAGGACCTGACACTTGCATATGTAGCCTTATCGGTCACTCATATTATAATATTATTAGAGACTTGGATGAAATTTACCATTGTAATTTTCTTGATGTAATTATGAAAACAAAACATAATAAATAATTTATATAGAACCGATTTGTAAGATAAACATAAAATAAACAAGTTTTCTTTTTGAAATAATTGTTTTATTATGACTACCTTATTGACACCATAATTAAATACATAAAAATACACAAAGTATTGAATATCAAAAAAATATTAAAGTCCTTAGCTAAATATTATAAAATAGTAGCCCTCGACTTGGATGACAGTTCACGGCAAAAAACATTATTAAAGTCCTTAAAATGTATTTTAGCTAAAATATTATAAGTGTAAACATGAACAAAAAATATTAAAGTGTTTAGCTAAATATTATAAAATAGTAGCCCTCGACTTGGATGACAGTTCACGGCTCAAAAACATTTTTAAAGTCCTTAAAATGTTTCAAGCTAAATATTATAAAACATAGCCGCAGGTCAGGCATGCCCATCTCCCGGCTCAAAAATATTTTTTTTACCTTAGACTGTTTTCAAGCTAAATATTATAAAACATAGCCGCAGGTCAGGCATGCCCATCTCCCGGCTCAAAAATATTCTTTTTACCTTAGATTGTTTTCAAGCTAGATTTTTCAAAACGTAGCCGCATGTCTCGCATGCCATCTCCCGGCTCAAAAATATTTTTTTTCCCTGGTTATAAAATCAGATGGGGGTCTCATCGTAATTTTGTAGCCGCGCGCCAGACCCCTGCCTTCGGGCGTAAATTCATAAGTGCCTGGGGCTCAGAAATTTTGCCGCCAGAACCGGTAATAAACATCTACTGATAGCAATATACATATGCTGTGCGTGCTTCTTGTAAATATGAAATTCCAGGCCTACATTACTTCATCGATTTCTTCTATAAGATGAACATCCTAAGAATAGTGTATAATGGTGGTAAAACATATCAAGAAATAGTGATGTGTCAGAGTATAATATATCTTCTTTCATGCTGACGCCCTCTATACCTATTTATCAACCACGAAAATACAAAAAAAAATTACAATCATTTACTATGTAAAAGTCTTTATCCTTGACATCGACATACATGTCACCATTTCTTCTCCCTGCCAAATATTTGTATTATATAAACCATAGAGCCTACCATCAATAAATCTATTTTTAAATATTTCATTTTCGACTTTAAGTTTTAACCAGCGTTTCCTTGCATCAGAATTACTCAATTAGATCCGCTGGTGCTTCCTTGGATCTCCTCTTGGAGAAGAGATCACTAAAATACTTCTTCCATTGATGGTTGATCGTTCTTCAACGAATCATTTCGATTTTTTCACTTACTGAGAGCGCTTTGGAGAAATGGCAGAGATTGTCATGTTCTGGTTCTATAGAATTACTTACAATATAGTCAGGTTATGAGACATCATTTAACATTTTGAGTTCGTTCTGAAAAATTAACCATATTGAAAGTGTGATTTACTGTGAACTTTTTTTGGGAAGTAACTAGAATTTAGCCTAACCAAAGAAGGTGAAATGAAGGTCGAATTCTGTTAGAAAGTCTTAAAAGATGGTTATCGGATGCCTTTTGCAAAAAATTCCCTTATCCCTTTTTTTTTTACGGAGGGGGAAAATGCCTACGTACAAAGTGTGGGGCTTGCACACTCGAAAACTGAAAAACTGTTCAGTAAAAGCGCACTTTCGGCTTACTAATTTTCTTAAAACTTGGAATTTCGGCCATCTATTTATTTCTAATTAATTTTGTTTGGATGATAGAATTGTATAATCAACTATGATAGCAATTTAGAGAAAAACATAGTCCCACCCCTCCGTCAAAAGTGCCCTTAAATGAATTTTCCGAGAGAAATTTTTTAAATAAAAGTTATAGATCTTTGCATGTTTAGTTTATATACGAAGTTTCCAAGAAAATCGCGAAAAAGTGAAAAAAATTATTTAGTAAAATGGTAATGTAAACGCACTTCCGGTTATCCGATTTTTTCAAAATCGGAATTTCAACAACATATAATTCTAATTAACATTATTTAGATGACAGAATTATCCAATAAACTGAAATAGCACTTTAGATGAAAACCTAACCCCACCTCTCCCCCAAAAGTGCCCTTAAATGTATTTTCACAGAGAAATATTTCAAATAAAAGTAGTAGCTCTTTTGTATGTGTAGTTGATATATCAAGTTTAAAGAAAATGTCGGAGCCATTTTTGGGAAAATTGCAAAAAAGTAAAAAATACAACTCGTAAAGTGGTACTTCCGGTTGAGGAATTTTGACAGTTAACGTACTGTCAGATTCCATGGGGATACTTAAACGGAATATCAAGTTTCAATTTTCTACGGTTTTTCGTTTTCGAGCTATGTTACTGACACACACACACAGACCGACCATTTGCTAAAAACCAATTTTTTGGACTCAGGAGACCTCAAAACGGATATTTTTTGTGAATACTCGATATCGAAAATTTGACACGAACAATACTTCTTCTTACTGGGAGAATATACTTTTTACTGATGAATATACTTTTTCCTTACTCAAAAAACTCATAAACTGATTTGCGGTGAAAAAAAAAAAAAATCGAAAAATTTGATTCGATCTACAAGAGTAGAAAGAGAAAAATAATAATCAATTATGGCCGTCTATTGATCGCTTGCCAATCTTCAAGGTAGATCTCACCTAAAATTTAGTAGAACAATATAAGTAAATATTACCTGAAATCCATCATAAGTCCAACTGCCAAATTTCATTACACAGGTTTGTTCATCAAAAGGAAAATATTCAACATCGATTTCGCATGACGACTTGTAGATAGCCGGCGGTTTCCATTCCACTCGACCAGTATAATTGAGTGTTGCTTTTGTCGCCAGCGTCACTTCAAAGTTACCGTCAGCACTGTATCCATACAAAATATCTATTAGAACAATGTTTCTACTATAAACTAAAATATTCTTATAATTAAAATCTGTTCATGATTAATGTTGTGTACATTTAATTAAATTGCTCTTATATTTCATAGTATTTAATTTTAATTACAGTAATTCATTAATATGTTTATTATAGCAAGGAAAAACAAACTAAAGATAAAATTTAACTGACAAAATTCATTAAAAAAGTAAATAAAATTAACTACTAACAAATGTTCTTACATCAAAATACTTGATGCATTCAACGAATAATTTATTACTATGTTGGATCCAGTAGAATCTATTCAGTTTGCTATTTATGATTAATAAATATTATTAAATATTAATATTTTAAATAAAAAAAACAATATCAAATAACACAACAAACTTAGCAAAATATATGATGTGAAAAACACAATACACATTCCTTTCTGCTAAGTAACAACTTTTCTTACAAAAGTTGACTTCAAATCGCTATGTTAAATGGTTGGAGGAACTAAAATGCACTTTACACGGTTCAGTGCTCTCTAACGCCAAGTACCCATGGCGTTTATAAGAAGGTAAGATATTTATAAGAAGTCCAATGAAAACTTTTTTTTTTTTAATTATTTGCTTTGCAATTAAATAAATCAATAAAACAGGCAAAAATGATAGTAATATGTGATAATGTATCACATGTATATATCATATACACATGCACATAAAGCCGATTGGGAGCAAGGGTAGAATTAATAAAAATCCTCTACGCAGGGTTTTAAAACACGCAACAGTGTTTTAACCTGAATAGCGACACTCCAATATTGGTAACCTTAAGTTAGCTACTGAGTGGTATGACAGCCAAGCCAACCTACAGGGTTGGCGTTGCGGGTGATCATCTAGTTACGTTATGCAACCTTCGGCCACCTGGATGTCTAAAAGTGTGCTGGTAAAGAATGTTTTGGAGGATAATAAGCGGAATAATGGATTGTAATGGAAGGATAATTTTACATGGTATCTTATGTAGTAATCTTATGGAGTAGCAAAAAAAAAAAAAGCTCATTTATACCGCTCATATGGAGGATGCGAAACCTGGATTGGTAGGATCCCAAAAGCGAAGAAGTTTTTTATGTGACAGAAATGGACTTCTGGCGCAGGGCAGCCAGAAAGTCCAGATTAGAAAAATCAGGTATGCAACAATAAGGGAATTAATGATTCAACTAAAACAGTATTGAGCATAATAGAAGCTAGAAGACTGCATTGGTTATGACATCTCTGGAGAATGGAGGATACAAAGTTACCGAAATTGATGATGGAATCGGATCCTGGGACAGGAAGAAGGGAGGAAGGTGGAAGAGAGGATTGTCCTGGAGAGATATGGTAAAGGAAGATATGATGGGATACGGTTTCTCGGAGGTGGATGCCCTGGACAGGGAGTTGTGGAAAAGAAGAGGAAATTTTATCTAGAATATCTAGCATAGTTTGGTGAGGATATCTTTATCTGAGGAAACTCCTTGATAAAAAAAAAATTGTGGAACGGGATTGGGCTAAATCAGAAACAATTGTTGTAATATTTAGATCGGAGTGGGTGGTGTGTTTGGAGGCTTAAACTGGAGCATTTACTATAGTTCTATGGATTTTGGATTTTAGAATATTGGTAATAGGTTGAGGTAAGATTTTTGGCTGTTCCGTATAGTTGCGAGTCCGTAGGTTCATGTAAGCACTAGCAACGAATTGTAAAGTTTTCTTTTATTCGATAGATAGTTTAGAATGTTTGTCGACTAATCGATTTAACAATGTGTATCTAAAAGTACGGGGTATCCATTGTAATATAGCTTAGGAGTTGTTCCATATTATATTATTCTTTTGCCAAGATAGTGCTGAAGATATTTCACCCCTGTTAATTGAGGTAAGAGGAGGGAGAATTTTGTAGTTTCATGTAAATAGTAAATATTTTGTTTATTTATCTTAATTTTCGTTAAAACTGATAAAAAAAAAAATGTTTAACATCATATTTCCGGCATTTAAACCTGCGTAAAAGAGATGATATTCTAAACGGAATATCAGATTTGAGTCACTGGTGATTTTTCGTTGTTTGTTAATAAACACACAACAGCCAGTTAGTCTCAGAACATTTTTTCGTAATCAGGGGAAGCACAAAGAAGCCGTCGTCTGAAAACTCAATTTCTTAAGCTTGCAATATTTGCACTTGGAGATCAGAGAAATTACAAATTGTTTTCAATAAATCATAAAATAATCAACACATAATAATAATAATAATAATAATAATAATAATAATAATAATAATAATAATAATAATAATACAGCGACGCTAATGTCCAAAGTCATGGCGCGAAAAAAAACGAAAGTAGTATAAAATATGAAAAGAAATTTGTATAGATAAAGAAGTATAATATAAAGGGCTCGTTGCTTTTCTATATTTCCTTTTCGTAAGCAAAATTACATATGCAGAAAGGATGTAACTGGATGCATACTGAGTCAGCTAACAGTCCCTTTATTAGGGGATAAGAACACAGCGCCATATATCATCTTGCTAAACTACTAAAATTTATATTAATGGTATCACATTATTCAGAATAATAATACAGCACGTAAAAAGAAAATTAAAAATAAAAAAAATAATTGTACTTTAAATTATGAGATGACCAGTTTTCATTAAAAAAAAAAAAAAAAAAAAAAAAAAGCTGGTGTGAAACACTCACACAACTTTCTCTTACTCTAGTTTTCAGAATTATAATTGATAAATTTTATAGTTTGTGTACCAAATTTAATGAAATTCATCGGAGTCCGTCGAAAACTGGAAAAAAACTTTCTTGAAACTCGGAATTTTGGCCATCTATTTATTTGTAATTAATTTTGTTTAGATGGTAGAATTATATAATCAACTAAGATAGCAATTTAGAGAAAAAGATAAAACCCCACCTGTCTTCCAAAACCCCCTTAAATGGCTTTATCAGCAGAAATGTTTCAAATAAAAGTTGAAGCTCTTTATGTGTGTACAACACATTCTTTGTTTAAAAAAAAAAAAATCTTTGAAGCCGTTTTAGAGAAAATACCAGAAAACTGAAAAATACATTTCAGTAAAAACGCATTTTTGGCCATCTGATTTTCTTCAAACTCGGAATTTCAACAACATATTTAATTCTAATTAATATTATTTAGATGACAGAATTGTCTAATAAACTGAAATAGCACTTTAGAGAAAAACCTCAACCCCACTCCCTTCCCCAAAAGTGCCCTTAAATGAATTTTTCTAAAGAAATATTTTAAATAAAAGTTGTAAATTTTTGTATATGTAGTTGATACACAAAGTTGGAAGAAAATCGTTGGAGCCATTTTTAAGAAAATCGCATAAAAGTAAAAAAACAACTAGTAAAGTGGTACTTTCGGTTGAGGAATTTTGACAGATAACTTACTATCAGATCCCATGGTGATACCTAAACGGAATATCAAGTTTGAACTGTCTACGATTTTTTTATTTTTTGAGCTATGCACACATACCCAGACCATTTTCTAAAAACCACTTTTTTGGACTCAGAGGAGCTCAGAATGGATATTTCCGGTGAAAACTCCATATCGAAAATCTGGCACGATTAGAATATTTCCTCTTACTAGGAGTAAGAGAAAGTAAGAATCTGATTTAAAATACTCATAACAACTTTCTCTTATTCTGCAATTTACAAGATTTAAATGACAAATTATCTTCGAACTACTCGTATTATAATTTTTACTTAATATTTGCTTGTCTTCAAGTTTATATCAATTGGAGAATCTGAACTTAATAAAATGAAATTTTTTTGAGGAAACCCACCCATACAGTCTACCTCCCCCAAAACGTCTTCACAGGAACTTTTCTGAAAAAAAAAAGTTGCCGTGAAAAGTGATAGGACTTTGTATTTATAATTATTGTAATAAATTAATTGAAATCTGTTGGTATTTTTATGGATAAAATTGTAGAAAACTGAAATAATTTCAGGAAAAGAAAGGCACCACCGGTCATCGGGTTTTCCATCAAATCGATAGAATTGTAACCTGCTTCACTCCCAAAACCACCTTAAATGAATCTTTTCCCCGGAGAAATTGTTTCAGATAATGGATGTAGGGACAATGAAATTTTATTAGCTTTTGTTTCATTAGTTTTGAATAATCAATGCCGCTGTTGAGAAAATTCACCACAAAAAGCGCTGAAGATTTGCTGATACAAGCCGCCTACGGCGCCTCCGACGAGTTTTTACACTCACACCTTTACGATACCTGCCGACGGAATGGGCTACAAATTTCAAGAATCAAAGCCCACTTAAAGCTACAAAAATCGTATTTAAGTCGGAAATTTGAGATCTTAAGAAATATGAGGGTTTTGAGTTTTTTTTGGGGGGAATTTTCTCGGAGAACCTGTGATTTAGGTTTAAAGTTAAACCGCTTCTTACAAAGGTACCCTTTAAACATTTATATTGGAAATATGATAAATTTGACACTTTATTTACAGCCACTATGTATAGATAAATCATAGGACATAGGATAAATGACAAGAGGGCTTTTTCTGCAAGAAAAACTTCGGGATAATTTTTGGAATAATGAAAAAATTCCGCACAATTTTTTTTTTTTTTGTTATCAAATACAATATTCGAAAGATCCCCGCATGATTTGTATCTATACGAAAGTGGCCTGCAACTTAAACTTCTTATGTCTGTCTTAAACCACTGTGGATCAATGAATGCTCCTTGCAGTCTAACAACATACTCTTTGTATGCTAATGTGGAACGATTTGATATAATAAATAGCTGTTGCTTTAGAATTTCATTTAATACTTGACATATGTCGTTCTTAAATAATAAATAATTTAACTTTGTTACCAGTATAGAATATCAAACTCTAGAAGCTTGTTAACAATCTTGACCTTTAAAATCCTGATATGAATCGTTTATCAACTTTAGGGGATGAAAAAGGTTACAGAATACTAAGAATTAGGTCATATCTGAAACTTTAATGGAAATAAAGTTCTGCTTGAAATTCATTTATTCTCTGATATACAATAAACTGCTAATATTTAAAGTCTTCTTAAAACCTAAAACTAACTATACTTTATAGTTAGTTGCAAGTATTATAAAGAGATTAAAAGGTTAAATGGTCTTAGTTGTAATTAAAAATATATGAGATTAATTTCTCCATACGCTATTAAGGATTTTTGGAATAATCATCTTACAGATAAATCTCTTCTAGAGATTCTTATAAGTTCATTGTTTTTTTCCTAAACTGAGATCATGAATTGAAGGTAAAAAAAATTGTTCAAATAAATCTGTGTTCAACTTGAATTTTATTTATTCTGATATTGCTAACAAAGGATGGAAATGAACAATGTACGAGGGTGGTTTGAAAAGTTCTCGGAATCACCGCTAGATGTCAGTGCTAGAGCAACGAGGTTCCCGCGCGATAATCACACATCCTTTGTGAGTGAACACGTGGCGCGTCAGTGCTCTTGATGCAGGAGAGTGGTAGTGACGACTCTTTGTTGTTGTTCCCGCGTAGTGATTTGTGACAATGGAAAAAAACTGAGATTCGAGCAGTGATTAAGTACTTTGTAAAGAAAGGTATGAAAGCAAAGGAAATTCATGCCGACTTTCAGAACACACTGGGGGACTCTGCTCCTTCATATTCAACTGTTGCCAAGTGGACCAGCGAGTTTAAATTTGGTCGGGAGAGCTTAGATGATGATCCGCGTAGTGGACGGCCAAAAAGTGCTACGACCCCAGAATTTATCGCAAAAGTGCATAAAATGGTCATGGAGGATCGTCGACTGAAAGTGCGAGAGATTGCTGAAGCTATAGGGATGTCATCTGAACGGGTATATCACATTTTAACCGAAGAATTAGGAATGAAAAAATTATCGGCAAGATGGGTGCCGCGGCTCTTGACATTGGACCATAAACGCACCAGATTGGAAATGTCCGAACAAAGTCTGGCCCGTTTTCAGCGCAACCAACAAGATTTTTTGCGCCGGTTTGTGACTACAGATGAAACTTGGGTCCACTACTATACCCCAGAGACAAAACAGCAGTCAAAGCAGTGGAAACATGCTGAGTCACCACCACCAAAGAAAGCAAAGGCAGTACGTTCGGCCGGAAAGGTCATGGCCTCAGTTTTCTGGGATGCAAAAGGCATTCTGCTGATAGATTATCTTCCTACTGGCCAAACAATTACGGGGCAATACTATGCAAACCTCCTAGACCAACTACAGGAAAAGATACGCGAAAAAAGGCCTGGTTTGGCAAGGAAGAAAGTCATCTTTCATCAGGACAACGCCCGCCCGCACACAAGTGTTATTGCCATGGCAAAACTTCATGAACTGAGGTACGAATTGTTGCCACATCCACCTTATTCACCTGATTTGGCACCATCAGACTTTCATCTCTTCCCCAAGCTGAAAATTTTCCTCGGTGGACGGAGATTTCCTACAACGGAAGAACTGACAGCCGAATTGGAGAGGTACTTTGCAGGCCTGGAGGAATCTCATTTTCGAGATGGGATAAAGGCATTGGAACATCGCTGGACCAAATGCATTAGTCTACAGGGAGACTATGTTGAAAAATAAAAGCAGTTCCACCGAGGTAAGACACTTCTTTCTAGTACATTCCGAGAACTTTTCAAACCACCCTCGTAGTTTGTAATAGAAGTATATGTTAGAATAGCATAGAGAAGAAAGGAGTAGTCTTAAAATGGATCTATTGGCAATCCCCACCTTGAACTTACATTATCCACTTCTCTGATAGTCAGGCCGCACTGAGGGCTATGAGCAAGCCGTGTTGGAGTTCCAAATTGGTGGGAGAATGTAGGAGAAGGCTTAATACCTTAGCTCGGAGAGGCAAAGTGCAGCTCTCCGGGAGGTTTCGCGTATTTGGGAGGGCATCACTCTCGCCAGGTCATCACTAGACCAGGCCAACCTAGAAATGAGTTTTGGGTTTGTAGCTACAGATTAGACCCGATTCCTCCCGCAGACTTAGAACTTCGGGCAAAGAATAACCTCAGGTATAGGTGGTCTTCGGGTCTATACCCTGATCCATCTGGTACTGCGATTTCGAAATTGTTCCTGAAATTGTGAATCGGAACCTACGATCCATGGGAAAAAAATCCAAGGATAAAGTCCGATTCCATTTCATCATACATCTTTTGCCGAATGTTGCCTAATAGCCGGCACATACGCCTGTTTAAGCCGATGGGAAATCACTCTGGCCTCAACTTGGATGTGCATATTATGTAGTGGTGGTAGGCTGATTAAGACTTTTAAAGCCACTGTAGGTCTCTGCACGCCACCGAGGATCACTTTATTTACTGCTGAAGCCCACCGATCCATAGGTTTAACAACCCTTGAATAAATCCTAAGGGTCATTTTGGGATTTAGGCTCCTCTACCTCATAACAATTTACAGATGCCAAGGACAAATTTTGCCATTTATATGGTTCTAAAGATGTGTGGATTCCACATTTGCCTCTGGTCAAAAATAACCCTGAGATAATTATTCTCTTTGACCAGTAGAATAGAATGCTGATACCACTGAATTTTGATGATTGCAAATCTTACAACTATTCCACTTCTTGCAAAATGAACAACTGTTGTCGTGTGTAGATTGATATTTATCTCGGCACGTGAGCACCAGAGTTGTCCATAATATTCAATGCCTTTTGGAACCTCTCCGCTACAGTTTAAGGAAAAATGACCCTAATTACCAACATCAGCCTAGCCAGTGGAAGCCCTTTCCGGATTACTTGTATAAGAGATCGCCCACGGCTAAGGCCCACTGCAGAGAGATCGATAATACTCCCCCTTTTGAGGGTAATCTCTTCCTAACCTGGCCGGTCAGCCGGACCCACCCTAGAAGAGCTACTGTCCTAAATTTTAGGTTGACTTCAACCCACTGGGAAACAGAACTGGGTACTCTGAAGTATATTTATTGAAGGTATAAATGCAAACGGTCTGTTCAGTTATTGGTCTCTTTCTATGTGAGAGCAGAATAACTCTGTAGAGCAGGCCCGTGCAACCTTTGAAAGTTAATGGGCCATTTCAGAGATTGATGAACTTCTGGCGGGCCGCACGAAGTGTGAAAGTATTTACCCAATCCGAATTACAGTTTTTGGTTTAGATTTAAGTGATTTAATACTATCCTCTTTGACAATATGGCGTTTCTTACAAATGTAAACTTCTCAATTTTAAATATTCTCAGGGCAAATAGCATTTATTGTCGCCTCAATGCATTCCTTTACTAGATTGCCATCAGAAAATGGTTTCATGTGTTTCGCTAAAATGTTACCAATTTCATAACTTGCTATTGTTGCAGTTTCTTGCTCCTTATTAACATTTTTAAAATAAGTTTTGTTGCCCCGTCAAGCCCGCTTTTAACTTAATTATTTTATCGTTTCTTAGAGCATATTTGGATATGTAATGCCGCTTAATGTTATACGCTTTCCAAACAAATAATGCAAAACTGGTTTTTTTCATGCAAAACAAAAAAATATTTATCAGTCCATGAATTATTAAACTCTCGGTTTTCTTCAGTTATTTTTCTTTTCTTATCCGTCATTTTATTTAATTATTAGGCAACTTTGAATTTTTGTTTTTAAGTAAAAAAAAATAAAAATAAATATTTCTACTTAGCTTGTAAATACAGCGCACATAAGCACTAAATACAGTCACAAATAAAAATTAAACCAAATATTCACTTCACCTTTACTTTGAAAAAAATTAACGAAAATCAAACAACAAAATGTGAATAACTTTAAAAAGAAGATTCTATGATGAGTTGGCACGACATGAGAATACTATAATGAACTGACTGTTAAATGAAAATCATGCCCTTATTATGTAGTTTTTTTATACGAAGCACAAACATGTCCACGCTCTTACAGACTTGTCGATCACCAAGTGTTCAACTCTCTTTTAAAAGCAAGTTAAGACAGGAGCCTCTCTATGTTCTATTCCATATAATATTAATTAAAACCTTAACAGTGATGATCACAATATTATTTAGATTATTAATTTTTTATTTTCTCCAATACCATAACGCGGGCCGCACGGAAGAGTTACCCGGGTCGCAGGTTGCACGGGCCTGCGTCTAGAGTAAAATCACGTAGTTAAGAAATATGTAGTGTGAAGTACTCAAAGGATTGCCTCTTATTGCAATCCTCACAAACTGTAAATTTTGCTTAATTATAACCTATTGTTCTACAACAATCTTTCTGAAGGTAACTTTCCCTTTTCACTGGACAACATACATTTAAAGGTAACCGTTCCTATATTTACGTGTTTTTTATACAGTTTTAAAACAGCTCTATTATAGAAAAAGTATATTTAACTTGAAAGTAAATTTTTAAACAATTTCGTTCAGTATTGCACGAGTGCATTTTTTTTTCCCCATTCTCGTTTATATTATAGCACTATAAATATACTAACAAAATATGTGTTTAACAAAAAGAAAAAAAAAAAATTGAAAAAATCTACAACGAAAAATAAACACTTTAATAGCAAGCACGGCTAATAAATATTAAGTAAGCAATAAATATACTAGACGTTACATTATTCTTTTAAAATTATTTGCAACGTTAGCATACCAGAATAACAATGGGGCAAATATTCATATTCACAAGATAGGAATTTGAAGGTACTATATTTAAACAATATGTCCTGGAAGAATTTATGAAATTTCAAGTTATATTTTAGTAATTATAACTTTATATTATTGAGTATTGAAGTATTAATAATTTTCAAAGAAATACGATGAAATAGACTAACCATTTGATCTTTAAAGATGCGGCAGAATTTGAAATTAATAAAGTGTTTGAAAGTTACTAATAAAAAAAAAGAAATCAAAAGAATATAAGTTAGAACAATTTTTAAGATAACTGCTGCGATTGTTTTTATAGATAGATATTTGCTGAGATGTGGTAAACAAATCTTGATCTCAAATTTTGTAATTTTCCTTCAAACCAGGGCTTTGAATTCACAGTCAAAAGTGAATTTCTGACTTCAACATTTTTTACTTTCTCTTACTCATCCTAGTAAGAAGAAGTATTGTAATCGTGTCAAATTTTCGATATCGAGTTTTCACCGGAAATATCCGTTTTGAGGTCCCCTGAGTCCAAAAAAGTAGTTTTTAGCAAATATGTGTGTGTGTGTATGTGAACAGCATAGCTCAAAAACGAAAAATTGTAGAAAGTTCAAATTTGATATTCCGTTTAGGTATCACCGTAGGATCCGACAGTGGTGGGTCTACTGTCACTTTCTCAACCGGAAGTGTTTTTTTTTCTACTTTTTTGCGTTTTTCTCAAAAATAGCTCCGACGATTTTCTACAAACATAGTGTGCCAACTACACATTCAAAGAGCTACAACTTTTATTTGAAACATTTCTCTGGGAAAATTCATTTAAGGGGTACTTTTAGGGGAGGGTTGGGGGTTACGTTTCCCTCTAAAGGGATATTTCAGTTTATTAGACAATTCTGTCATCTAAATAATGTTAATTAGAATTGAATTTGTTGTTGAAATTCCGAGTTTCAAAAAAAATCGGATAAACGGAAGTGCGTTTACATTACCACATTACTAAATGATTTTTTCAAACCATTTTTTCGCGATTTTATCAAAAATGTCTCCGACGATTTTCTTGAAACTTCGTATATAAACTAAACATACAAAGATCTACAACTTTTATTTAAAACATTTCTCTGGGAAAATTCATTTAAGGCCACTTTTAGGGGAGGGGTGGGGTTATGTTTTTCTATAAGTGCAATGTACAATTCTACCATGCAAACAAAATTAATTAGAAATAAATCGAGTTTTACGAAAATTAGTAAAGCAGAAGTGCGCATTTGCCGAACAGATTTCCTATTTCAATATTTTGTGAGTACTCGCCCTACGACCCTCGCACGTTGTCATCAACCTTGACAAACGCGCTACTGCACCCGCAGCTTTATCGGCAGCCTCTTGGATATGTCTTCCAAAGCTTAGCTTGACATCCATGGTTACACCCAAGTACGTAACTGCTCTAGACTAAGTCACCTCTTCCCTACCAACATAGAACGGAATATACGGGTCGATCCTTCTTTTTGTCAATATCACGACCTCCGTCTTAGCCAAAGCTAATTCGAGTCCATGTTCCCTCAGCAACCATTCACTCTTCGCATAACCTGGTATAACTTGTTTGCGCTTTGTCTAAATTACTCACCGATATCAACGCTGCAACATCATCAGCATAAGCGATTAATGCCATATCTTCAGGCATTTCCAACCGCAGCAATCCGTCATAAGTGACCTTCCAGATATCCGGGCCTAGAATCGACCCCTGCGCAATTCCCGCAGTGATGGTCGTAATTTTAGGACCTGCCTCTGTTTGGTAGACTAGCGACCTATCTCTGAAGTAGTCGTCGACAACCCTCAATAAATACGGCGAAATATGGAAATTCCTCTCCAGTGCCTGCAGAGCGTCGGACCACTTGAGGGAATTCAACGCATTCTTAACATCTAGCATGACTAACAATACCATCTTCCGCGTACTTTGACTACGACTTTCTGCTCTTCGAACCGCCCTTATTACCTCCTCTACTGCTTGCAGCATAGACCTAGCTGGTCTGAAGCCATACTGCTTGGGTGATAGACCGCCTGCTTCCCAAATTTCTTCCGTAAGCCTTAGCTTAATAAGTTTCTCAAAGAGCTTTCGTATCCAGCATGCATAGCGGATGGAATGACGAGATGATACTCTTCCTAGTAAGAAGAAGTATTGTAATCGTGTCAAATTTTGGATATCGAGTTTTCAGCGGAAATATCCGTTTTGAGATCTCGTGAGTCCAAAAAAGTAGTTTTTAGCAGTTGGCGTGCGTGTGTGTATGTATGTATGTGGACAGCATAGCTCAAAAACGAAAAACTATACAAAGTTGAAACTTGACATTCCGTTTAGGTATCACCATGGGATCCGACAGTGAGTCATCTGTCAAAATTCCTCAACCGGAAGTACCACTTTACTAGTTGATATATTTACTTTTTAGCGATTTTCTCAAAAACGGCTCCAACGATTTTCTTGAAACTTGGTACAACAACTACACATACAAAGAACTACAACTTTTATTTGTAACATTTCTCCGGGAAAATTCATTTAAGGGGCAGTTTTGGGGGACGGTTGGGGGTTAGGATTCCCTCTAAAGTGCTATTTCAGTTTAGTATACAATTCTGTCATATAAATAATATCAATTAAAATTAAATATGCTGTTGAAATTCCGAGTTTGAAAAAAATCGAATGACCGGAAGTGCGTTTTTACGGAATTGTGTTTTTCAGTTTTCTGGTATTTTCTCGAAAATGGCTGCAACGATTTTCTTTAAAGTAAATATGTGTACTATACATATAAAGAGCTACAACTTTTATTTAAAACATTTCTCCTGATAATGTCACTTAAGGGGGCTATTGGGGAAGGGGTGGGGTGTTTTTCTCTAAAGTGCTATATCGTAGGTGATTATACAATTCTATTATCCAAACAAAATTAATTAGAAATAAATAGATGGCCGAAATTCCGAGTTTTATAGAAAATTAGTAAACCGGAAGTGCGCATTTACTGAACAGTTTTTCAGTTTCGACGAGTTTCGACGAACTCTGACAAATTTCATTACACTAACTCTAAAATTTGTGAAAATTCAATTTTTAAAACTGAAGTAAGAGAAAGTTGTGTGAGTGTTTTACACCAGATATTTTTTTTATTTTGCTATGCCTGCCGCTTAAGTTTTAAAAAAGGAAGCGCTTAAAAATGGCCTATGTCTTAAAAACATCTAAGAGAAATTGAATTTGTTTGAACATAGCTTTTTCTAGTGCGTTTCTAATAAAACATTACGATTTTGAGTTTTCATTGGGAATATGCATCCTCGCATATTCCGAAAAAGAGTTTCTCAGAAATTCCTGTGTGCATGCGTTGTGTGTTTGCTTGCGTTCAACATGACACAAAAAAAAAAAAAAATCGCCAGAAAGTTTAAACTTGATATTTACTTGAAAGTTTTGATCAAAATCGCTCTCCGGCCAAAAACACTTTACTAAATGGATTTCATAGTTTTTTGCAATATTGCTACTTTAATATTGTGGAGTGTATAACCAGTCTTAAATATGCATTAGAATTTTTATTTGTTGATTATCATTTCCGCAATTTTGTGCAATTCTAGCAGTGGGCATTTCTTCTATTCATTACCGAAGAAAATATATAAATATAAGCTTTCAATTTTTCCAATTTTTAACAATTTTAGAATTGTATTCACTAAAATAAACTAGATTGAATGTTGATCTAAAAGCAAAAGGCCCATATCTGTGGAATTAATTCAGCACCTATTATATTCCAATAAATATATAAAACGTTTTTATAAATAGAATTGTGATTTCCAACGTAAATAGCAAACTTCGTCTGGAAAACATCTAACTGAAACAAATTTCTGTGTCGGTTTTTATCCAGGATATTGCTCTACCGTTTCGTCCGGTTCTGTCATATTATCTATCAGGATTCTGCAACCATTGCTATGCAAAACATTACCTCTTTTAGAAAGAGGCTGCTTCCTAATTAATCAAAGTTTCTCCCATATTGTAATAGAATTTAGGATAGTGGTTGGTTTTAGTTTTAGATCAGCACTGTATCCGACTGTTGACTCAATCTGAAAATCTCAAGTGTTTTGTAATTTTATAATAACATAAATTAGCTATAGAAGCAAGAAAAATTAAAAAAATAAGAGATAAATAAATTTGATTAAATTTATAAGAAGTAGAAAGAGAATTTAGGAAATAATTATTGCAGGACAAAATCACCACATTGAAGAGATGGAGGAGAGCATTGAACTGATTGTAACATTGGTATATCTTCGTTAAAACTTCAGCCAATCGATATATTATATTTGTGCCACAATTGAGAGCAATAACTCATCTCGTCCGTCCGGAGAATGGAAGTTCACAAACAAGTAGTCAGTTTTTGTTACTTAAATAATAATATTACTTTTGAGAAGAATCAATATTATAACAGTTTCCAAGGATAACAACATATAATAGTTTCCAAGGATAACAACATATAACAGTTTAAATAATCAATATTATAACAGCCAGGGTACCCTGAGACTATTATATATTATAGAGGTGCTGCCAGGTTTTAACCCTAGAAGAGTATAGCGTCTTTTAATTGTAAAACGTTCATTATTATTATTATTATTATTATTATTATTATTATTATTATTATTATTATTATTATTACTTTCTCTTACTCCTAGTAAGAGGAAGTATTGTAAACGTGCCAAATTTTCGATATCGAGTTTTCACCGGAAATATCTGTTCTGAGGTCCCCTGAGCCCAAAAAAGTGGTTTTTATCAATGGTGTGTGTGTGTGTGTGTGTGGTGTGTGTGTGTGTGTATATTATGTCTGTATGTGAACAGCATAGCTCAAAAACGAAAAACTGTAGAAAGTTTGAACTTGATATTCCGTTTAGGTATCACATGGGATCTGACAGTAAGTTATCTGTCAAAATTCCTCAACGGAAGTACCACTTTACTAGTTGGTTTTTTTACTTTTTTGCAATTTTATCAAACATGGCTCCAACGATTTTCTTAAAACATAGTACACCAAGTACACATACAAAGGGCTACAACTTTTATCTGAAACATTTCTCTGGAAAAATTCATTTAAGGGCACTTTTAGGGGAGGGAGTGGTTACGGCTTCTCCTAAAGTGCTATTTCAGTTTATTAGACAATTCTGTCATCTAAATAATGTTAATTAGAATTAAATGTCTTGTTGAAATTCCGAGTTTGAAAAAAATCGGATAACCGGAAGTGCGTTTACTTTATCAGTTTAAAATTCATTTACGGGTACTTTTGGAGGAGCGGTGGGGTTATGTTTTTCTCTAAAGTGCTATCGTAGTTGATTATACAATTCTATCATCCAAACAAAATTAATTCGAAATAAATAGATGGCCAAAATTCCGAGTTTCAAGAAAATTAGTAAACAGGAAGTGCGCTTTTAGTGAACAGTCAGATTAGTAATCTATAGGTCTGACTACAATATATTAAGATATGTTTAATCTCCAACTCTCCTAAGCGTTCCCTTGAGAGTGTTGCCCCTTCAAAATATGCGGAATCTCGTATTACTGAAACGGGGGCTTTGGGCCTACGTAGTTGTACGCTGGTTCACTGATGCCTTCTACAACGTTAATAGCCTTACTTAAGATTTTAAAATTGACTGTTTATATAAATGTATGGTATAGCCATAGGCTAGAGTTGCCTGAGGGTAAACTTAATCCAATATCAGCTACATACACCAACGTTCTCTGCAGGGTCTGTGGCACAATTGTAGAAGTTACAAGCTTTAATCTCATCTTAGAAATGAGCTCTGTACGAAAAAAATTCTGAAGGAAGGAAACAGTGGACTCTAATTTTAAGGGACATTTTATCATCAGGAACAATGGCCCTGAAAGCCCATAGAGTAGAAGCAAAATTAAGCAGTGTTACATTTCTCTAAAATAAGAAAATTCCAAAATGAGAGAAAACAGTTCCCGTGAATAAAACCTAAGCTTCACTGCACCTGCTTCAGGAAACAAACTATAAGACTAGACGTCAGTTCGTAAATTTACAAAGAAATTTATTTCAAATTTTAATTGCGATTTATTTGGTCAAAATGTCTGAAGTCCACATCACGGAGGCATTAATGGTTCAAAGATGCTGTTCAATCCAATGGCATCATAATCAAATCTTCAAACAATTCATTATGAACCTAATAAATGCTCGAAATAGAGATCCTGTAAACCTGCTTTAATAATTTTGCAAAAAATTTGATATTATTAAAGATAATGCTCAGATTTTTATAGTTTTATTGGTTTGTTTAGGATAAATTTTGTTAAATTAATTATAATTAATAAAATATTATTTATTTTTAATTAATAAAACATTAAAGTAAATGTGATAAAAACAAAATCATCTTAAATAAAAATGAACAAGATAAATACAAGTGGATTAACAACATTTATTTTAAATGATATGGTTTGGGAACATGAAACATTTGTGTTAGATAGTAGAATATCTGAGAACTTGTGAATCTAAAAGCCCCTATCTGGATGGAGCAAATTGGTAAGCGGATCAGGATGTGTTTGTGTTATCAACCCTATCAGCAGGTCTGCTGGTCACGCAGACCGCACTGCCAGCAGCTCGTAAAACATTCCCCCCTTGCGTTCACCCATTTTAGTCTGATCAAATACCCACATACCAAAAAAAATAAAAAAAATAAAAAAAATCATGAACCATTTATCTCTTGTAAGTTTGTAGAACATCTAATGGGAAGTTGATAAAGGTTTATTGAAATGATAATATGATTAGTAAGACCGATAATTTTTTTTTTTTTATGTAATACTTCACTTTAACTAAATTCCTTTTTAAATAAGCAGCTGTGAAGGATAGAAAGTGCGTTTCCTTTTTTGGTATAAACTGATTAAGATAGGCTGTTCATGAACTTCTATTAATTACAGAGAGAGCGTGAAGATTCGGTAATGATATGGTGCCTGTTTGGACATTTAACAGACAACATAGGATATTCAAAAAACTAATTCGCAAGAAGCCATAGTAGTTCTAAGGTGTAGGAAGTATGACTCCTTGATCTAGGTCGCCATCTAATGATTCCTCTATGAGAAATCGAATGGGAAGATGTCCTTGATCAGCGTACTGTCCGGCCATGGTTTCAACAAGTTGTGATCGTAATACATGTTCAGCGCAGCTATCATGTGACGTTGATGAAGCTTTACGGGAAGCTATCGGATCATTATCCAACCCGTAACAGCGTTATCTGCCATCTCCATACTATGTGAAAAGGAGAATAGTAATATTCCACCAACATGAATGTAATTTCAATTTTCATTTTGATTCACATATCATTGAAAAGATACTGAGAATAGTGATATGTGATGTGAAATGGATTTACTGGCGAAATCCTGATACAGGTGGTCAATAGTTGGATCGCGGTGAAACCGCATAATAGTTAGTTATGCAAGAGGGCAATTTCAGAAAATGTCGATGGTGTGCATTTTCTGGAAATAAGAAGGTGTAATTTGTGATGGATGCCAGAAATATAGAAATATATTTGATTTCAAATATATAAAAATGATGAAGAACTAGACATTCGCTGGCAAAAAGGGTACCCACAGGTAGAAGATTACCGTTACAGGAAGAGTTCATGAACCTTGTTAGCATTGTCCACCCCTTCTTCTCATAGGGGAAGATTTGAACGAATAATTAGAAGGCATTCTTTCAAGACAGTCTGTTGTAGACATTCAAGCAGAACACTTGTCTTTCGCTCTCTTAGCATCACAGCCAGTCATAAGTTAAAACATAAGAGTTTTGCACTTAACCTAGATAAATAATTGATTTATAAACATAATAGTTGTGATATTGTAAAGAATTTAAATTCACTTAGAGATTAATATATTTATTTCAAAACAGTGGTGATCTTTTATTTATTTCCAATACTTCTCTCTTAAACATACATACTCACTCACAAGCCCTTTACTAAACCGCTCACGCGACAAACTACTACAACACACATTACAACACAATATCACCAATAACATTTCAAATTCATCATAAATTCGTTCTCGATGCAGATTACATACATTCCGATCTTTACAACAATACGTCCGATCCAACAACTAAATAGAATTATACACAAAACTGGCCCAGTGTTTTTTTACCATCTTTAGTCAATCATAAAGAAGTTTTTTTGTACCAGCAAGATAACGCTCAGCCATACACCTCCCGCCATACTAAAGAAAAAAAAAATTGAAGAACTTGATAGCATTGAATTTCTTTTTCACCCACCCTACTGTCCAGTCTTAGCTCAATCCAACTAGCATTTGTTTCAAATCCATGACATACTTTGTTAGCGGGAGAAAATTGAATAAGTTCAGCGAAGTTGAAACTAGGGTGCAGAAGTTGTATGATTCTAAATCCAACAATTGGTATCAATTTGGATCCAGCAGCTGGCAGAATGATCTGGCTTACAACCGGCTTTATTTTGTACATTATTTAAAACATTCATAAAACATTGATATTTTATTGATAAAATACTATCATTTTTAATACATCGAATTATTGTTATTAATATTTGTACATTTTGTGGTATGTCTTAAAATCTTTTTATCTGTAATGCCATCCTTGGTTTACATTTTAATCTTCCTTAGTTACTTCCCAGCACTTACTTGTAATTTTCTTGTTTGTTTTTCCCTTCAATTTCTGAGGAAGAAACCAAAGGTGTCCGAAACGTATAGAATAAATAAACCTTTTTTTTTTTAAAGTTACAAAATTATTTCTTTCTTATCAGCCATTGTTTGCTATAACTCTTCTGACTAGGAGGTCAACTCTCATGCCTAATAGACTCATAGGTGGCACTCTTCCTGTGTTAATTGCAACAATTGCCTTCTTCGTAATTCACCCCCCGAATGTCTGCGAGTTTCCCGCTCCAGGGAATTATTATCACATCTAAACGAAAATGGTTTGATGATGAAAATGCAAAGGGGTTTCCAGTCAAATCGGAATGGAACGAAACGAAAAGGTGGACGGCCTTCTAGCCAAGTGGGAAAAAAATGAAAAGCAGATTCCTACTGAAACTACTCTCAGAATAGACAAGGGTCTTCAGTAAGATATGTATAATAGCGAGGAGTAATATATAGCTTTAGCAAATGGGAAGAAAGACAGCAAGCTGATTCAGCAAGCCTTCCCCGTAATATAGGAGTTGCTGCTTTTCGCATTGGTTATCAGTCCGGCTATTTACAAGCACAACTTCACAGGATACCTATGGCCGGAGACGATCAGTGCACTTTATATCATAATGGACGAAAATCTTAATGTTTGTACGTCGCTAGTAGAATTTTGAGAATCTATTAGATGTGTGCGCTCACGACATCGTATTGGATATTTGAAATTTGATTTTGGCGTTGGTTAAAATAAGAAGAAGACGATTTGCTGCTTTTTACTAATGGCACGGGGCGCTTTGCGGTTGTCTTTGTCCCGTTTGCCTTGAGCCGGCTCTTAAAAGAAAGTTATGCTCCATAGACTTTATGTTACGTATGTGACGTTATGCTTTATTGAATCCAGCATCCTATGTAATTATAAGAATTGAAGATGTGAAATTTTTAAAGAATTCATTATTTGATTCATTGAAGCTTTTCAGTTTTATTTATGAAGCAATGTTGACTATGTATTTATTTAAATAAAGTGGTAGACACACTAAACTTCCAAGCTCTTCCTGAAGATTACAAATCATAAAAACAAAAAAGTTAAAAAGAACTACAGAACAAAAGCGCTTTAGTAAACTTTTTTTTTAATTTATTAGTGACACTCTGTACTTTGTGTTGTTTAAAATGAAGTGAGCTACGTTACAAGAGAACTGAAATATAGTGTTCTTTTAAAATTAAACTGTATTTAACAAAATGCCTTTGAAACTATAAACAATTTTTTTATTAAAAAAAAAAAAAATTGAGCTTTTTTAAAGGAGTATGAGAGCTTTCCGTTTTGTATTTAAACTAGAAAATTAATTTATTAATACAAGAAATAATTCAAACTTAATAATTACTGTAGAAAATTAATTAAGAAATAGGGGTGTAGAATGAAGGATGCTTCGGGGAAGGCGTACGGAATTCCTCGTCAATAATGTTTTATTTTTGCATTTATTTCTGTTAAAGTCTCTCTCATAATACCTTATACGTGTTTCAACAGACTGTTAAAATTAAATTCTTTGTACAAATTTTTATGAAGAGAAGTTTTAGCGCCTTACTAAGTGACTGTCTATTTTTTCAGGCGGGCTTAATTTCCAACTCTCTGAATTATAATGTTTGGAAAAGTGAGTACATAGAATTGATCGGTTCTAGGCCATTTTTCTGCACAACATGGCGGCCGCCCCCCTCACCCACATCAGTTCCGCCACCCTCTCTCCTATCGACGAAGAGGCATAAAAATAATTTTTTTTTTCAGAGGTCAGCAAAAGCGATCTAACAACCACCACCATCCAAGTCCATCACTTTCATCACTTAGCTATTGCGGTAACTTGGGAAGAGTAGTTTTCTTTAGATCCTTATACCTCACCCACATACTTTTCCCTCATCTCTCTCACATCTTCACCCCTCTTTCACACACACTCTCTCTCTCTCTCTCACTCTCTCTCTCTCTACGGTTTTTCGTTTTTGAGCTATGCTGTTCACACACATAAAGATTGCTCTGCCCCACACGTATACCCCAGTCTGGAGTTCATTGACCTTTGCATTGTATTCTACCATTCGTACAATTTCTCTATTTATCGATAAGTATATTGATAACACATATCGAATCCAGTATATGATTATTATCGATGTATCAAAGAGTCACTTAAAAAATTCTATAAGTTTTTTTTTTGGCAAAATCGTTAGATCTGTACTTTGACGCAACATAATGTACATCTGGTGTATAGGAAATAAAGAAAAAAAAACAATCTTAATTAAAAATAATTAATATATTAATTTTATTTTTACAAATATGTTAAATGCATATTCGATAGCTTATTTTTATAATAAACAAATTAAGAAAAAAAAAAAAAAAAAAAAAATACAATTCATGTAACATACTTCATACTACACCATAGAGTAAATTGAATGGCCTAAGATTTTTAGCACATTTTAAATTCTTATGAAATTAACACAAAAAATTATTACTTTTTTTGGACAATTTAGGGATTGGTAAAAGAAAAAAGACTATTATGCTATTTTATTCAAATTCATTGTATTGGAATATCTGTTCACTTATAATTAGGCAATATACATTAGTCTTAGCTGGGATCACATCATTCGTCATCACATCCATAGGTGCAAGCGATTTGAACGTTCATGTTGAAGTGAACAATCAATAACCACTATAAGTGCAACGCTGTTAAAAACTTCATAATCTTGCAAAAACGGTTCGCTCATTTCTTTTCCACAATATGAATTTTGAAATCTTGCATACATATCATGTACCAATTAGCTTTTATGTGAAATTCAATCCCAAATCGTCATATGGGTACTCTGGATTGTTTAAATACAATTTCATGTTTACCAGTTTCCAGTGATCAAAATGGCTCGGATCTTTCTTTGCATTATCATTGCGATCAGTTTGAAAAGCAACAATAACATAGCGTGATATTTCCGTCACAGTTGTAGTTTTAATTGTCCAAGAATGTTTTCCTACACTCTGTGGAAGCTGTGGGATATGTGTACTGATCCCATGTTCGAAATGGTATTGACACATTTACTCCTTTCTTTAGATAAGTGATAAGATGAACCTTTTCCACATCCGATACAGATACATAAGGTATTTTCCATACAATTTTTGTAATTGTCACTTTAATCACCTCCATCGTCTCCTTCTAAATTAGTCAAAGCAGTGACGGCATTCTCATCTGACCTGGATCTTATGAGAACTAAAAATTCTATAAATTTTATAATATCATACATTCATATTATTTCATCTGCAGATATAATCTTGTTTATGAAATCAAAATTTATACGTGATCTTATTTATTACAATTTATTCTGTTTAATAAAAAGTTATATAGCAAAAATAATGTTAGTAATATTCCTGTAACATCATGGGAATAGCATTATATATATATTTTTTCTTTTTCACAAAGGCTTGCAGTTTTAAATGAATCATGCAAAAAAAAAGGCCTTGTATGACTTTATAGAAATATCATGTTCTCTCTTACAGTTATGCTGATCGTTAGTTTCCCATGCTACATTAGTCTGCCATATCAGGGTTTATAAAGTAACATATTAGAAAAGAATATGTCTTGTTATTTAAAGTATTAAAAAAAAAAGATTAAATATTTAAGCATTAAATATATTCATTTATTCATTATTTAAATAATAAAGCTGCTAATTGGGAAAAAAGTGGGCTAATCAAATATCAGTCATTCCTTAAAAGTTCAAAATATGTGTGTTTAGTATGTGTTCACAATTAAAATATTCAACTCATTTTTTCAAATGAGTTATGTTATTCAAAATAATAACACTAGGTGATGGTAAAAAAAAAAATCTGCTGTGAAACACTCACACAACTTTCTCTTACTCCTATTCTCAAAATTATAATTGACAAATGTTATTATAGTTCGTGTACCAAATATCACGAAGTTCGTCGAAAACTGACAAAACAGTTCAGTAAATGCGCACTTCCGACTTACTAATTTTCTAAAAAAAAGAAGCTATAGCCCACCCCCTCCCCTAAAAGTGCCATTAAATGAATTTTTCCAGAGAAATGTTTTAAACAAAAGATGTAGATCTTTGCATGTTTAGTTTATATATGAAGTTTCAAGAAAATCGTCGGAGCCATTTTTGAGAAAATCGCGAAAAGTGAAAAAAATCATTTAGTAAAGTGTTAAAACAAACGCACTTCCGATTATCCGATTTTTTCAAACTCGGAATTTCAACAACATATTTAATTCTAATTAACATTATATTTAGATGACAGAATTGTCTAATAAACTGAATTAGCAGTTAAGATGAAAACCTAACCCCACCAGAAGTGCACTTAAATGACTTTCCTGGAGAAATGTTACAAATAAAAATCGTAGCTCCTTGTATGTGTAGTTGATATACCAAGTTTAAAGAAAATCGTCGGAGCCATTATTGAGAAAATCGCAAAAACGTAAAAAAAACAACTAGTAAAGTGGTCCTTCCGGTTGAGCAATTTTAACAGATAAAGCACCGTTAGATCCCATGGTGATACCTAAACACAATATCAAGTTTCAACTTTCTACGGTTTTTCGTTTTTGAGCTATGCTGTTCACATACACAGACAGACCATTTGCTAAAAACCACTTTTTTTGACTCAGGGGACCTCAAAATGGATATTTCCGGTGTAAACTCGATATCGAAAATTTGACACGATTATAATACTTCCTCTTACTAGGAGTAAGAGAAAGTAAAAAAATTAACACAATACAATAAGTGTGAAAAAAAGAGGAGGAGTGCTATCACTTTTATATTACAAGATGATTGGAAACTTCCATGCTGAAACTTCAAAATTCATTTGTGGGTTATTTTTTTTGAAAAAAGGGTATAATGTAGTAGTAACGCATGTATGAAATATTTGAAACAAAATACAAAGATCTGATCCAACTTTTCATTTTGGATCGGGTCAGCAGCATAATGGAAACTATTTTTTTACCCTTTCAAGTTTTCCTGTAGATAGTAAATGCAGTTCTTGCAATTAATTGATTTGGAATATTTAAATATTTCTCAGTGTCTTCCACTTTAACACTAGCAAAGTCTTGATTAAATGGATGATATAATGGTTGAGATATTGGATGATTCCCATTTGTTATATTCTATAATATATCAAATAGCACATTTCAAGTTGGAATACGCTTCTTATTAAAGCATTTAGACAAAATCAATACTTTTAAGTAGGAACGTGTAGAACATGAATGATGACATTCCAACACGAATGATGTGTGTAAGAGAGAATAAAAGACCTGATATAATAAAAAAATTAAAAAGATAAATAAAATATCTGTAACTGTACGCCTCTTTAATGAGTACTTGTACAAAAATCGCATTATTAAGTGCATGCATTTGTGAGTAATGTATGAAACAGAACAAAAATGTTGAGAAAAAAAAGGATAAATAAATAAATAAATGTAACTCGACGCTTTATGAGCACTTATAGAAAATAGTGCGTAAATGCGTGTATATATATGTATGAAAGATCTGTTCAAAATGAAAATTTAAGTAAAATTCAAATAATAATTAAATAAAGAAAATAATTCTAAAATTAAAACGAAAAGCCAATAATATTAAATATTTTTTTCTAATAATGAGTATAAGAAGAACGAGCTTAGAAAAAAAAAAAAAAAAAAAAAAAACGTTTATTTTGCATACGTCATAGCGATAACATTATATAAAGTGCGGTGATAAGTGCACAAGATATCACTGCAGTGAAATTCTGCCTATTAGAAGAAGTCCACCAGTATTCCCCGTCCTGCTTTGCTCCTACTTCAGGTAAGATTAAATATTTCTATTTCATTACGCTTGGTAACAATAGATCCCACGTTAGTTAGATTATGTAATCAGTACGTTGTCTTTTTTTTTCTAATTTTACAGTTATAATTAAAAGAAAAAAAAATGGGTCAAGAAATGACATGTATATTAGATGATTATGACTGTGTAAAAATGAAAATGGTGATTCAGGAAAATGGCTTCTTATGTGTTGACTGTAGTAGGAGTGTGCAGTTGGAAGAAATTAAAAACATTAGATGCACCCTAATTTATTAATCTATTCCACTAATACTATAAAAAATGTTTTTTGTGATGAGTGCGGTGATGAGTGGCGGATGTCTAGTCAGACGTAATAAAACAATAAATTGTGACTGGAGTGTGAAAGAATTAGACGATATAATTATTTCTAGGGCAATTAGAGAAGGCAATCATACAATAATTACATAATTTTTATTCTTTTTGTTATTAGTTTCGCTGTAAATTGTTTTACATATTAGTTGTTATTTGTTTATAATATTAATGTATAATTTAATTTTATAAATTATTGTTTAACCATATCTTATAATTTAAATTTAAATCTACATTTCCATATTCTATTTCTTTTTCTAACCAATAATTGGATATGTACAATGTCCCTATATTTTCGAATTGTACTATATATCGGATTTTATTTCTATGAGTAATTAGTTTAAGGCCTATATTTACTAATTCTGTACCTTTTGATGACAATTCCTTTAGCCGGTTGCACTCAAAAACATTAACACGACCTTTTATTTCTTGCATCGTAATTTCGTTAAACTTCTCCATCTTCTCTTGTATAAAGGCGGTATCTAGCATATTTTTCCACATGTCTGCGTAAAATTCCAGCTTCTCTACTTTGGCAAACGAGTGTCCTTTGTAAGTTGTTACACCATTCGTTGTAAATGTTAAAAATGATTTCACGGTGGATGAGGAAATTATATCCAACCCATTTTTTTGGTATTATAATGTAATCATCTTCTTTAAGTTTTTCATTATTAGAATAGGCATTTATAAATATATTTTTTATGGTGCTCTTTTAGAAAGTATACGTTCTTGCACCCTTCTTTTTCTGCAAGGATTCCAAAATATGTAAAAGTTTCTTTGTTGTTTACGGTAAACGCAGAAACACTGTACACACCAGTTGTGTCCAAACTCTTCCAATATGTTTTAAAGTGGTTTATTAATCTATTTTTAAATTCGGTCAACTCGTTTTCCTTCTCCACCAAATGATTGTATCCTCTTTAAGAGCTGTAATTTTTTAGTAGATAGTCTATCTTCCTTCTTTTTAAATCAACCTCTTCTAGTTCTAGCTGTCGTTTCTTTGCATTAAAGAGATGGGGGTTTAAAACTAAATACCGAAACAACATAATTTATCGTTTTTTCTCTGTATACCAGTCAACTTTCTCGTGTTCTTATTCGCCCAATGTACATACTGTAAAAAAATTATTAAATACAAGACAACAACTGTTTTGTAGATTAGCCTTGTCCACATCTTTGCAAAAGTAACAGAATACATTGGAACTTGACGGAAATAACGTTTGCTACTTTCCAATAGAGATAAACAGTCTTCCAGAGGGTTGTACATATCGTCGGTTGATTCGTAATAATTTCCAATACAGTAATTATAAATTGTAACTTCTAGACTTGTAATACCATGTTCTTTGGCAGAAGTAGAAGAACATGTTTCCATTTCCTTTTTGCACACAATCTTCTTAAGAAGGAAACATTTTCTTCTACTTCTGCCACTATGCCTACTTTTTTCCCAATTAGCAGCATTATTATTTAAATAATGAATATATATAATATTTATTATATATATATATATTTAATGCTTAAATATTTAATTTTTTTTTTCTAATAATTTAAATAAAAAGACATATTTGTTGTAGTGGTTGGTTCCGCAGAGCTGGAAAGCATCAGAGACATTTTCCGTGGTAGCCTGCTTCATTTTGTGGTCATCGACCGGTTTCGGGCGTTCGCCCATCTTCAGGATGCGTTTTTCAGACAGTGTGCCAACACAGACTCGTACAGAGACTTAGTTTCACACTAATTGAGGTGTATTTTAAACATACACCTCAGCTAGTGTGAAACTAAGTCTCTGTACGAGTCTGTGTTGGCACACTGTCTGAAAAACGCATCCTGAAGATGGGCGAACGCCCGAAACCGGTCGATGACCACAAAATGAAGCAGGCTACCACGGAAAATGTCTCTGATGAAAAAGACATATTCTTTTCTAAAATGTTACTTTATAAACCTGATATGATAGACTAATGTAGCATGGGAACTAACGATCAGCATAACTGTAAGAGAGAACATGATATTTCTATAAAGTCATACGCCTTTTTTTTTTATTGCAAAATTCATATTGTGCAAGCCTTTTATTTCAAAATTCATATTGTGGAAAAGAAATTAGCAAACCGTTTTTGCAAGATTATGAAGTGTTTAACAGCATTGCACCTATATTGGTTATTGATTGTTCACTTCAACATGAACCTGTCAAATCGCTTGCACCTGTGGATGTAAGATTACAAATTTGATACGAATGATGTGATCCCAGGTATGACGAGTGTGTATATTGCCTAATTATAAGTGAACAGATATTCCAATACAATCCATATGAATAAAATAATTCCACTGTGAATAAAATAGCATAATAGTCTTTTTTCTTTTACCAATCCCCAAATTGTGCAAAAAAAATTTTTGTGTTAATTTCATAAGAATTTAAAATGTGCTAAAAATCTTAGACCATTCAATTTACATCATGGTTTAATATGATGTATATTACATGAAATGTATTTGTTTTTCTAATTTATTTATTGTAAAAATGAGCTATCGAATATGCATTTAACATAATTGTAAAAATAAAATTAATATATTAATTATTTTTAATGAAGATTGTTTTTTTTTCTTTATTTCTATACACCAGGTGTACATTATGTTGCATTAAAGTACAGATCTAATGATTTTGCCCCAAAAAAAACTTATAGAATTTATTAAGTATCTGTCTCATACATCGATAATAATCATATACTGGAATTCGATATGTGTTATCAATATACTTATCGATAAATAGAGACTTTGTACGAGTGGAAAAATACAATGCTAAGGTCAATGAACTCCGTACTGGGGTACGTGGGGCAGAGCCTCTCTTTAAATCTCTGTGTCTATATATATATATACAGAGAGAGAGAGAGAGAAAGATGAGGGAGAAGTTTGTGGGTGAGGTGTAAGTATCTAAAGAAAACTACTATTCCCAAGTTACTACAATGGCTAAGTGGAAAGTGATGGACTTGGATGGTGGAGGTTGCTAGATCGCTTTTGCTGACCTCAGCAAAAAAAAAAAAAAATTTAATACCTCTTCGTCGATAGAAGAGGGGAACTGACTGAAACTGAATGGATGAGGGGTTAGGTGCGGGGAACGGCCGCCTTGTTATGCAGAAAGTGTTAATTCTATCTACTAAAGTGTACATTTGTAGTCTTACATTCATTTTGTGAAGACTATACACAATATTTAATTTGATAATCTTAAATTTCTTATGCCCCAGATATGACAAGCAAACTTAAGCAATAGGTGATCTGAGGTAGAAAACAGTTCAACAATAAAACTACCAGAAATGAGGTCAGTGCCGAAGAATCTGTTTCGCGAGCCAGCAAATGCTGGACATTCCCCAAGAAAATGATAAAGAGTCCCAGGCTGCCGGAGCTACATACCTGGTAATACTCCATCCAAGGGACTCTATTTAAATTTAAGAGCTCTCCTTAGAGTTTAAACCACAAACTCAGATCAGATAAATTAAAACAAGTCACTGAGTTCAACCAGCAATGAGTACTAAAATCTTCTTCATTTTCTATTAAAGTTTGATACAACAAATATAAGAATGTTTAGCACGCCCAAGAGATTCTTCCCTATAAAAATTTGTTAAAGAAGAAATTAAAGAGACTAGTTGCTTTGACCATACAGATTTATTTAGAAGAGATGAGTCAGAATGTACATTATGCAATTGGGACAAACTAATCCTCGAAGAAAACCATGATAATTTACGGCTAATTATTTCCATGGCCACTATATTAGGCAAGCGATGGTCCGGTAAGTTTAACACATTGAGGCAATATCTTATATTAAGTTTCATTGTTAAAAGCAAAACCGGATCTAAGAAAAATTCGATGTGTAGCATATAGTTGGGAGTGCAGGCAGGAAGGGGAAACAATTTTTTAAAAAAGTATCTTTGAAATTTCTCTAGCAGTTCATATTGTTCATGCCTCCACACTTGAGCACCATAACATACTACTGCACGAGATACAACTAGCAGAAAATTTGATATTTGACCCACAGTGGCACATCATTCACCGAAATCACATTAGCCTACGTGGTATTGATATCCAGTTTAGCAACTGAGATTTTCCTATTAAAATGTTCATAAAAGGAGAGCAGACTAGACAGTGTGAACCCCAAATAGTTGTAAGTATTTACTGTCTCAATTTTCTGATTTTTTATTGTTATTTTATTTGATTAATTTCTTTTTCTATATATTGTGTTCCCTATTTTGCTTATTTTTTATATCTGTATTTTCTTTGTTTTTTTTTTTTTTGTGGGCAAAAGTTTCGTAATTTATATCTTACTTTATTACATTCTTTGTAATTTTTTTTTTATTTTTTCTTTCTATTAATTTTTCATTTTTTTCTGCTAGTTACCTTTACAAATTACTTTGTTTCAATTATAAATAGTTATTTTATTCATATATGTATACTATTTTAAGACAAACTCCGGCAGACGGCTTTAGCCATGCCTATTGTACTTATTTTTATATGTCAATTTTTGTATTTATTTATCTTTTTTTTTGTATAATAAAGTACTATGTATATCTAAAAATCTAATGTCCATCCAACTACCAAATTAGGCAAACGTGGACGGGTAACGGAAGCACCTAATTTACTATTAACATTTTGTAAACTAATATAAAATTTAGCAGTTGTGTACGCAGGACTCGAACTGGGGAGCTCGAACTTTGCATCCATGCTCGTATCCATTATACCAACCCCACCCCTCATTTTTCGTGCTTTAATATTGGCAATTCCGTGTGGTTGAATAAATAAATATGGACACTTTAAAGCTATATTATCATGAAGTAGAAAGGTTTTTGTGTCAGTACAAAGCAGTAGCGTACTAAGTTCAGCAAGACCCCGCATTGCGAGGGCGGCGGTCCGCAGCTGTCGAAACAAATTAATTTTTAAAACCATATATTATTGTAAATTAACTAATAATTAATTTTTTATTTTTGTTAATTACAAATTTTATTGTGATTTTACCTTAATATGCAATATAAGATTTAAATTTAAATGGCATGTTCGTATTCTATCTTCACTGGCAGTTGAAAATGAGTCAATGCAACATTTTATTCTATAAATGATTTAATTTCTGATTTTATCAATGAAAATGTGAGAAGGATGAATATATAATGCGAGACACATTTATTGAATAACAATGTAATAATAGTTTATTTTTAATATGGGAGCCCCAAATATGATTTTGCCGGGCCTACAAATCATCATTACGCCACTGAGTAAAAGGAATGTCATAATGTGTATTTAGAACACATTACCCAACTTTTGATTCAATATGTTATAGCATTTATTGAATTAGGTTACTACTATAGATTTAGAAGTCTTGAACAGTTGTTATTAGGAGCTGCTGTTTTAAGTAATACAAAGTGTTCTAAAATACCGATATTTTCATGAAATCTTTTCAAACATGTAAGATCTGATTCCAATAACATAACTCAGGATAAATAAGTACGCTACGCTATTGTTCTTGAGAAATATTCAAATACTCTAAATTTTTTTTAGAATTATATCAATGTATAAGTAATGAATTGGAATAAAATTCTTTTGCTTGGAACACTGACCACAGCAAGCGCTAGCAGCTCCGTGTGCTGACATCAGCTGCTTCAGCGCTGCGTTTCTTCTTCATGCACTTAACCCGCCTTATCCATCTGACATATCCCTAACGAAACGGACGACCGGGCTACAACTTCCAGGTATCTATGGAGTTGCTCCTAGATCCCTTCAAGAGCTGCATAAAGATTTGCTTATTTTAAAGCGTGAATAAGTCTAAAAACAAAGCGGTCTAAAAAAATCAATATTAGAAGTGTCTGAAAAATCATTATCAAGGTGTTTACAACTAATTCTCAAAGAGTTTACAACAAGCAACAACTTCCAAGAAATCATCAACTGATCTCACTCAACCAAGAGTGTTTTCTACAAGCTAATCAATTTAGCTAAACGACTGTTAGAAATGCCAAGAGTTCTAACTAGCAACACCACTCCCCCTCATCTCTTTGCTTGGCCACACTATAATTTCTCTTTGCACTCACTCATTCTGCTCTCTTGTTAAATTGTAATTTGTGAGTACAAGTGTGCCCAGCAGTGTGTGTATTCATTTATCAACAACACCAACATCCTGGCCCCAACATAGAAACATAGTGGGCAACAATTACAGTAAATTGTGTAAACATAGAAACGTAAATAAAAATTAAAAACAAATGCATGTTACATTTCATAACTCGAAGTCACAAATTCATGGAAAATAAGCAGTTTAAATTAAATTATTTAATTCTCTAAATTTCATAAATACCAAAATCTTTTTTCAAACAATTTGATAATTAATTAATTATAAAGTGAATTAATAAATATTTATTTTAATAATATAATAAGCTTTCTGACCACTGAAAGTTGTGGTTTAGGAATGTTGCAAAAAACATTAATATCATAATATTCTAGGTTGTGGTCAGTTTATTAAAAAAAAAACGTTAAATTATTTGGTAATTAAAAAAAACAAAATACTAATTTCATATTTAATAATTATGTTCAGAGTATCAGAATTCAAAAAGAAATTTACGGGATTCCTAGACATAAGGCAAAAAGGTCGCAAAAATTAATAAGCACATCACTCATGTAATACTTTCATGTAATCATGAATGTCAAATAGATAACTATTTAATTCCATTTTCGCCATATAAATGAAGACTGACCCATCCTAGCCGGTGTGCCCCAAGGCAGCATCCTGGCACCTATCCTTTACACCATATATACTGCTGATATCCCCGAGCATCCTAACACAACCATTTTATCCTTATGCCGACGACACCGCAATCCTTTCCTCTCATAATGATCCCGTAATCGCTCAACGTTCCCTTCAAGCCCATCTCCAATTACTTGAGTCCTGGTTAACAAAATCCAGAACAAAAATCAACCCTAACAAATCCCATTATATTGTGTTCACCTTAAATAAAAAAGTTTTTCCCCCAGTTTACCTATTCAGCACTCCTATTCCACCGGCAGACCACGTTCGTTATCTTGGTATGTTCCTAGACAAGCGACTAACCTGGAACCCACACACCAGACTTAAACGAACTTCCCTCAAGAACCGCTTCAGACTACTTGCTAGACTCCTTGACAAGCGCTCCAAACTACTCTACTAAATAAAAGACGACTCTATACTTCACTACTCCAGATGGGTATCTGGATGTACGGACTAGAACACTATGGAACCACAAAACGTTCTAACCTCAACAGAATACAAACCCTGCAGTCCAAAATACAACGATGCATAGTCGATGCTCCTTATTACGTTTCTTCACACAGATCTGAAGATTCCTTTTGTCCACGATATAGCAAAGCTCCGGTACAAGAAATTTCACAGTAGACTCCCCTTTCATCCCAATCCTCTCGCCCAAACACTTTCCTCTACCACACTTCCAGGTAATCCGCATTGGCCCCGCGATCTTCTGGGTGACTAATGGTAGTTGTCACTGGATAACAAACATTCATGACCTTCACGTCATTGTTTATATCTCCTATACCCTATTTACTTGTTACATATTTATTTATGTAGTAAATATTCAATAAAACAATTACAAAAAAAAAAAAAATGAAGACAAAGTGTATTCTAAAATTGTAAACATCCTAATAATTAATTCCGTTAAAGATTAGCCCTAAGTATGATATGAAGACATTAAGCAAGAAAATCGAGTCCTAAGTTTTAAAGACAGCTCCGTCAACGCCTGGCGCCAGCCATTTCAGCGCTGCGTTTCTTCTTCAATGCACTCAACGCGCCTTATCCCTCTGTCACACTCCCTTACGAAACGGACGACTGGGCTTTTAGCAGTAAAAAGCGGTTCACAGTTCTGTTGCAATAGTTAGTTGCGGTTCACAGTTCTGTACATATGCGAATAATGTATGCAAGTCAAGAAAATAAAATGGTCATGTGGAGTGTACGTTACATTAAGGTTGGATAACACATATATAATTTTTCAATGATATATTTACAAAAGTCTGTACTTAAGCTCGTTTAGACTTGTTATATTTAGGCATGTAAAGATGTTTATTAACGATGTATTGTTTGTATTATGAAAGGTGAAATTTGGAGTAGAATGCGTAATTATTAAACAGCTTGCTTATATATATTAATTGTTCAACAAAATATGATTTATTTATCTAGACTACCTTACGATCATTCAGCTAGGATTTTATCATTTCTTGTCAGTAACTATTTCACAGTAGCCCACGGCTGACACAGTGTTATTTCGCGCTGTTATAAATAAATAAATACATTAGTAAGATAGTATGGATAATTAATTATAGTAAATAGTAAATCTCCCTCAAACAACGTAGTTTAAGTTATACATCCCCACGTGTTGGATGTTTCCATTTTTAAAGGGTATACAATATGCCCCTTTAAAGACCGAAACACGTGTTTTCCCACTCAAGTACCAACACCCCTCTTAACCTAACAAAAACATTTAAAAAATCATTGTATCAACCAAATTTGCTCTGTGCAAATCTGTATTATCGCACTGTTTGACAAAAACATCCTGATGATACGCCAACGCCCGAACCGGTAAGAAGCTGGCTATCACGGAAAATATCTGCAATTTAATAGAAACTTTTGCTCCAATTAATAAATTAATTCCACTCTGCAATCAATCAATTATTCTTATTAAGTCCAAAATAAATTAATCACCATGTCTTTATTTTGGCAATTTATTTGCTCACATGGTAGAGTGCTCTGCACCCAATATTATACAGCATGCTTAGAATATAATTCTACATTACAAACCTACATGATGCATAGATTTAACTAACATTTTTACTAGAATATATACGACATAATTTTATATTTCGATATTCTCTTCTCGCTAATTGTAATCGATTTTTTATTTTATTTTTTTGGGCGGCAATGTAGATCGCTTCCTAGTAGTGCCCCCTGGAAACGAAAGATTACCTTATTAGACTCGTACGGCTAAACGGTCCACAATTCCGCCAACATGCAACCCAATCGAAGGTTTAAAAGTAGTTGTAATCGATTATAAAAAAGAAGACTGCTGTCAACAATAGGGCAGTTGAAAGGAAGGAAACTTAGCTATTCTTCAGGTCAGCAATAACTATTCTTCAGCTATTCTTCAAGTTACCAAAAAAAAAAAATAATAAAGCCCCTAAATGGTACAAAAACTGTTGAAGCAAAATGTGTCTTCTGGATGGGACGTAGTCAAGTTTCAGCTGACATTTCACTTATATTATCAAAGGCTTCATCAAGAAAGTTGCTGGATGGGATTTTAAACTAAAACTGGCAAGATTCGCAGCGGTTGGTTGCAAGGTAGAAAAGAATACTTAACTTACCTCTACCTTTTGTTAACTGATTAGTTCCAGGATTGTATAAGCGGAATATTCAATTATCTATTAAGTAATTATCTGTAAATATATAAAGAAGAGTACCTTCAAGTTCCTTAATAAAATAAATTTTGAACTATGAAAGTGAATAAACATAACCTGTGCACAGCCCTTCTTATCCTTAAGTACTTCTAGCGAATTACTGAGCCCTACTATCAAGATGCTCACTGAGCAGATTATGGTTTTGTTTGCTCAGAGAAGAAGTAGAAGTAACAGAGAAAGAGTAAATATGTGTCTAGTAAAGCAAGGGTGTATCATTAGCAATCTATTGTACAGCAAATTAATAGCCAGCGGGTAATACAGAACAACATTATGCTCCAACTGCTTCTTATAACTAACTACTATGAATCCAGATAGTATTGGTTTAATATATCAATTAAACATTACCCGGAAGTATTTGGTCGTATGTAGCAAAATGTCAGTTTATGCGGCCGCCAACCCAGTCCACGGAATATTCGCGACAGTTTTATTAGTATGCTAAGGAATGTTAATAATGTACTTTATATGATGTAGTAGATTTTCAAATAGCATTATTTCGCAGAAAGCAGAAAAGAATTTTTTAAGAATTTCGACGTGGTTTTTGCGTTAATGGCCACTAAATTCATAGTGGCCACTAAATGAAGTGTGCAATGATCAGCTATAATGCCCGGGTATGGCGGACAATAACTTTGGCCGATCTGTTATGAAGTTATTAGCTAACTTAGTGTCTATTCCGCTAGCTCGTATCCTGAAAAACTGCCTTAGGTCGAAATTCCTGCTAAATTTAAAAAAAAATTTGATTCACAGTACTGGAAAACAGAAATTTTTCCTTTGGGGGAATACATCTATAGTCATAACCTAAAAGAATAGTCTAACTCCCTTCTTAAGTATGGTATAACGAATTATCCAACTCTATTTTCAAAAATGAGCTGCTGGAAGAGCTGAGAAGAAGGGCGAGTGGCCATTAAATGCAGTGTGCGATGATCAGCTGTAATGCCCGGGTATGGTGGACAATAACTTTGGCCAATCTGTTATGAAGTTATTAGCTAACTTATTATCTATTCCGCTAGCTCGTATCCTGAAAAACTGCCTTAGTTTGAAATTCCTGCTAATTTTTTTTAAAAAATTTGGTTCACAGTACTGGAAAACAGAAATTTTTCCATGATTGCTTCATTTTGTAGCCATCAAATAGTTTTAGGCACTCATTCACCTAGATAAGCAATGCAATTAAGAGCAAAAGTACTACTAAAACTTTGCTCTTAGTAGTGTGATACTGCGCGGTTATCACACTGTTAATATAGGGTAGCTTGGACATCAGTCACAAAATGAAAAAGCTGGCTAGCAGGGGAAAACAATATCCGATATTTGTTGTTGATGTGGTTGGTTCCGCAGAGCTGGAAAGCATCAGAGACACTTTCAGGATGAGTGTGTAAACTGAATTTGCTCTGTGCAAGTCTGTATTATCACGTCTGACAAACGCATCCTGAAGATGGGCAGACGCCCGAAACCGGTCGATGACCACAAAATGAAGCAGGCTCTGATAATCTCCGTTATTCCTACATTAAACTTTAATATAATCAAATATTTTAACAAATTAAAAGTTTCCCAATTATAGATTGTTTATAATACATAAATATTAGAAGTTAATAATTATTTACTTGTTGTAGAGTACGATGTCAGGCCTCCATATGTGATCTGATGGTACATGTAGCATTTCTACGCCTCCATATTCTTTCGGATCCCATTGTAATTTGTAATCGTACCAAGACTGTAACAAATTAAAGATAATAGTTAAAAAAAAAATTTGCAGATTTTCAAATTATATTTGTAATAAAAGTTATGTGAAGAAAATTAGATAAATTTGTTCAATTAAAAACGGTTGGGTTGCGTAAAAAAAAAAAAAAAAATTATTGTTTTAAATATTGTTGCAATAATTTACAAAATAATTAATAATGATATAGAACAATATAAATACAAACAATTTATGAGAAATAAATCAATGACAAAAAAGGCAATCAAAGTAAACATTTCCTTCCGGTACATAGAATCTTTAATTAAAGCAAGACTGTGACTGATTTCCTCACAATTTATTAACTTTAGTAAAGAGTTACTTTTGGGAGAAATTAATCTTCTAAGACATAATGTTAACTCTGGTTAAAGTCAGTAGAAGTTTAAGTGGTTCCAAAGGACCGGTTAACCTTGTACAAAGCCAGTAGAATAGTAAAGTAGAATTATCTCAAAGTTGGCTTTATTATTTCGACATTTCTCTTAAATAATTAAAATAATTTTGATCGATTAGTTATTGCAAGTTCATGAATGACTATGTATTATTGTCTTGATACTGAAATCAGTATAAGAAAATTTGATGTGAAAAACTCGCCAGTTTTTCTTTACGGCGATTTTACAAATTATAAAACTGATAAATACAAAAATTTTTACAAAATATTTATTTGGCTTTTAGTAGCAGTGACGAACTCCACACTTTAGTAGTAGATTTTTAGGGCAAACTTAACTCGGAAGTGATTACACAGTATACACCAGCCAAATCTCTATCAATCTCCAACAATATTTACAAATATTAGTTTGAGTTAAGTCTAAGTAATTCATAGATTCCCTAGAACTTTTCTAAATCATTTTTTCTTCGTAAAATTTGAAAATACATGTTTTTCTTTTAATATATACTTATATGCAGTTAGTATTTCAAGTTGAAATTAAAATTTCGGGACTGTTTTCGAAAAATTCGACCCACAAATGTATTCTGGAGAGGCGCTCATATCCGGTTAACATATCCAATTTTCTTCAAAACTGATATACTAACAGAGGATATAAGGATCTTAATATTAAATAACTCGTATAATAATGCTTTTTACTGAACTGGGACTTTGGAGGAAAGTATTTTTTTAAATTGCCTGTGGTGAGAGATCAAGGCTGTCGCTATCCTAAACCTTTCTGGGCCGATGTAGCTGGGAGTCTACTCACTGGATTCCCTAGAGGACTCTTAGGGCGAGAAAGTTGTTGGAAAAAGTGAATAATGTCGTTTGAGCTCCGCGTTCCTGTGCGCTATCCCACTCATTTAATCTCCCCCATTAGAAAATCATTTTATTTTATAATTAGAAAATTATTTACTTTTTTAAATTAGAAAATTTAAGCTAGATATAATACAGCTAGTTAGTTAGTTACTTCTTTGGTGACACGGGGCAATGTATGGGCCACGAAAGGTTCAGGATCCGAATTTATGTAATAGGATCCGAAGTGATGGATTTAAAACAGGGAGAGAGACAGGAACACTCTCTAGTTTAGGCCAGACAAGGATGGGAGAAAGTGTTTGCCACAGTAGGTAGTCTACCGACAGACTTGCAGCAGAGTTCATACAGCAGTCACAACGCGTCATCAACGTTTCTCTTTACCTTTCACTCCATTTTATATATTTTAGTGTAAAGTCCAGGCAGTTTGAGCTACTTTTCTATTATACCGTATTCCCAAACTCATTATACTGTAAATGGCAGGACTAATTAGCTTGGAACCCTGTGCAGGCTGTGTCAGGAGGAGGAGGAGGAAACGGCCCTTACCTGCTCTGTAATTGCGCAGCAATAACTAAATTACGGTATGAAACCTTTGGTATATTGCGACCTGAGGAGATAGTAACGCAAAATAATCTAGTAGTGAAACAGCCCCTAAACTCTTTAGGATGGGGATCCACCTACTAGAAGTAATGGGTATGGCACAATAAGCTTTTGTTGGCTGCGGTGCCGGGGTCTAGCCCACGCGTAGTAACTGGAAATAAATAATAGTTATAAAAATTAACAGATCCACCTTGGATAAGCTAATATTTGCATAGATGGGCCCGCTGGGACAAAATGGATTAGCAGACATTAGGACTGCTGCTTTGCGATATAAGACAAAAACGTGCACATCAAAAGCACATTGCGAGAATGCAATTTTGGTGAGGTAAATAGGCCACAGTACTGGCGTTCACTAACAAACCTACAGAGAACTTACTCCCAGTACACTGAGCAGAAGTTGTGTTTAAATGCAGAATGAAGCGCTTTATTGCTTTGTATAGTATGTTTTTCTTTTATATTAAATGAAGTATGAAATACTTTTAAGTTTCTCATGCTTAATGACTGAATCATTTTCTTATTTGTTGAATATGTGAATGGTCGGTCCGCAATGCTGGATAATATCTGGTAGTATGCATATTTCTTATGTTTCTGACCGGTTTCAGATTTATATCCATCGTCAGAGCATTTTCACCAAGTTCGAGTAAGAGAGTTCACTTTAACGCAATGTTTCTGTTACACTCAGACACGTGTTGGTTTTTTGATGCATTTGTGTGCAATATATACATACGTCAACAAACCAACAACTATCCGAGTGTAACAGAAATATTGCGTTGAAGTGAACTCTCTTACACGAACTTGTTGAATTTCCTCTGACAATGGATGAAAATCCAAAACCCGTGAGAAACATAAGAAATATGCATACTACGACGGATAGAAAACCAGATATTTCCATTCTTTCTTGCGCAACTAGGCTAATTCTGCCAAAACTTCCGCTTTTCATGAAAATGCAATTTTATATAGAATTTTTATTTTTGTCATAATTTATGTATTAATTTGATGATTAAAAAAGTTTTTGGATGAAATAAATGTAAAAATATCATATAAAGATGTATGGAAGTGCTTCCTTCATACAGTGGCGGTTCTTGGATATATAATAGTCATTAAAAATTAAAATAGTATTGTAAATTTTAAGTATTTCGGAATATTTAAAAAAAAAAATTGAGTTTAAATGTAGATTAAGAACTTATCCTGAAATATTCTAGTAGAATCAGATATACACTGGATTTCACCCAAGAGATTTTCACAATTTTCTATCGTAAGAAAAACAGACAAGATAAACAATATAAGAATATTGTCTCTTATATTGTTTGTCCAAGCGCCAAATGTTTATAGTACCCTTGCACCCTTAGTACCAATATAGTTTATCCCTAAAAAACTTATCGGAACTCTTTCATACAAGAAAGGTGATTTTTTTTATTTGAATCAGATTTAGCTCGTTTTGATTAATTTTTGTTTATTTCTATTTTTCTTTCCAAATTTAGGCTGTAGAATATAATTTATGTTATGGTTATTCACTCAAAGCCATGGTGAACATTTTAAAAATAGGAGACTAATTAATGCTATTGAAATACTATACATTAAATGAAATAAAAAATGGTAGAAAAGGCAAGGAAATAAAATATGAAAAATATTATTGAAAACATCAAAACTAGATATGGATATGATTAAAAAGTTATTCACTACTGTGTAATGGAATCGAATCATTAAAGAATCATAGGATCCGAAGAGCGGAGAAACCCATTAAATGAATCAAAATTTAGTTACTCCCCACCTAGGCCACACTAGGGAAGGGACAGTTCAATTCATATAAACAGAGCGACAGCAGTACAGTTCAGGACAGTTTTATGACCAGTTTACAACTAGTCAGCAACCTGTCTACCTACCTTCTTATCATTCAGCCAGTCTGTCTCTTTATTATTCTCTCGCTACCTAACTAATTTCTGTTTTACTGTAAAGTCCTTGCAGTTTGGGTGTTCTATTCATTATACAGTGTTCAGCATATCATTTAGTTTATTTCCCTAAAATCTAGTCTCTAATTCTCTCGCCTTCTCACAACTATTATTACAGTGTTTACAATTTAGTTTTACTAGATTGCAGTCAAATATAAATCGGGAAATATGTAGTTTTATTATATTGTTTATAATAGTCTTGAATGAAGTAAAATTTAATAATCTAAAACTATTTTGTAGAAAAAGGTTCTAAAATGGATCTTTTATTAAATGAAATGAATTTTAGAAATGTTTTATAGATTAACGGAAATTGAGTTTGTTTATTTAAAAAAAAAAAATATATATACACTTTAAAATTAAAAAATATTTGATTAGACCTCTTACGTGAACACGTTCTGAAGAAGAATGTACTCATGAATGTTTTCCTTCCAATTTACTGCTTCCCGCAACTAATTGCCACTTATATCCTACCGACCCACTACTACTCCACTGCATGATGTCGCACATGCGATAAGTGTACAAATAGCAGCTCCTATGTCTAAGTTGAAAAAACAAGAAATCATCTTAACCAGCTAGTGGTTTTCACAAATTAACTAAGAGAAATAGTTCAAAGTGTTTTATTTTAACTAAGGTTTTTCCAAGGAGGTTCACGTATATCAATGAGCGTACATAGTCTCAGCATGAGCACTTTTCCCCAGAAAACATGATAAAGTTTTGAACCAGAATCTAAGCAGAAAAGATCTGAAGCCTGCATTAGCCTAAATAAAAATAAGCTCCGCATGCTTATGGGTTTCCTCACGTGGCCCTGAGGAGAAGCTGAGCTTAGAAGATGATATAGCACGTGCAGTGTCTACGGGAGGACATGGAGGAAACACCAATACATCTCTTTACGATGGACTGCCTGCATAATATTCAGAGAAGATTCAGTAAACCTGGGTTATTATCAGGTGGGAGAGGAGAACGTAATCCTCTCTCCTAGAACCTTCCAATATTCTGAGATTCTTCAAAGACCTTAACTTGGAAGGGTTGCTATAGGCGAGCAGTCCTATAAACTAGCCCAATAGAACTTTCATGGTCGCAGCACAATAAGAACTCCGGAAATAAAAATTACTGCGCCTTGGTAAAACTCTGGTCTCCCCCCAAACATCATCACACAAAACTGTTTTTCACGTGATTCTATTCATAAGGAGTAAATGTGATATATATTTATATAGAAAATCTTAAAGTAAGTCGCAAAAACCATTAATTTCTTGGCATTTTTACTTTTCTTTTTCCTCTCAATTCGTGTCCAGAAACAGAAATTCATTACCACTAATGTTGATATGATGTGAAAAGAGTCTTCCTTTTAAAATTATATGAGCTCAAACATAAAAAGCATACCACCCCAACCCCGATAAAAATATCATAAACATTCTAATGTTCCTAAATAAAATGATTAATTAATCAATTCCAAACTGAGCAACAAATATATATCACTTAAATTGAAAACTTTCTAAGATTAATAAAAATAGAAGATAAAAATTAAAGGCACTAAAATAAAATATATCTGGTAAAAAGTCTTTGTTGAAAATGAAATATATATTACTATAATATTTAAGTGTATGAGAAACAATTTTTGGATGGTGTAATTTATTATAGCAAACATGGTCAACAAGAAAGAAAAAGTCCCTGGCTATCTGGGGCATAAAACTTACAAAGAAGTATTACTATATCATTAAATGTTTTCTCTTTGTATAAGTATACTTGTAATAATGGTGTTTTTTTTGTCTGAAATGACGAAAATCTATTGAATGTGTCAGACAACTTGAGGCACTTTTTAAATGAGATATGGTGTTCACATTTTATTCATATCTTCATCTGGATAAATCAGGCGTTCATAATATTCAAAATAGGCCGATCGCTAATGGAAATGTTAATAGAGTAAATAAAAAAATAAAAATAAAATAAACTGGTGTGAAACACGCACTCAACTTTCTCTTACGGTAATTTTCAAAATTGTAACTGACAAATTTCATAGTTGTTGAAGTTCCGCAGAGCTGGAAAGCATCAGAGAGACATTTTCCGTGCAAGTCGTATTTGCTCTGTGCAAGTCTATGTTATTACACTGTTTAACAAAAACAAAATCCTGATGATGGGCGAACGCCTGAAACCGGTCGATGACCAACCACAAAAAGAAGCAGGCTATCACGGAAAATATCTCTGAGACAAATTTCATACGTTTTAGTACGTATAACACCAAATTTAATGAAATTCGTCGATGTTTTTATTGGAGAAATTCGCAAAAACTGTAAAAAAAAAAAACTGTTTAGTGAAGTAATAAAAACGCATTTCCGGTTTACTAATTATCTTAAAACTCGGAATTTTGGCAATCTATTTTTATTTCTAAACTAATTATTGTTTGGATGGTAGAATTGTATAATCATGTAGCATTTTAGTGGAAAGCATAAAACTCACCCCTTCCCCAAAGGCCCTACCCAAAGGCCCAAATGACGCTACCAGGAGAAATGTTTCAAATAAAAAGTTGTAGCTTTATATATATGCAACCAAGTGTGGAGTGGTAGGGGGCATAACAACGCTCGCCTCAGTACGAGAAAAAAAAGTTTGATGGAGTGGGGACACTCCGCTACTTGGTCTTGTCTAGTACTATGTATAAAATTATTTCTATTATTTTATCGTAATTACCTAATCTATATTAATAATTTCTTGCTTTCTTTCTTAGCTGAGGATTTTATTCTAATTATAAGGATTGGTGAGATATCTTCTACTATCTTTAACAGAAAAATACCTTAGAAAACTCTGCACACCCACCAACAGTATTATAATCTGTGTAGTTCACATTCCTAGTTTAAAGAAAAACGGTTGGAGACGTTTTAGAGAAAATTGTAGAAAAGTGAAAAAATACTTTTCAGGTATAAACGCAATTTCGGTTCCTTCCGATTTTCTTCAACCTTGAAATTTCGAGTTATTTAACTAATTTCGACAATATATTTAATTCTAATTAATATTATTTAAATGATAGGTATTGTGTAATAGCAATTTAGGGAGAAAACCTCACCCCCACAATGCCCGCCAAAAGTGTGTTTAAATGAATTTTCCCGGTGAAATGTTTCAAATAAAAGCTGTCGATCTTTGTATGTGTCATAGTTGATATATCAAGTATAAAAAAAAAAAAGGTGCCTAAATAAAAATAAGCACACCATGTTTACGGATTTCCTCATGTGGTGGCATTGTAGACTCAGGGGACACCTGGAGAAGTTGAGCTTAAAAGACTATAGCACTGTAGATTCTGCAGGGATATGGAGGAAACTCCAATCCGGACTGCCATGATACCATTCAGAGAAGATTCAGTAAATTTGGGTTATGGAGAATATATCCTCCCATCTAGTACGTTCCAAAATTCTGAAATTCCTCAAAGACCTTAATTTGGAAGGGTTGCTGTAGGTGAGCAGTGTCACCTATGGCGCCAGAGGACTAGCACAATAAACCATTCATGGTCGCAGCACATTAAGAACTTCGACAAAAAAAAAATTGCTATGCTTTGGTAAAACTCTTGGTCTCCCTTGAACATTGTCACACAAAATTGTCTTTCACGTGATTCCATTCATACGGAATAAATTTAATACATATTTTTATAGATAATCTGAAAGAAAAAACAAAAAACTGTTTTCGAGAAAAAAAAAAAAAAAAAAAAAAAAAAAAAAAAACGAAAAAAAACATTCAGTAAAGTGGCACTTCCGGTTGGACGATTTTTACGAAAAGTTTATTTTCAGGTCTTCTGCCTGGTAGCATTTAAAAGAAATATTAAGTTTGAACATTCTGTGATTTTTCGTTTTTGAGATATGCTGGTCAACACACACACAGATACAAGAACTAATTGCTAAAAACCACTTTTTGAACTCAGGGGACCACAAAACGGATATTTCCGGTAAAAAGGGGACCACAAAACGGATATTTCCGGTGAAAACTTGTTTTCGAAAATTTCAAAAAATTACAATACTTTCTCTTAAAAGAGGAGTAAGAGAAAGTAAAAAGAAAAAGTTTGTTCTAAAGTTTGTTCTAACTTTGACTTAAATATCTATTTATAACAAAAATTGTCAATTATGATTGTATTAACCGCAATAACAGAAAGCCGCATTGTTTTTATTATTTCAAACAATATATTGAAAGGTGGTTATCATTATAATTTTCCAAATTTTCACCAAGCATAGCAATAAAGCTCAATAAAATGATATTGCTTTTTTTTTCCCATAGAAACGACATGAGCAGTGCTACAATTTTTTAGTGGAACTTTTACAAACACTTCTTCCCTTGTGTTTGTTTTCCTTTGTATCAAACATTATTTACTATAGAGAAATATATTTTTCTTTCTTTATAGTGATTCTGTATTTTTATTTTATACATATGTACATAAATAATGTCAAACTAAAACGACTTAGAAAACAAGAAACAGTTGAAAGACGTCGTTCATTTTTGTAATAAAAGAAAATTCCTTCAGTCACATAAAAAAACAAAAAAAACAAAAACAAACAGAACCGTGTGACAACAGTCTGTACTTACTATTTCCTAATACTTTGTAGCTCCCTTCAACACGTATTGCTGCCATTCACGTTGTCTGTGATGATCAAAAGGTTTTGAATTTATAGATAGGAAAGTATGATTCAGATACAATTTTATATTTCGTTATCTTCAATTGAATTATCTGTTCTCAAGACATATATATATATATATATATATTTACTTTCTCTATACTTCTGGTAAGAGGAAGTATTGCGATAGTAACAAATTTTGGCTCATTTGAATAAACACACACGCACAAAATACTCATCAAAGTGACAAAGTACTCATCAACACGGACAGTCAAATTGCCATTGAAGCAATCAACAATTTTAAGATACACTCCTCGCTTGTCGAGGAAATTCGGAGTAAGATTATAGCTCTTTGAGAATATTTCCGTGTAGAGATAAATATCACATGGGTAAAGGCCCATTGTGGTAATGAAGGAAATGAAAGAGCAGATGAAATGGCAAAATTGGCTTCACAAGATGGACATTGGATACTGTATTTTCAAAAATTCCATTTTCATATATCACTTGATAGTCTCAGAAAGGAGCAGGAAATATGGTGTCCTCTGAAACAGGTGCGATCATCAGAGAATTCTTCCTGACCATAAAGGATAAGATGGAATCACCAGTAGTACTGTCCTACACCCTTGTACAAATACTGACTGGACGCACAAGTCTTCATCGCTTTAAAATTCTGGATACAAATATTTGCCAATGTGACGGTTCTTCAGTGCAAGATGTAGATCATATATTATTTATGGCTGCAAGAAATATGAGCCAGCCAGAAGCATGCTTATAAGAAGAATCTTGAGTTATTGTATTGGAAACTGTAGAAGAAAAAAACTGGTTAATGGCCAGTTTGCCCAATATTTCATGGAATTTATTAAACATTTAAATGTTCAGGAATTTTAGTAATAACTTCATAATTTATCTATATCACTTTTGTTTTCTGTTAATTAGTTAATAACTGCATAATTTACCATTATCACTTCTGTTTTCTGTAAACTTATATAATACATAGATACGTACTTATGTATATATATATATATTTTTTTTTTCAATTAAATTACTTGCACAGTATGCTAAACACATGTAATAGTATACATTGGAGCATGTGGAAAAATAAATTCTATGAAGTTAGGGGTACTAACGCCAGGAAACAAAAAACGCACAGAAATGATTAACCCAAAAAAAAACAGCTTGTATTTAATAGGATACTCAAAACATGCGTCTGAAACTCAATTCAAAAATAGCAATCCTTTGCCTTTTATTAATTTAGAACAAGTAACGTTAATTTTCCATAATTCAGTAATAATAATAATAATAATAATAATAATGATAATAATATTATAAATTTACTCCAGAATTCAGTTGATATCTAATGAACTAATATTTACTTCTCACAAAGAATATTCCTTCTACTTACATTTACATGCGCGAAGTAATGTACTTTAGGACTGTACACAGATAAGGAATACATATATATATATATATATATATATATATATGTGTGTGTGTGTGTGTGTGTGTGTGTGTGTGTGTGTCCAACTGAGTTTGCAAAATCTTTCTTTATAGTAAATTAGATAACGAGAACATTATATGATATATTGGAGACAAGATGATAAAATACCCAAACGGCAAATTCCTTTCGTCGTTCAATTTATTTGATTATAAATTTGTCAATTCTCCGAAATTAGATAACTTATCGTAACAAAATTGATTTAACTAATTGAAAATTTCACATATCAATTTGTGATGCAATAAAATTTTATTGTAAAAGTAAGCTTTATAAAAGACATGCATAAAGCAACCCATAACAATGCTTAACTGAGATATAAAATATTTGAGGTTAAAATATTTCTAATTTTTGTTTAGAAATTTGGTGGAATCAAAGTAATATGTTTTTTTTATTTACAAAATTATATTATGGACCAGCTCTCACTTAGAGCTTTACATATAGAGATTATAATAAAATGAATGAAAATTAAAGATCTTGATATAGTCTAGGTTTCAATCTTCTAGAAGCTGTAGGGCTCGCCTATGTGAACTAGTGTATGTGGATTAGCAAGAAGTTATCTATTAGTTTAGTCATATGTGTACGAATATTTGATATGTCTAGTTCAGCTATGCATGTACGATGTGTGTTCCCAGTAACCAAGGGGCAATTAATGAAATTATTTAGTAGTTTATTTCGAAAAGTCTGTAATCGTTTCATGAGTATGTTGATAGCTGTTATCTCAACTGGGCAGGCATATGTCAGAAGTTGTCTGAGTAGTGTCTAGTAGAGAAGTAAGGTACAGGCATCGCGCTGGTGTCGGCATCGCCATATCTATTGGTAGCAACCCAACAGGTCTTTCAGGCTGAAATTTTCGCCATCCTAAATTGTACCCAGTATCTTAGGGATAAGGGTTTAACGGGCAGAAGAATCATAATCTTCTCTGATAGCCAGGCAGCATTAAAGGCTTTAGAGGCGAACTGCATCAGGTCGAGGATTGTTAAGGGATGCCGCGAACAGTTAGAATCTCTGGCAAACTACAACAGCCTTCAGCTGTATTGGGTGCCGGGACCATAAAGGCATTCAAGGCAACGAAGAGGCCGACAGACTGGCAAAGGCGGGTATCTCACGAACGCCCACTGGACCGGAGCCTTTCTGCGACATCTCGTACAGAACTGCCCGTGGGGACATTAAAAAATGGCTAACACGCAAACATACAATATATTGGAGAAATATTACGGGGCTGAGGCACTCTAAGATTTTCCCGGAGGTCCCCTCAAAGATTCGCACAAACTATATCCTCGGCAGAACGAAAGTGGAGCTAAGGAGAATTACTGCCCTAGTTACAGGGCATTGCCTTTTAAGGAAACATATGCATATAAAACGGGTCTCTCTGAAGGCACACTTTGCAAGAAATGTGGACAAAAGGATGACACGCCGTTTCACCTTCTTGAAGAGTGCGTGCACTATGCTCGCAGACGATTCCTGAAATTTGGCGTCTACAATTTGAAGCCGAAGGCTGGATTAGAAATTTCACTCGCCTCAGCCCTGACGTGAGGCGCCCATACGGGGTGCACAATGCGTCCAGCTGAGGTCTAAGTGCTGAACCTCCTAGGAGGCCCCGAGTTTCTAGATTAGATTAGATTAGCCGGTACAGGAATGTTTGAGTGGTGTTTCTGTTAATAAGTGGGAATAGTTTCATTGGGTTTATGCTTGGTGTAATTGGACCCGAAGAGCGGAGAGAACACAAAAATGACAATCTAATTACTCGCTACTTGAGTAGGAGACACTACAGTCTGCTAGCCCTAAGAGGGGACAGTTTTTACAAGAGTGTATGACCAGTTAACAACGAATCAGCAGCCTTCTACTACCTTTCTCGTCACTCAATCTATATCTTTCGCTACATAACTTTTATATACTTGTAAAGTCCTTGCAGTTTGTGAATTCATTTCATTATACAGTGTCAGCATATATTCTAGTTTATATTTCATCTTATAACCCATTCTCCATAATTTCTCACTCTTTCTCACATACATTATACTTGGTGTGGTCTCCAGGTGAATCTTGTAGCTAACAGGATTTCAAGATAGCTATCTCCTTGGACTTTTCTGCTTACAGAAAATTTCTTGATTGCTAATTTGAAGTATATGAAGGTCTTCAATCCGAAGACCTAAGAGGGAAGATTTTTTTCTTCCATTTCGATAGGATTTAATCCATTTTTGGAACCAGTTTGATAAAATGTGTAATGGCATCCAGCAGAGAGAAGAGAGGCTCTCTCTGGTTAACAGAGACTACTCTCTGACTTAGGCAGGCTAGAGTGGGAGAACCTGTGTATATAAGCTAGTGAGAATCTATCTAGAGGATATCTATCAGATTCAACCATACATCATATCGTGACATAACTCTACTTCCACCTTTTATTCTATCAGTTTCATTATAAAGTCCAGTGCAGTTTGTGTAAACTTATAGCTACATTATAACAGTGTCTTCATATCTCGTTCATTCAATCAAACCTAATTTCTCTCCTCATCAACTCCATTATAAATGTAAATTGATGTCTGTAAGTAGGAGATGCTGTTATTAATGTCTGTGTTGGATCAGGCCAATATTGTATCGTCCGCGTATGTAGCTAAAGTCAATAGGGGTTGAAGAGGGTGGGAAGGATAATAATTGCTTCTTGTAGTAATCCTGCGAGAATTTATCGTCTAGTAATGTATGTGTTGTTGAGTCTTACCTGGAATGTTCTGTCTTGTAAAAAAAGATTTTATAATTTGGGTAATATAGTCATATGCGTTTATGTTTCTGAGTTTTGTAAAGTAGTCCAGAGTACCAAACTGTGTCAAAATGCGGCCGCTACATCTAGAAATCATCAAAGTTGTGTATAATGTGTTCTGTAACCTTTTTTTAATTTGATGTAGCTACTGGTGACCGTTTTGGTTTAAATCCAAATTGATGAAGTGTTTGTGTCAGTCAAGTATTTTAAAAAAAATTTTTTGTTTTGTATTATTTTTTCGAAAGGAAGTTCAGAAGGCGGATAGGACGATAACAGTTAGTATCACGTTTCAGCTTACTGGATTTGTGAAATACTATTACTACTTCTGCATTCTTCCAAATTTTAGGAAAGCATCCTAATCGACGGCAAAGCATTCGAAACTCCATCAAGAAGGCGATACCTTTTCGAGGCAGATTTTTTAATATATAGTATTTGGGATTAAGTCATCTCCGGGAGCTTTTTTTTTTGTTGGGAATTCCGTTGATTATAGTGATTATTTCAGAAGAAGAAGTGTATAAAATAGGAATTTCTATTGTTAGATGTGGTTGTTGTAGTACGTAGTTAATGTCTATCTGTTTGTCAGTAATTTAAAAATAACACACACATATGTATTTATATCAATATTTTTTTTTTTACATTAAGCATCCGTTAAAAAAAAAAAAATTACATTAGCAACTATAAACTTCACAGAGAAAAAAAAGAAGAAAATATACAACTGATAATATATTGACGAATACCAATACAGGATTTTTTTCCATTTCGATGAAGCTGGCATTAGTCTGGTTCACACAGAGAGAGATAGATGGCGTTTAATGGCCGGCCATGCGTGAAAAAGCTCTATCGGTTTTTTTCATTTTTAATTGTGGTTCTTCCCGAGAATTGGAAAAAAAATGAGGAATTTTAAATATTTCCCAACCACCTAATATATGGAATTCTATTTGACTTGCAATAAAATATATATAAAAAAAAAAAATCTGCTATGAAACACACATACCATTTTCTCTTACTGTAATTTGTAAAGATGTTATTGGTAAATTTTTTCAAAATTAGAATGTTTTTTACTTTCTCTTACTCGTGTCAAATTTTTTTATTTAATATTTAGTCTTCAATTTTATCTCAATGAAAGTATCTTCCAGCTCCATCAAGATTCCTCTAAAATCAATATTTTGGAAAAAAAAAGGTTTCAAAGAAAAGTGATAACGGTTATATATCAAGTTAAATAAAACTCATTAAAATCTTTGAATAAAATCGAAGAAAACTTAAAAAAAAAAAACAGGTAAAATCTTATTTCCGGTCAACTTGATTTTCTTCAAACTCAAAATTTTGGCAAGACATTTAATTCTAATATTAGATTATAGATGATAGGACTGTACAACATAAGGAAATGGCACTTTAAAGGAATGCCTAACATTCCCCCACCCTCCCGGAAAATGATATTTCCCAGAAAAATGTTTCAATTAAAAATTGTAGCTCAATATGTACGTATATTTCAATCGGTATATGAGTATCTCCACACTTGTGCGCTTTCCTCTTCCTCTTCCCTTTCAACTTCCGCTTCCTTTTTCCATTTCAACATGCGCATGCCTTTCGAGCATGCCTATTGAGGCATTCAATTTGTTGTCCACACTTCATTCATTCAGTGTGCATTTTATCGATGGATTCAGAAGCGTCATTAGCTATTTGTGCAGGTTACCTATTTTTGAAAAGTGCACAAAAAAGAAAAAAGAGCAGCGAGCCCTCATCTTATGAAACCATTTGCAATTGACTTTAATAAGGGTTCGCCGAAAAGAGTATTTAATTACATGCTATCCGATAGCAAGGAGAATCGTTGAAAACGCTTTTGGGTTGATGGCGCCAGAATTTTTCGTAAGCCTAAAGAAATTACAGTTATTAGGGATGTGGTTGATATAATGTTAACTTGTCTTCTGCTTCATAATTTTCTCCAGGCACAGCCGGATACAGCAAGACAATATTTACCTCCTGGAAGTTTTGATCACGAGGATGAAAGCACTGGTGAAGTTATTTAAGGCACATGGAGAGCAGTTATTTCCAGGGATAATGTTATGAGACCTCTACAACAAGTACCACAGAACAAGCATCACTTCTCGCACTTTTGTTGGCATATAATTTTTGAATTTACATCCCACAAAACTGTTTGAAGACGATAATCTTCTATAAAATCAAAGCATCTCTTGATTACAGACATAATCAGAAATCTGCTGTCGGTGATATTATTAATTAATAACAATAGTTGAATAATATCAATTACTAATAAATTATTGTTAAAATAATAATTAAATAATATTTAAAATGAATTATATAATATATAATCTATAAAAATATCACACAACACGTAGCGAGATCAACAAGACGCAATAGAATGTTGAACGAAAATCCAACTAGTTGGATTCACGTGCGCTGTGGCTGCGGCATGAAAATAAAGGCCGATTCAACTTCCATGAGGTATGCAATAGCGCATGCCTCTCGTTCATCACACCATGCGCTATGACGCATGCCTCTGTTGAAAGAAAAGTTGCACCAGTGTGGACATACCCTATCAGTTTTAATGAAAATCGTTGCTGTGCCATTTTCAAGAAAATCGTAAAAAAATGCAAGAACCTAACACTGAGCATGCTTAACAACCATCTTAAAATTTAGTTATAAAGTATCCTTCAAAACATGCTATTTATTATTCACTATTTTCTAATGTGTAATCACAATTTATAATAATTCCAGTTAGTCATTAAATACACATTTGTAGTAACATAACCTTATAACCTTCCCACATACACACAACCAACAAGTGCGAGTCTACAGAAACATTTCGTTGAAGTGAACTCTCTACACGAACTTGGTGAATTTGCTCTGACGATGGATGAACATCCGAAACCGGTCAGGAACATAACTAATATGCATGCTACGGTGGATAAAATACCGGATGTTATCCAGCAATGCGGACCCAGCCACTTTTTCAACAATTGTTGAATGATATCAATTACTAATAAATTATTGTTAAAATAATAATTAAATAATATTTAAAATGAATTATATAATATATAATCTATAAAAATATCACACAACACGTAGCGAGATCAACAAGACGCAATAGAATGTTGAACGAAAATCCAACTAGTTGGATTCACGTGCGCTGTGGCTGCGGCATGAAAATAAAGGCCGATTCAACTTCCATGAGGTATGCAATAGCGCATGCCTCTCGTTCATCACACCATGCGCTATGACGCATGCCTCTCTTGAAAGAAAAGTTGCACCAGTGTGGACATACCCTATCAGTTTTAATGAAAATCGTTGGTGTGCCACTTTCAAAAAAATCGTAAAAATATACAAGCACCTAAATTGTTGGTACTTCTGATTTTTGTCCAATACCTTATTGTCAGGTTCCGTGAAAGAACTTAAACAAATTATCAAGTTTGATGAACTTTCAGAGCGAGTTTTCCAATTTTGATTTATGCTGACCATACATACATACACACACATACACAAACCGATTTCTACAAATCATTTTTACGGCTTCAAGGAACCTCAAAATGTGAATTTCCGTTGAAAACACGATATCGAAAGTTTATAAACAAAAATATTACGACACGATCACAATGCATCTGTTACCAGCAGAAGAAATAATGTTTTCAAGTTTTCAGGAGTATATATATATATATATATATATATATACTAGGCAGTCCAGTAAGTAAGTGTACTGAGGCTCTCACGGCCGGAGGATTTTGTTTTCGACATGTTGGCTACACTGTCGTGTAGCCTGATTCCTCCCCTCCGCAACGAGACCGGTTCGAGATCAGTAAGTTGAGAACTGTCGACGCGACAATATGTTTCGTGAAAAATGTCAATCCAATCTCCCGCCAAGTGTGAAATATTCAAGGTCGGGCAAGAGTTTTTGAGACGCTACAACTCCATGGAGATGAATTTCTCCGCTCCATCATTACTGGAGATGAAACTTGGGTTGCACACTACACACCTGAAACCAAAAGGCAGTCTCAACAGTGGCGTCACACCTCTTCACCCTCCGCCAAAAAGTTCAAAACCACAATTTCAGCCAAGAAAATCATGGCATCCGTGTTTTGGGGTTGTCAAGGCATAATTTTAATTGAATATATGCCTCAAGGGGAGACCATCAACTCAAGATACTGTGAGACCCTAAAAAAATTGCGGAGGGCGAATTCAGAACAAAAGGAGAGGCATGCTGACAAAGGGAGTCTGCCTGCTGCACGACAATGCCAGACCACACACGGCCAACGCCACGAACGAACTGCCTGCCTCGTTTAATTGGGATGTCCTGAACTATCCCGCGCATTCCCCTGACGTAGCACCTTCAGATTACTATCTCTTTAACTCCCTGAAGCTGCACATGTGTGGAAAAAGGTTTTCAACCGAGAGGATGTGAAGGGGAAGGTGAAGAAGTGGACGAAGGGGTTGGCGGGAAACTACTTCGAGGAAGGCATCAAAAAATTAATACCCCGGTTCACCACCTGCATTGAGAGGAATGGTGACTATGTCGAAAAATAGCTTACATATGTACTAATGTAACCAGGTAATTTTTTTGTTCAAATAAAAATTTTTGTAACCTACAAAAATTACTGGACATGCCTCGTATATATATATATATATATATATATATGTGTGTGTGTGTGTGAACAAAATATCTCAAAAAAATAAAACCTACAGGGAAGCGATGAGCTCAGTGCTAGCCCGCTAAAACCATTCAATAAAGTGGCCCTTCCGGTTGAACGATTTTTACGTAAAGCTCACTTTCAGGTCTCCTAGATAGCACTCTAACGAAATATTAAGTTTGATCATGCGATATATTTTCAATAATAAGCCTAACCTCACACCCTCCCCTAAAAACCCCCTTAAATGATTCTTCTACCAGAACTGTTGAAATGTGTAGTGGAAGGACAAAATCGAAAAATAATAGTTTAAAGTTTCTGAATATTTTATAGTATCCAAAATTGTATTTTTGTTAATATTTTCTAATTATTTTAGTGCTGTGGATTTACCTTCAAATAGTGTGTATTTTAGAACCAGGTATATTAAATCTGGTCATTGCTATTAAGAAAACAAAGGCACTAAATCCCGTTAGGGTAACTCTTTTGTATAAGAGAATTCCCCCGCGAGAGAGAGCAATTCCAAAGAAGAGAGTCTAAGAGTAGCTTTAAAAAGAGTAAAGAGTAGACAGTCTGCACTTAGCCTTCAAGCAACCAAGTCGCATTCTACTGCCAAAGCCAGAACACTTCAGGAATCGCTCTCTTAGTAATAGTGCCAGTTATAAGTTAAAACATAAGAGTTTAGCATTTAATCTAGATTAATTAATTGATTTATACTTAATCGCTGTGATATTATAAAGCTATTTAAATTCAGTTAGAAAATATATTTATTTCATAACCAGTGGTGCATTCTTGATTATATTCTTATATTCTATCTCAAACAAACACAAGCCCTTTTCGCTAAAACGCTCACGCCACAAGCTACCTACACACATCCACACCAACACATTACAAATGTTTCAAATAAAAGTTGTAGCTCTTTGCATGGTGTAGTTCACACTCTTAGTTTTATAGGAAATCGTTGAAGTCGTTTTAGAGAAAACAGCAGAAAACTGAAAAATACTTTTCCAATAAAAACGTACTTCCGGTTCGGATTTTCTTCAAACTTCAAATTTCGACAACATATTTTTAATTCTAATTAATATTATTATTTAGAGATGACAGAATTGTGTAATAAACTGAAATAGAACTTAAGAGGAAACAACCACAACCCATCCCTTCCCCAAAAAGTGGGTCTTAAATGAATTTTCCCGGTTGAAATGTTTGAAATAAAAGTTGTAGATCTTTGTATATGTAGTTGACATAACAAGTTTGAAGAAAATCGTTAGAGCCGTTTTTGAACAATACAGAAAAACTGAAAGTAATGTGGCACTGCAGGTTGTGAACGATTTTTATGAAAAGCTTATTGTCAGGTCTTCTGGTAGCACTTTAACGAAATAAATATTAAGTTTGAAGATTATGTAAACAAGATTTTTCGTTTTTGAGATATGCTGCCCCCTCTCAAACATATTCACAGATCAATTGCTAAAAACTACTTTTTTTGGATTCAGGGGACCTCAAGACGGATATTTCCGGTGAAAATTCGATATCTAAAAAATTTGACACGATTACAATACTTTCTCTTGTGATAATGTAAAAGTAAAGTAATAGAAAGTAGAAAAATCATTTATTATCATTCATTTAATAAATACCTAGTTTAAAAATATGAACTGAAAATTTTGCATAAAGAAACAGAGTTGCAAGTACGTACAAAATATATTGTGAGAAATTTGTCACAAATTTTCTCTGTAAATGCCATAGATAATGTCGAATCTATTAATCAAAAATATTGGCTGTTACGTTACTACTTGTACTGTACAACAATAAACATAAAAGAATTAACAATTGTTCACTACAATAATTAGTAGATTTGCTTGAGTTTGGTTTTTTTCTCGTCAATTTTTCCTAACATTTTAATTTTCTTTTTTTTTTGTTTTGTTTATGTGTATATGTAATAGAATGAGGAAATGATTCTGTTGAATCTGGTCCTCTTAAAGCTTTTATAAACATATATATATATATGTCATTAAAATATTTTTAATTACTATTATAAATATAGATATGAAATTAATTAAATACATTCAAATTATAAATTATAAAATTAAAAAGTTTATATAAATTGACATTTTAAAGTTATTTCAATTAAACTAATTAATTAACAGCACCTAGTTTGGTGGCCATAGACTAGACTTTTGGTTTATTATTCCTGTCAAAATAATAATTAAAAGCAATCTTTTCTTTTTCAATATTAGTACCCACCCACGAAGGATTCTATATAATTCTAAAATATTACATTTTAGAGAATCCATTTTGTAAATAATTTAGTGTTTTATTGGGGATAATAATGTTTCTGATTTAAAATTATTAATCTTTACAGATATTTAAGAAAGTAGAAAGAAAAAAAAGAAAATCTGGTATAAAACACTCACACAACTTTCTCTTACTCCTGTTCTCAAAATTAATTGCCAAATTTTATAGTTTGTGTACCAAATATAACGAAATTGTCGAAAACTGAAACAAAACAGTTCAGTAAAAGCGCATTTCCGGTTTACTAAATTTCTTAAAAATCGGAATTTTAGCCATTTATTTCTAATTAATTTTCTTTGGATGATAGAATTGTATAATTAACTGCAATAGCATTTTAAAGGAAGCTGTAACCCTACCGCTCCCCTAAAAGTGCCCTTAAATGAATTTTCCCAGAGAAATGTTTTAAATAAAAAGTTGTAGATCTTTGTATGTTTAATTTATATAGGAGTTTCAAAAAAATCGTCGGAGCCATTTTTGAGAAAATTGCGAAAAAGAGAATAAATCATTTAGTAAAGTGGTAAAGGAAACGCACTTCCGGTTATCCGATTGTTTTTCAAACTCGGAATTTCAACCATATTTAATTCTAATTAATATAATGTAGATGACTGAATTGTATAATAGACTGAAATAGCATTTTAGAGGACAACCCACCACCTCCTCCCCCAAAAGTGCCCTTAAATGCATTTTCCCGGAGAAATGTTTCAAATAAACGTTATAGCTCTTTGTATGTGTAGTTGGTGTACCAAGTTTGAAGAAAATCGTCGGGGCCATTTTTGAGAAAATCGTAAAAAAGTAAAAAATCCAACTAGTAAAGTGGTGCTTGCGGTTGAGGAATTTTGACAGATTACGTACTGTCAGATCCCATCGTGATACCTAAACGGAATACCAAGTTTCAACTTTCTACGGTTTTTCGTTTTTGAGCTATGCTGTTCATATTCATACATGCATGCATACATACATACACACATACACACACACACACACAGAGACCATTTCTTAAAAACCACTTTTTTTGACTCAGGGGACCTCAAAACGGATATTTCCGGTGAAAACTCGATATCGAAAATTTGACACGAATACAACAATACTTCCTCTTACTAGGAGTAAGAGAAAGTAAAAAGAAGAAAATTTAGTTTTTGACTATATTAATGACAAAATTGACATTTTTAGGATTTTATCCATCACCAAGCTTCTTTTTTGCAACCCTAAAAAAATAAACCCTATGGCGCAACAGCCCATGAAGGTCCAAGGCTTGCCAGACGGCGATTTGAATAGGGGGCGTGTGCTAAGCGCTCTGCAGGTCCAACGCGTGAGGCCTTATCTCTGAAAGGTTTTGGATTTTTCCCCATTCAGAGTTTTCATTAATCAGGTTTATTTGACAGACATTCCAAACACAAACAGACAAGATATTCAAATTTTTACAGGCAACAAAAAGACTAATATTTTACTTTTACTAAGACCAATTTGGACATACGATATGGAGTTCGACTAAACGTTCCAATTCCAAACGTATCCAATCCTTGCAGTCAAAAAATTCTTCGGAAAATCGTTTATGCTCCACTTTTCATATGGAACCTCACCATCCATAATGTCCTGAATATCCCTTTTGAACATGATCTAGCGAAATCTTGTTTCCATTCCTCTAGAAGTAGCTAATTTCAATTCTTTAATAGAAAAACTTTTCCGTCGTCGGAAAGCAACGCATCTTCGGCAGAACTAAAGGGCAAATGCCTTGATAGAGATGCAAAGAAACATGGTGGTTATGCGAAGGTGTGTATAAAATAGAGATGATAGGCGGAAATTCTTAGTGGAGACCAAGGCTTCATTTGCTTTGTAGCCCTGAATAATTAAGTAAGATATTTTTTCTGGTATTTTATCCGTCATAGCATGCATATTCATTTTTATTCCTTACCGGTTTCGAATTTTCATCCATCGTCAGAGCAAATTTTGTTAAGTTCGTATAAAGAGTTCACTTCAACGTAATGTTTCTGTTACACTCGGACACAGTGGCGTAACAAAATTCATTCGGGTCCGCCCGCGAAAAAATCACTCGGAGCCCCCCTCCACCTCCTTAATTTTTCTCCCGTCCTATTACCACATGAGACCAAAATAAAAAAAGGGGGAGTGAAACTTTATAATTACTGTATTGCAGTACTTACATTTCAGCACCTCGGTGGACCTCACAGGAATCGGGCCTTCACTTCCTTTGCTTAGAACACTAAGCCCCCCCTGAGTCTATCTCCCGACCTAGTACTTTTTTCATTATTTTTTTTTCATTATCGGTATTATTCGAATTATTAGCCCTACACATTCAGTATGAGTGGCAGTTTCTTTCGAGCAGCATGCAGAATTGTCACTTTTCACTTCCATAGTTGAACCACGAACGAAAAAAGTATCTATTTTTACTAATTTATTCTTAGCGTTTTCAATTTCCCTTTTCCTCTTCCGATTTTGGGCCCCACTTACATGCTCATGTGTTGTTTGAAATGACTTCATTTCAATAATGTTAAATAACAATATAATCACTCAGTCACCAATCAGTGACTGTCACCTTTCATAAATTGGACTAAACTAGCGGAAAAAGAAAAGATGGCTTACTTAAGCTTCGCAGTAACCTTGCCAGTATTTAAACTTGAATATCTAAACCTATCCCAGACAGGCTTTCAATAATACTAACTTCTAAGTTCATAATCATTATTTTCCTGAGTCCGCTAACCTAAGCATGCGGCAAAGGAGCGGGGCAACAATAAATCGCTTGTTCCGAGAATGCGAGCGGTGTGGAATTTCAAAGGAAACAATGTAACAATTGAAGTGGTATCTACCGGTATGTTATTGATTTCGAACTTATGTTCTTTACAGTCCAAGATTATTACTGTTTGTATTGCGCAAAATGAAAAAATATTTTTTCTTAATGTGTTTTGGAAAAATAAAATTTTGAATTTCTTTAAAAATTTCATTTTTCTCAAAATTATCCCGGGCCCGCCCGCATTGCGGACCTTGTAGGCCCGTAATTTACGCCACTGCTCGGACACTTGTTGGTTTGTTGATTGCATGTATGTGCGGGAGGGTTATAAGTTTATGTCCAATCAACAAACGAACAATTGTCGAATGTAACAGAAACATTACGTTGAAGTGAACTCTCCTCACAAACTTAATAAATTTACTCTGATGATGGATGAAAATGCAAAAACCGGTCAGAAATAAAATGAATATGCATGCTATGACGGATAAAATACCAGATGTTATCCAGCATTGCGGACCTATCCACATAATCAATAAGATTTTATTTTTTTTAAAGAAATTATATAAAGTGATAACGTTAAAGTTAGTGATAATGTTAAAGTAATTATATAAAATGATACAAGATAACAAGACTCTGGTGTTGTGGACAGGGCATTCATTCAAATTTTCTTATTTGTTCATCAGTTGATTGACCCTTCATAGTATTCAAATACATTTTATTTAAAACAGCAATGAAAATTTTATGTTAATTAAATTTTAATAATATATTACAATCTTAATTAGTAATGAATTATGAACAGCAATAATTGCATTATTGGCTTATTCTTTATTTTCACAGACTGCACAAAGTTAAGCTATATACTGTGAAGATTAATGTAACCGCTTACTAAGGAGCCAAGAGCCAATCTATCTGAAGTAAAAGTAGAACCGTTAAAAGTATAGCCTGCTATAAACAATTCGTTGCTATAGCAACTTGAAGGAATGGTTTGAGAGATAGATTATAGAAAGAAGTTGGAGCAAGTGGGTTATCGCTTAAGGCGTAAAGGATATAAAACCTACTTTACAAGGTATATCATTTTTTGTTGCTAAGCTTTTGCATTTTACCAGCATTCTTTTTAAGACCCATTAAATTATATTATTATTATTTTTTGTTTATATGTTATTAGTTAGCTTTGTGGAACTTTTTTTTTTTAAATTTTTTATATTGATACTAGAATATTAAAAATAAATTATAATATTAAAGTCATTATTCAGATATAGGTAACAATTTATACAATTAGAAACAATATAAATAGAAAATAATTCTTATAGCATAAGACCGACTAAAGATTTAGCCTTAAATTTATTATCACGTTATAAACATTATATTATTTAAATGAATACTTGGAAAAGAATAGAAAATAAATAAACAATATAAAAGGAAATTTCCATTAATTGAAGAAACAGAAAAATAGAAATTTATGGAGTCTATATTATTTTATTTACTAGAAGTTAATCATTATCATTATACAGGGAAGGGATTAGCTCAGTGGTTAGCGTACTAGACTCCCACGCTGAGGACCCGGGTTCGAGTCCAGCTATGCTGCCCTTAAACTTTTTTCTTCGTAGGAGCCCCTACTGTCCGTTGATGAACAGTGTTGTTTGTAATGAGATAACACTGTCCAGAGGCCGGCAGTGCACTGAGAAGGCTTTGGGCGCCAATGACCATAGATGTTGACGCGCTTTAAATTAAAAAAAAAAAAATTATCATTATTCGTCTGTGTGGTATTCTGCTATAGTAGAATTCTACTATAGTAATCACCCAAAGCTTTTCTGAGCAAATGTTAAAAGAAATGCAAGAATTCCGGGTCTAGAACAAAAATCCAGATCTGTACCTAATCTATCTAAGATTCCCCCACAGTCCAAACAAAAACAAGTTCTTAAGGAAAACAGCCTAAGCTGCCCCACAGAAATCCTGTTCAGACCACAATTCTGAACTTAATCTCCTTACAATCCAAAAACAATCTCCTATACAATTTGATTGGAGCAACAAGTGTAGTGCGTGACATAAACAAATTTAAAATCAAACCTTCTATATGAATTTGATAGCCTTCAACGCTGGATGAAAATCTGAAACCGGTTAGGAACAACATTAATATGCATGCTAAGGCGGATAACATCCCAGATATTAAAAATAGATATTTAAAGATGCGATGCGTGGGATTAATTAGAAATCTAAGTAGGTCTAACACATTACTGGAAACGTCAAAGTATTGTCTCTCTGCGGACTGCACCTCCTACTAACACACAGGTTTTCCTATAATTCTAACTACCTTAATATAAAACTCTTAAAATAAAAGATCATCCAGTATAAAAAGACCAAATATTATACAATGGAATTGTAACGGGCACTTCCAGCATTATAACTACCTAAAGACATCGCTAGCAATACCCATCTGATACCCAAAAACACCACACACTTAATTAGTACTTCATATGTATTCATCAGAAGATAGGGATAATACAAACTCTCCTTGGGGTGGGTTCGCCATTATGATAAAAAAAACAAAAACTACAATTACAAGAATTTCCTCTCCAAACGAATCTTGATGCAGTGACAGTACATCTTTCGAACTCTGAAACCTGTATATTCCTCCAAACCATCCTTTCATAAGACGAAACCTCCACATCTTCGTTACTTGTCTCCCCCAACCATTTCTTCTCCTTGGCGTTCTTAACAGCCACAACCGGAGTGGGGGAACTCATTCTAGACTACCAGCATTGAGGGTCGAAAATCAATAACTTCTTAATGGAAGACCCCAATATAACCATAATCACCTAAATTATGTAAGCCCCACCCATTTTCACCTTAGTTTAAACTAACTAACTTTTCTCCGCAATTTGTATTAGTTTTGCAAATAGTAATATAGCGCCACACATTAATGGTTATTGATTAATGACCTACAACTTACAAGAAGAAAATGCAATTACTATCATTGAGCACGAAAAATTGAAACTTTTAGAAATAAGAGGAGCTTCATTCCCAAAGTTGATGTGGAAAGGCATTCTTCTCCACAGGCATAAACTTAAATCCTCATACATGTAAAAAACCAAAAGATATGCTCCGCCGTTTCCTTGGCCCCACCATCTTCACCCAGACTCATATTACCCCACTTTCCATTCAATTACCGTGCTCCGTAACCAGACGCGACACCGCATACGAGATCTCTTCAGAAACCAACCTCCCCGCCGTGGATTCCGATAAAAATAAAAACGTAATCCTACCTTTACTGGATCCACTCCACCTAGGTTCACGCCGCATGCGTTACTCCAAGTTACTTCTTCTCTCGCCCAATGACCAGTCTATAATGTCTATCTATACAGCCGGTGGGCACGAGCTGCACCAAAATACCACCTAAAACAGCAGCTTTAGCCGCCCGCAGAAATTACAAGCCGCCCTAACAACTTCCAGATCGAGGGGAAGATAACCCGTCAGTACCTGAAGCGTGTCTGGTTAGGGAGCACGGGCAGCTGAATGGGAAGTGGCGTGATATGGGTCTGTTGGATCGAGGAAATGACGAAGCATATCTTTTTGGTTTGCGATCTATATGCAGATTTATGATTACGCCAGTGGAGAAGGACTGGTTTCTAATAAACTTTAGGAATGAAGCCCTTCTTCTTGAAAAATAAAATTCAGGAACACTGGAGACTGACATGGCTGACTTTGACCTGCAACAACTGCGTCAGGTGAAACAATCGGTAATAGATGAGACAACAGCCGAACGAACCTCATGGCCAGGAGGAAGTAATACTGACCAGGCTGTGATTGGGTCACTGCCGCTTCAGCCACCACTACCTCCTTAGGAATCTCTATCAGCCGATTTGCGCTCACTACGTGGAAATCTTGACGGTGAAACGTTTTATAGTCGACTGCTCACAACTTGACGAAGTGAGAGGTAGCAGTCATTACTATTTTACAAAGCAAGTATAACTGGTTAAATTTTTTTATTGTAAATACAACCAAAGTTATAACTACCCAAAGTTATTCAGGACTTTTTTTAATTTAATCCATATTTGTGAGATCTATTATGAATAAATTTCATCGTTTCAAAATGATTAAACATGAAATGGTGAGTGGGGATTTCGTTTTACATTTTAGTAAAAAATTTTATACGTAAAATCATCCCTGAAGTGTGGTATTTATAAAATATCAACCACACCAAAAAGGATACTTTGATTTTTTGATTTCATCCCTTCTAATAACATTGGCAGGAAATAAAACAGCAAACAAAAAGGAGCGTATACTTTCCTTTTAGCCAAAAAGAGCAAACCGCACAAAGTCGAACAAAATTTCATTTAAATTGTACAAAATACAGTCGAGAGTTATAATCAATTCACAAACAAAAATATAACAAACACACATACAAACATTGTATTAATAATTTCATATATAAAGATATTTTACTATTATAGTATGTACGCATGTTAAATGCATATAGAAATGAGAGTGGGTCAGCATCAAATAGAACTTGTGTTAATTAAATTTTAATAATTCTGTTTCAAGTTTCTTGTAATTTATTTATTAATTAATGTTACTGTAATAATTAAATTAGCGGGTTTATTCTTTATCACTTCTTTTAGCAGTTCTACACACTTCCTTTACATTTGTTTGTGAAATCTCACTGATTTATCACAAACGAAAAAGGAATAGCCAGCCAACAATCAGGAAACTGTGAAGAGCATTCTTTGGGGAAGAGGGGGAATGGCTAAGCTATCTTAGTTCAGATGGAAGATATAGAGCGATTGCTACGTATTTGTTTTATATTAAATAAACATTTAAGTTATATTGTTAAAACTTATTGAATAATAAAAGTGAAATTCCAAGATAAAATCTTATCCGTATAAATTATGACTTCGATCTTAAAGAAACTAGGAATAAGAGAAAGTAAAAAAAAATCTTGTGTGAAACACTCACACAACTTTCTCTTGCTCCTGTTCTCAAAATTATAATTGACAAAGGTTATAGTTTGTGTACCAAATATAACGAAATTCGTAGAAAACTGAAAAAAGTGTTCAGTAAAAGCACACTTCCGGTTTACTAATTTTCTTGAAACTCGGAATTTTAGGCATCTATTTATTTCTAATTATTATTGTTTGTATGATAGAATTGGATAATCAACTATGATACCACTTTAGAGGAAGTGGTAACCCCACCCCTCCCTTAAAAGTGCCCTTAAATGAATTTCTCCAGAGAAATGTTTTAAATAAAAGATGTAGATCATTGCATGTTTAATTTATATATGAAGTTTCAAGAAAGTCGTCGGTAGCCATTTTTGAAAAAAATCGCGAAAACGTGAAAAAATCCTTTAGTAAAGTGTTACAACAAACGCACTTCCGGTTATCCGATTTTTTTTTAAACTCGGAATTTCAACAACATATTTAACATTATTTGGATGACAGAATTGTCTAATAAACTGAAATAGCAGTTAAGATGAAAACCTAACCCCACCCCTCCCCCAGAAGTGCCCTTAAATGAATTTTCCCAGAGAAAAGTTGTAGCACATTATGTGTAGTTGATATACCAAGTTTAAAGAAAATGGTCGGAGCCATTTTTGAGAAAATCGCAAAACGTAAAAAAAAAACGTAAAGTGGTAGAGAGGTAATAAAACTTTTATTTGAAAACGAATAATAACTTCCTTGAAAACAATTAAAAAACAACAAAAAAATTATTCAATATGCCATCTCTAGCCTTAAAGCATGCATTAAATCTCCTTGGCAAATCATCCATGGAATTATTTCAATTTTTCATTGGAAATTTGCGATCTGCTCGCACTAAAGGCTCTTCAGATTGGAATGTCGTCTGTGTCAAGTCATTCTGTCTCAAAATGTGACATACATTGAAGTTGTGGTGTTTGAGCGAATGAATCCTTGAGAGCCAATCTACAGCACTAATAAACTTATGAATCTGTTGTTTTATTCGTCACAGATGCATTCCTGACCGGTTTCGGATTTTCATTTATCGTCAGAGTATATTTATCAGTTCGAGCAGAGGGTTCAGTTCCACGCAATGTTTCTGTTACACTCGACATTTGTTGTTTTGTTGATTGTATGTATATGCGAGAGGTTATAAGGTTATGTTACTATGTGTGTGTGTGTGTGTGTGTGTGTGTGTGTGTGTGTGTGTGTGTGGTAATGACAAAATGGAATTATTATAAATTATGATTAGACATTAGAAAATAGCGTATAATAAATAGTTTATTTTGAAGGCTGCTTTATAACTAAATTTTAATAATGGTGTTGATGTCTAATCATATTTATAAAAAAAAAAAAAAATCTGGTGCGAAACACTCACACAACTTTCTCTTACTCCAGTTTTCAAAATTATATTGACAAATTTTATAGTTGGTGTAGCAATTTAATGAAATTCGCAACTGAAACAACTGTTCAGTAAAAGTACACTTCCGGTTTACTAATTTTCTTGAAACTCGGAATTTTAGCCGTCTATTTATTTGTAATTAATTTTGCTTGGATGGTAGAATTGTATAATCAACTATTGATAGCACTTTAGAGAAAAACACAACCCCACCCCTCCCCCAAAAGTGCCTTTAATGAATTTTTCCAGAGAAATTTTTTTTAATTAAAGTTGTAGCTCTCTGTATGTATAGTTGATATATCAAGTTTGAAGAAAATCGTCGGAGCCATTTTTGAGAAAATCGCAAAAAAGTAAAAAAAAACAAAAAAAAAAAAAACAAACTAATAAAGTGGTCTAAACGGAATATCAAGTTTCAACTTTCTACCATTTTTCGATTTTGAGCTATCTGTTCACACCCACACACACACACACACACACACACACACACACACACAGACCCTTTGCTAAAAACCACTATTTTGGACTCAGGGGACCTCAAAACGGATATTTCCGGTGAAAACTCGTTATCGAAAATTTGACACGATTACAATACTTCCTCTTACTAGGAGTAAGAGAAAGTAAAAAAAATAATGTACTTTTATTAATTATTAGCCAACTAAATTAAATATAATGAAGTATCAGTACTGAGTGTGCTTATTACACGATCTAGCTGTTAAAGTAGTTAACTAAACTAGAAGATGTATTTCGAGACTAGAAGTAGAGAATGGAGGAAGTTGTCAGTAGGGCCATTAAAGTAATGGGATAATGCTCTTCTGTTTAAATATTGAATAGAGCGGCAGGAATTAGCCCGCTCTCCATATCTCCAGCAGAGCTGCAAGTAGCGCTATCCCTTGGCTCTGCTCTTTAACACATACCCATGTACATAATACTGTTGAACACGACATACACACTAGCGTACAGATAATATAACTGAAGTATAACCCCACTCTTCTAGAGATCCTAATGTGTCCCTAAGCTAGTTGCTTACCTTCTCTACGGTTTAGATTGTTTTCATATAAATAAACTGAAATGTTTAGTGTGTTTACTGCTAAAATATGTAATCAACTTTGTATTAAATTAGCTTTATTATTCTGTATAAATAATTGAAATTTGTAATTTTAATTAAAATTTAATAATTCGTGATTTAATGTTTATAAATGTTCATATATTTTTAATGAAATAAACTAAATGAAATATATTTAGTAATAGAGCAATAAGATTTTGGTATCCCCTTAGATAATACTTAGATTCAAAGGTCCCAGAATGCTACTACATATTGCAGTACTCTTCAACGTTAATGTGAAATACGTATATATATATATATATATCTACAACTGTTTTATTCTTTCTTTTGTTTTCTCAATAAAAACATGAATAGTTTATTACAAACATTGAATTTCACACATTTTATATTTTAAATCCTTTCTTCCATTCTTACAATATCATAATTTTTGTTTATAACATTTATCGAGCGAAAAAATTATTTAATTGCAATGATATGTTTGTACGGCAATGGTCAGAGAAGTTTTTAAAGAAAAAGAATTCTTTGTTGCTATACGTTTCGGGTACCATTGGTACCCTTCTTCAGGAGCTCTGTTAAAATTTATTGGAGAAAATACAGTATTTTACAGTGTAGTAGTTATGATAAAGTGCATAGATTTATAATAAAAAAAGAAAAATTTAAATCAATGAAATATTGACAGAAGAAATTATAAAACAGAAGTGACAATAAATTAAATTAAATGGTATTAACAATAAGAGAAAATAAGACAGACAAAAGATACCTTTAGGGTAGGAGAGTAGTAAGCGTTGAGAACGTTAAGACAGAAATGAAGAGAGAGTATTTTTTTAAAAATTTAAAAAACTTTTAAAAGGTGGGAGGGATAAGAAAAAGGTTTATAGTGAGGCGCGGCAATTTCAAATTTGGAAGAACAAATTACTGGCGAGTATCTTTTTTTAGGATTAGAAAACGTAATAAACCAATAAAGAATCACTTTTTCTTTAAAAACTCCTCTGGCCATTGCCGTACAAACCATTTCATTATAATTTTAAGGCCTGTGTAGTGGAAGAAAGAAATGCAAAAATAATAGTTTTGAAAAATAGTTTAGAATATTTTATAGTTTGAAAACTAGAATTTTGTCAATATTTTAAATGTGTATCTTAGTGCAGTGAAAAGAGTCCAGGTCATTATAATTTTTAGGTCATTGTTATTAAAGAGACAAAGGCACAAGAATCCGTTAGGCTAATACAATGCCACTTGGCCAACTGTTTTGTAAGAGCAGGGCATTCTTTTACACAGTCTGCATTCTGCTTTCAAACAAGACAGTCTGAATCAGACATTCTGCCAGTTAACATTAGTGCCAGTTATAAGTTAAAACATAAGAGCTTTGCACTTAATCTAGATAAATAATTGATTTTATAAACATAATAGTTGTGATATTGTAAAATATTTAAATATCTTTAAAGATAATATATTTAATTTAATCTACCAGTGTTCTCTTCATTATATCTTAATACTCCTATCTTTATCTCAAACATACTCACAAGCCCTTTACAAAACCGCTCGTGCTACACAAGCTACTACGATTACAAACACACATTACTCCAATTACATTTCACCTGACGATTTGAACCGAATATTTAATTGTTTTGAGTGAACCAGTGGATTTTACTTCTTTCATTAATCTACAAAGCGATGTATTCTGCTGCTAAGGGGGGCAGATCTTTACCATTCACTCCACTCCAATTGCAATGCCCAAACTTCCACAGATTTTCTGGATTCAGCACGTCCATTTTGATTATTCAGACATTTATTTTGAATCTACAACAACATAATTCTTTGAAGCTTATAAGAAATGTAGAAATGGTGTGGAAATGTTGAAGTTTAATATCTCAGGAATATTCGACACTTTTAATGAATCACTCAACTAAAATTACAGCAATCTAACTATAGTTAACCTTCACAATCTTCATAAACCATTTGGTAAAATCATTTCTTTGTTCCATTCAGCAGGCTTTCAAACATATATTTTCAATGAGTACTCTTATTTCCAAAATTTCAAAACTTTTACTTTATCTGACTTACTTATTAGGTAGAAAATGGGGGGGGGGTGGGGTGGTAAAGTTGTTCGCGTCCGATACTGTTCTCAAGTGTCCCCTGGATATTCAATATAATGGATGTGTTAGGTGGAGAGAATTTAGATCTGGTTGATGATGTGAGAAGACTTGGTTAAACTGGTTAACTATGTATAATAAAGAGTTACAGCCTGCCTGGACTTTACAATAGAGAATGGTTAAGGTAGAGTGCTATGAAAATGACAGGAAGTGATTGGCGAGATGATGAACTATATTGAACTGTGTTTAACTGTTTATCCCTCTGGACTATCCGTCGCTCTATATATTATGTTTTTCCCACTCCATTCCGAGAGAGTGGTTGGGTTCGTTTCTCTTCTCTTTACTCTCTTTGGTTGCTGTTACATCAACTAAACGAACAACAATAGTTCGCCAGCGCAGCCTTTTTATACTGGGCTGCGCGACGTAGAATGGCTGAATAGCCGAAGTCATGGCATAGGAAATAAAACAAAAAAAAAAAAAAAAATAGAATATATAAAAAAGTGGAAATAAGTGGTTTTTTTCCCCGACATTTTTACCTTCTCTTTTTCCTAGTAAGAAGAAGTATTGCGATCGTATCAGAATTTCGAAATTGAGTTTCACCGGAAATATATGTTTTGAGTTCCCCTGAGTAAGTAAAAAATTGTTTTCTAACGAAGGGTCTGTATGTCTGTGAGTAAGTGAACAAAATATCTTAAGAAAAAAAAAAAAAAGCAAAAATCGCAGGGATTTACTCAAACTTGGTATTCCGTTTAGTTTCTATAACCGCATCTGACATGAAGGTTTCTGGCCAACAAAAGTCAACAAAAGTCTAGAAGTGTGACTTTATTGAAAGTTTTTTTTATTTTTATCAAAAGTGTCTCTAACGATTTTCTTTAGACTCCGTATTCTAAATACTGAAATGTTGTTGTGTAGTAGTTTCTGGCGTGAGCAGTTTTGTAAAGGGAAGAAAAGTAATAAGAAATAAGAAAACACTGCAAGATTAAATTAAATATAATTATCTTTAAAGAAAGTTAAATACTTTTCAATATCACAACAATATGCTTATTAAATCAGTTATTTGGCTAGATTAAATGTTAAACTTTTATAACTGGCACTGAAGTTAAGTGAGCGATTCCTAATATAAATGTTCTAGTTCAATGTCTAATTCAAGACTGTTCTTGTTTGAAAGCAGAATTTAGACTCCCTCTCTTGAAAGAATGCCTTTTCTTGATATTTTAAATCCTTCCCTGTGAGAAGGGGCAAAAAGACAAAGGTGACTAAGTTCTATGAACTCTTCTGTAACGGTGTGTTCTACCTAGATTTTACTTTTTTTTTGCTAATCAACTTGCATTTTTTTAATTTAAATCATAATTTTCTTCAAATTATATTTGTAGATATAATTTCTGGCATCCATTACAATACACACATGAATATCTATCGCAAGTTTTATTTGTAATATTTTCCAGAGATAATTGATTTTTGTGGGGGTTTTGGGGGGAGCAGTAGCATTAAGCTTCCTTTTCAAGTACTACTTCAATATAATATATCATTCTACCACTTATATAATATTAATATTGAAGAAAAAAGTGTTAATCGGAAGCGTGACAATGCAGAAATGATGTTTGAGTTTTGTTTTGTTAATATTCTCGAAAACGTCTATAACAATTTCCCTTCCGCTATCTTTTATATTACAGTGTAAACACATATAATTTCTATCAGCCATTTAGGCCAGCCAATACCATTCTATTGTTAAGTTAGACTATAAGCTAAGTCAGGGCAACTGAATTAAAATTTCCCTGACGTTTAAAGAAAATCTGTCATTTTTAAAATAGTATCAATGACAATAAGAGAAAGTCGTGTGTGTGTGTGTGTGTGTGTGTGTGTGTGTGTGTGTGTGTCACACCAAATACTTTATACAATATTTTCGTCAATAGATTAACTTTATGATTATTAATTTTGGCTTCGTTAATTTTGTTATACAAGCATTTTGTGTGAATGTTGAAAATTTTTGTCCACATAATTTATTAGCTAATAGAAACTGGAATTTATCTTGTAGTACTGAATACCAAGAAGGGATAGAATAAGAAATGTCAGCATTAAGGACTAAACCTGATGACGTTAAACCTGTGGAGAGCGTGCTTCGAGAGAACAGGCTGATGAGGTTTGGAGAGCGGCCGCGTGGCAAGGATTTGCTACGAGACTAAGACGCAGGGTCAGCGAGGAAGGGGAAGGCCTCGAACTACATGGGAAGATGTCGTCAGGAATGACTTCACAAAAAAGAATTTAGATTGGAATGGACTAAGAAGAAGAAGTACTGAATACCAGTTTTCTCTCCGTGTGCTGCAAAAAATTATAATTTTCGTGTATAATTATTGTTCACGAAGAGCCTGTGCCTGTGCTCAAGGCAACCGCTTGAAGCGGAATGTTTAGCCATTGTAGTAAATTGTTTTAAATTTTAAATAATACACAAATTCATTAAGATATTTTTATGAAGGTGAAATTTGTATCAAAGTCTGAAAGTATTTTAACTTGGGCTTACAATACCTTGAGAATATTTTATTTAAATGATTCTAGCAACAATTTCCCCTTTCTAGTATGCCGTACGGCAAACATTTCCAGATATCGAGAATATTGTTAGATTACTGTTTTATATATGATTTGTCTTACTTTTTTTTTGGTTCATTAGACATACCTTTGGGAGGTTTATTGGTTTTTAGTTTTTCTGGTTGCATAGTTATGGCAAACCTGTTCATAGTTCTATATACATCGTTGAGATAGGTATATGACAAAGAGCTTTTTGGAGGGGACTCAGGTTTTTAGTTTTTAGTTTTTCTGGTTGCATAGTTATGGCAAACCTGTTCATAGTTCTATATACATCGTTGAGATAGGTATATGACAAAGAGCTTTTTGGAGGGGACTCAGGTTTTTGGTTTTTAGTTTTTCTGGTTGCATAGTTATGGCAAACCTGTTCATAGTTCTATATACATCGTTGAGATAGGTATATGACAAAGAGCTTTTTGGAGGGGACTCAGGTTTCTCAAACCCCCTAGTGAGAGGAAGTATTGCAATCGTGACAAATTTTCGATATCGTGTTTTCACCGGAAATATCCGTTTTGAGGTCCCCTGAGTCCAAAAAAGTGGTTTTTAGCAAATGGTCTTTGTGTGTGTGTGTGTGTGTGTGAACATCATAAGTCAAAAACGAAAAACCGTAGAAAATTCAAACTTGATATTCCGTTTAGGTATAACTGGAGTACGTTATCTGTCAAAATTCCTTAACCGGAAGTACCACTTTAAAAGTTTTTTTTGCGATTTTTTTAAAATGGCTCCAACGATTTTCTTCAAACTTGTTATATCAATCTTACATTCGAAGAGCTACAACTTTTATTAGAAAATTCATTTAAGGATGCTATTCCAATCATTATACAATTCTGTCGTCTAAATAATGTTAATTAGAATGATATATGTTGTTGAAATTCCGAGTTTGAAAAAAAATCGGATGACCGAAAGTGCGTTTACTTTACCAAATAACTAAATGATTTGTTCACATTTTCGCGATTTTTCTCAAAAATGGCTCCGACGATTTTCTTCAAACTTGTTATATAAACTATACATGCAAAAATGTATAACATTTATTTTAAAACATTTCTCTGGAAAAATTCATTTAAGGGCACTTTCAGGGGAACGGTGTGGTTATGTTTTTCTCTAATGTGCTATCATAGTTGATTATACAATTCTTTTCATCCAAACAAAATTAATTAGAAATAAATAGTTGGCCAAAATTCCGAGTCTCAAGAAAAATAGTAAATCGGGAAGTGCACTTTTACCGAACAGTTTTTCAGTTTTCGACGAATTTCATTAAATTTGGTGCACAAACTATAAAATTTGTCAATTATAATTTTGAGAACTGGACTAAGAGAAAGTTGTGTGAGTGTTTCACACCATATTTTTTCAGAAAAAAAAAATGTTTCAAATGAAGGTGACAAGTTTGTATCTTGATGTTAATTTTCCAAATTTAAAGAAAATCGTGGCAGTCGCTCTTGGAAAAATCCCCCCCCCAAAGAAAAACAGAATCTTATTCTGCTTTCAAATCCCTTTAATCGATTTTTTCAAATTTGCAATTTCAGAAATATTTATAAAATAGTTCAGGATTGTATAAGTATTAGAATCAAACGTACTGATTTATAGGGAAACTTAACTGTAGCTTTTGCTGCAGAACCTCCAAAAAAAAAAAAAATCAATTTTACTGAAATGTTGTTTCAAATAAAAGATAGGTATTTATCTATAGACAGTATACAAAGTTTATAAAAAAAACTTGTAATTTTCTTTCCAATTGGTCCAAAAAAATTGCCCATTTTCAAGAAAATAGCAAAAAAACAAAAAACAAAATCATGTTGCGATTCCGGAGTTTGATGCCGTGTGTTGGGGTACCAAAAATGGAATATTATGATTGAGATACTTTGTTCACCCCCCCCCCCCCCACACACACACACAACCAAGTATGCGACAAGTACTCATCAACACGGACAGTCAAATTGCCATTGAAGCAATCAACAATTTTAAGATACATTCCTCACTTGTCGAGGAAATTTGGAATAAGATTATAACTCTTCAAGAATATTTCCGTATTGAAATAAATATCACATGGGTAAAGGCCCATTGTGGTAATGAAGGAAATGAAAGAGCAGATGAAATGGCAAAATTGGCTTCACAAGATGAACATTTGGTGGATACTGTATTTTCAAAAATTCCATTATCATATATCACTAGACTGTGTGATGGATGCAAGAAATTATATCTATTTTATTTAAAGAAAATTACGATATGAAGAAAATGCAAACTCGTTGGCAGAAAAAGGTACACGCAGGTAGAAGAGTACAGTTACAGGAAAAGTTCATGGACCTTGTTAGCATTGTCTACCCCTTCTTCTCACAGGGGAAGATATGAACGAACAATTAGAAGACATTCCTTCAACACATTCTGAAACCGACATTCAAGCCAGAACACTTGCTTCAGGAATCGCTCTCTTAAACTCAGTGCCAGTGATAGTGATTTGCCTTTATTCTAGATAAACATCTGTTTTATTAAGATATAGTTGTGATATTGTAAAGTACTTAAATTTGCTTAGAGAATAATATATTTATTTTAAAAAACAGCGGTGCTCTTTTGATTATTACTAATACTTCACTCTCTTAAACTATATATTTACATGCCCTTTTACTAAACCGTTGGTGCTACACAAACTACTACTACACATAACCAAATACACTTCAACTGCTTAAGGAAGATAGTCTCAGAAAGTGGCAGGAAATATGGATGTCCTCTAAAACAGGTGCGATCACCAGAGAATTCTTCCCGACCATAAAGGATAGGATGGAATCACCAGTAGTACTGTCCTACACCCTTGTACAAATACTGACTGGCCACGGACGCACAAGGGAATATTGTGGCACAATAAGCTTCTGTTGGCTGCGGTGCCGGGATATGGCCCACCCGAGGTTGGATAATAATAATATCTTCATCGCTTTAAAATTCTGGATATAAATATTTGCCAATGTGATGGTTCTTCAGTGTAACATGTAGATCATATATTATTTATGACTGCAAGAAATATGAGCCAGCCAGAAGCATGATTATAAGAAGAATCTTCACCAATGATGAGTATTGGAAACTGGAGAAGAAAAAAAACTGGTTAGTGGCCAGTTTGCCCAATATTTCATGGAATTTATTAAACATTTAAATGTTCAGGAATTTTAGTAATAACTGTTTTCATAATTTATTTATATCACTTTTGTTTCCTGTTAATTAATCAATAACTGTAAACTTAGATAATATATAGGTACGTACTTATATATTATTTAATTCAATTTATTTGTACAGTATACTTAACACATGTAATAATGTACATTGGAGCATGTGGAAAAATAAACTCCCTGACGTTAGGGGCACTAACGCCAGGAAAAAAAACAAAAAACACACACACACACAACATATTGGTACATATAAACCTGAGAACATTTTTTTTTTTCATATTGAGAAGAACTCAAAAAACATATATTTCCGGTAAATACTCAATTTCGTAAATTTAATAAGATCGCAATACTTCCTCTTACAGCAGTAAGTAAAAATAAATCCGCATCTTTACTGCAAATTTTCATGGGGTTTATTGCAAGAACTTTTTTCAACTTTTTTTTTTTTTAACGAATTCTATCTTAATGTTTATTTTGGTAAAGTATGAAAAATAATTAAAATAATAAAAAGTACGAATTAGCTCAGTGGTTAGTGCACTGGACTAGCAATGCGGAGGTCCCTGGTTCGAGTCCAGCCTTGTTGCCCGTTAGATTTTCTCTTTCTAGGAGCCTGTACAGCTCAGGCCGGTAGTGCACTGAGAAGTAAATATTAGTCAATCACTTCATAACTGTCAATGGGTAGATTGAATGTCATCTATTGGCCAGACAAAATGTGACAAATATCAGAAGAGAAAATGTAGATAAAAAAGGATTTGTGGAAAGATAAAGATTTTTTTTGTTTTATTGCCTAAAGCAATGGAAGGAGAATAAGATATTATATAATAATAAAAATCAAATGTAGAGAAAATATTTATATTCGATTTTCTTATTAAATTATTTGATTTGTATGATAATATAAATGATTGACAATCGAATTATGTTTGGCACCATATTTCCTAAACACAACTCTTTTTTTTTTTTATATAATATTTCCTAAAATATTGATATTCTTATTTCATCTTCCACAAAAATTATACTGTAATTTATTAGAATAAATTACTTAAAAATAAAGTAAACAAAATTTTTGTGTAAAGTTACAAAAAAAAAAAAAAAAAAAAATTAAAAGAAGAAAGAGAAATGATATTTTTTTTATATATAAATTTATACAATATAATACAGATTTTATTTATTCATAAGCCAAGAATATTCATGACTTGGTCAAAGCAATATTTGAATATAAATTAGGAAATTATGCTTCATAAATTTTTGAATCACAAGGAAAATTCTTGATATTTCTATTAAAAAAAAAAAAAAAAAAAATGATTGGCCCCCTAGATTGTCTCAAACCTCTGCCTGTTTTTTTTTTCAACTCTACAAACTAGGGACGGTAAGATTTAATGGAACTTTTCAGGCCAATTTGTAGGATCAAACTCATTTCCTCGTTTGAAGGTATCACGTAAACTTTTACCAGTTAAAATCTAAGAGTTTCTAAAGTCTCTTAACATTAACTTAAATTAATGTAAAAGAAAGCCGGCTAACCAGTTTTTTTACCCGTGTTTTCTTTTTATCTTCTAAATAAACAAATAAATAAACTTACTTTCGTTTGAATAATCAGTTTATAAGCAAATTTATTATCTTTAAATTTCCCATAGATGTTTTATAAAGTCTATTCAGTTAAGAATTTTAAGAAAATTTTTAATATAAATAAATTAAAGACAATAAGTATATAAAGCTTAATGGATTTGTCTAAGTAATAAATGAACTACTTAAAAGTATTTAGATTATTATGGGATTTTGTATTATTTTGAGGTTTTTAGATTAATATAAATATTTTATAAAATATTTTGCTTGCATTTTTTTGGCAAAGGACTTTCATGGGCAAAGATTCACGTGAGGGCAAAGTCGGTGTTGACCTAGCATCGTGATTAAAAGTGGGAAGCTACAGTTAGTAGCGCCCTACGTAGCGAAGGTTGGAACTGAACGGCGTTAGAACTGCGGTGCACTTTCCACACGCCCGCCTTCAAATCGCCGTCTGGCAAGCCTTAGTCCTTAATGGACTATTGCGCCATAGGGTAAGGAGACTCTCATGGGAATATTTATGGACCAATATTCTTATCATTATAACAGGCGACACAATAGTTCAATCTACAAACATAACTTATGCAGCAGATAGAATAGCAGTATTCTTTCACCACAAACTGACCCGCACAACATAATCGTAACAACAATTACTCATCAAAGAATTTAACAAACTACAAGTTTATGAAAGCACTAAGTTCTTGGGTCTTCACTTACAAATTGGTACTTTTTTTTTTTAATTTAAGGCGCGTCAACATCTAGGGTCATTGGCGGCCAGAGCCTTCTCATGCACTGCCGGCCTCCGGACAGTTTTCTCTCGTTACAGACAATACTGTCTAACACCGCATAGAGGAAGAGAAAATCTAAGGGCAGCACTGGTGGATTCGAACCCGATTCCTCCGCATGGGAGTCCCAGTGCGCTAACTACTGAGCTAATCCCTTTCCTCCAAATTGGTACTAAAAGATTGGAAGAGCTATCTTCCACCAAGGATGTTCTTCTAGACTGCATGTCATACTATATGGGAATCTCAGGAAATAAGGAGCTTTATAGGAAGACCAAATTAGGCGCCTCTCACTCCTTTATTGGCGTTTTCTTACCGATTTGCAACATGTATCGCTATGGATAAGTTAGATGGGTAGTCGGAGTCTAAAATGTTCCTAAGGGTGCGGGTTTAGATCGCGAAATGAGTAAATATGTTGCTACCACGGACATCTCTCAGATATCTGGTTGAATCATTTGCTAGACACCGTTTTTTAAGGAGAAGACTTTCTATATAACGGAGCACATGCCAGACCAATATTCTAGAGAAAGAAAACACTTCTTCCTAAACTCCCAATCCTTTTTTATAGCTTGCAAACTATTTTATCTTATTTAAATTTTACACTTAAACACTAAAGGTTCATTTTTGTACCGGGGTGCTGTCCCTCTCTTAGATATACACACAAACAAAAGATACATGCATACCAAAAAACATTCGCACATATAGGAGGGGTAGAGTACTTGATATTCCTTTACTCCTTTTGCAATTAAACATAAATAAAATCTATATACAGAATTCACCTAACCTAAACTATTTTCGCCAGTAAATACTTCTTGCTACCGAAAATAAGTTACTTCCGAGGATACCCGGTAGGTCTTCCGCGTCGATTATTTTCTAAATTTGATAAACTTAGAAAATAAACGACGCGTAAAACCTGAATCCAAGGAAAATTAAACAAAAAGCACTCACTAGCTGCATGGTGATACAAATCAGACATTAAAGACATTGTACCAGACATTGTAATGTTAGCGCGAATGACGGATTCCAGAATGACAGTCTATAAGCTGATAAGTGGGTTCCGTTTGAATTAACTGAGAATCAAGTGTATTGGCTTATGAAATCTAAAATTTTTTGATTGTACTTGAAAGAAATTATCCATTTTTTTCCCGTCGCATCGTAACATGAGAGGAAAATGGATCAGATTATCATAAAGATGTTGATTAGGACAATTTAATGCCTATGAAAATACCTTTTGGTATTTTATCCGTCTTAACATGCAGATTTTCTTATTCCTGACCGGTTTCGGATTTTCATCCATCGTCCGAGTAAAATTATCAAGTTCATAGAAGAGAGTTCACTTCAACGTAATGTTTTTGATTGGCTTGTTGATTGTATATGCGGGAGGTTATAAAGTTTTATTACTAAGTGTGTGTGTTTAATGATAAAATGGAATTATTATAAATTATGATTAGACATTAGAAAATAGTGTATAATAAATAGCATGTTTTGTTCCAATTTTAGTATATGTACCGCCGAAGCGAGTATTAGTTAAAGATTGGGTGGAATATTTCAGAGCACTTTATAATCCTCCTTTGTTATCCTCCAGAATATCATATGTTGAACCATTGATCATAAATAATAATTTGGATAAAAATTTTACTTTGGAAGAATTAATGTTTGTTTTAAAAAATTCTAAAAATGATAAAGCACCTGGCGTTGAACGAATTTCGTACGAATTTTACAAGCATGCTCCAGATAAATTTATTTCTTGTTTGTTGGAAGTCTATAATGCAGTCTTTAACAAATGTAAAGCTCCCAGTTGTTTTAAAGAGGCTATTATATTTCCTCTGCATAAAAAAGATAACCCAAATGACCCGAATAATTACAGGGGAATTTCTTGTGAAAATATAGTAGGCAAAATATACTCAGGACTATTGTTAAACAGACTGTATAATTGGGTTACTGATGAGAATATATTAAAAGAATCTCAAGCTGGGTTCCGAAGAAATTACAGCACTTTCGACAATATTTATCCCTCACTAGTTTAATAGAGATGGCATTAAGTAAAAAAAGGAGTAAGGTATATGCTTTCTTCGTCGATTTATCCGCTGCCTTTGACCGCGTAGATAGATGGTCCCTTATTTTTAAATTACATCAATTGGGTTTATCATCAAAATTTGTAAATGTTATTAAAGATTTACTGGATAATACCAATAGCTCGGTCTGGTGTAAAAATGGCTTATCAAATTCCTTCCAAATTGAGATGGGTGTAAAACAGGGAAACCTGTTAAGTCCACTTTTATTTTCGTTATTTACAAATGATTTAGAAGATTATTTAGAAGATGGTGGAATTAAGTTGAATAAAGTAAAGATAAAGCTCCTTGCATACGCAGATGACTTGGTATTTCTGGCGTCAAATGCGTATAATATGCAAAAAATGATTGACTCTTTTCCTGAATACTACAAGGCTTGGAACCTGAAAATAAATATAAAAAAATCCAACATTATGGTTTTCAGAAACGGAGGTCGACCAGCTAAAAATGAAAGGTGGTATTTGGATGGATGTAGAATAGAAACTGTTAAGAGCTACAAATACTTAGGATTAACCTTAACGCCAACTCTTTCTTACAAAAAACATTTCCAGGAAAGACTATCCAAGGCTAAAGCCGGTCTAAACTCGGTCTGGGGTCTATTCATTAATAATAACCGAATTCCGTTTTCTTCTAAAGTGAAACTTTTTTACTCTGTATCAAGAGCCATAATATGTTACAGCGCGCAAACCTGGGGATATAAGCAATTTGGAGAATTAAGTAGATTTCAGCGCTTCTTCATAAAACAATTGTTTCATTTACCTTCTTATACACCAGCTTATTTAATTTTTTTAGAAACAAAGTTTACTTCACCTTATGCATAGACACTGCAACTTCATCTAAATTATATACTTAAAACTATGAAATATCCCGATCATAGATACCCTAAGTTAGTCATTCAAGAAATCATCAAACGCAATATACTCTGGTTTAAGGAATTAAATAATATTATCTCTAATTGTGAATTGGAAATAAATTTTAATTTAAATAACATAGATTTGTGGTCATCTCACATAAAACTTATTCAATCTGCATTAGTTCGTTCTTTCAGGCTGGATTGTATTTTAAGAGCATTAAGTTCGCCATCAGGGAGAATTTATACAGAATTAAATTTTGAAATTGAATACATGAACGACGAATTGCCAATAAATTATATCAGTTGGGTAATTAAGGCCAGGGGGAATTGATATACCTAAATTGTAGCATACTTAGAGAGCCATCCAGGCGTCTGTGTTCTCTGTGCAGTATGTCTGTGATTGAAAATTTGTATCATTTTATTGCGGAATGTCCCTGTCACATAGAATTTAGACTAAAGTATTTTAATATGAATACTAGATAAGAAATAGAATAAGAGTTGGTCTCATATTTAAGTGGATTTAGAGGTTGGTTACCGCTAATCAGATACTGCAACGAAGCCTGGAAATATAGTTTCAGTTTAATATTGGAATTTAATTACTGATTGTACTTTTAATTTTATATTTTTTCAAAGTTTACCCAGAGTTTTTATATAATTTTTATAATGTAGTTTATTTATTTATTATTATTTATTATTATTATTATTACTATTTTTTATACAATTAAGTTTCAGTTTATTTATTTAGTTTTTATTTCTTCTTTGTATATTTATTCATTTATTCAATTTTTTTTTATTATTATACTATATTAAGGGGACATTATTTACGTTATATAGCACAAACTCCGCTGATGGTCAGCGACCAAGCGTAAGTCTTCTTTAATTTCTGTTTATATAAATGTATAGAAATAATTTTTGTAAAATAAAGGCATTATCTATCTATCTATCTATCTATCTATCTATCTATCTAGTATGCTTAGTGCTTTATCAAGTCATTTTTATAATGGCGGGGGGGATAAGAAATTTCAAGAGTCGAGTGTAACAGAAACATTGCGTTGAAGTGAACTCTCTACACTAGCTTGATAAATTTACTCTGACAGTGGATGAAGATTCGAAACCGATCAGAAATAAAAGAAATGTGCTTGCTACGACGGATAAAATACAAGATGTTATCCAACATTGCGGACCCATCCACATATTCGAAAATTACCATGGTTATGGTTATGTCTGCAGAACTGCAAAGATTCAATAGCAGAGATATTTTTTCCATGATTGCCTGCTTCATTTTTTTTAATCACCGACTGTTACGGGTGTTCTCCCAACATCAGTATGTCTTGATAAATGGTGTAATAACACAGACTTGCGTAGAGCAAAATCAGTTTATCCACTGATTTTGAGAGAGCGCATATTCTGATTTTGCTTAGTTTTGCTCTAGTTTGCGGATGTTTATTGTTACCTTCATAGCGCGGTACTTAAAGATGATATCTAAACGGAATATAAAGTATCGAGCTTCTTGCGATTTTCTGATCAAGAGAGAACATTCGCTAAAAAAAATTATTTTTTTTTTCTAATTCATTAGAATAGAGAACATGTATTTCTGAGAAAACTTGATTTCGAAAATTTCACCCGATCGTATTACTTCTTCTAACAGCAGAAATTGAAAGTCTTATTTTTTTTTAAGAAACGCATCATTAAATTCAATCGATATTAAATTCAAAAGTTAACGAATTAATAAATGAAAAACCAAATTAACCCAATATATCCAACAATTTTCAAATATAATGACCAAATATTTTCAAACAAAAAGCGGCGTATGCTATATTATGGCGAATTTGTATATTTTTAATGGCAGTTTATATTTAAAAGTAAAAATGTTAAAAGAAGCCAAAAAAACTGTTTGATGTGATGATGTTAAATTTGTAAAACTATGTTGTAGGGAAGTTAACATTTATAGTAAGCTAGTGGTTTTAGAAAGTTAGTAGTGGTAAATCTACAGTACAATTCTAAAGACTGACAGTCTGTCAAAGTTGGAAGACTTCAAGTAATATGGTGGGTCAGGGTTACCGGTTATAACAGGATGGATGGTAGACCAAGAAATGGAATTGCGGTTTGTGTTGGTCCTCTAGAGGAATGGGCCCCTATCAGTTTTCCATTATACTAATCTAGATATTTCTCGTTCGGTGGTGGTTTGGTTTTCCCTTCCGTTTATTTTAATAGTACCCTTTTACTTTCTCATATATAAGAGAAAGTATTACAATTGTTTGGAATTTTCAAAATTGAATTATTACAGGAAATAAATGAATCTGAGGCCCCCGGATTATGAATACGTGGTATTTAGGAATTCGGTAAGTGATTACGTGCGGAATAGTATGTATCTACAAATGTAGCTATGAGCACAACATAAAAATGCAAAATCCCCTTAAGCTCAAATTGATATTCCGCTTAGGTATCACCAGGGGATCCGCAAGAATGATTTTGGATAAAATCCCTCAATTGGAAGTATCTCTTTATTGCCTGGTAGAAGAAGCAAATGAAAAAACTGAAATAATTTTGGAAAATGTAGTGTAAATAACTTAAAATAAAGTGTATTTTAGTGCAGAGAAATGAACTTAGAATTTGTTAGGGATTATTAATCTGAGGTCAATGATATCCCTAGACAAAGAACCCAGGTACAAGACCGTTAGAAAGACCTTTCTAAAATACCCCTTCCGGATAGACGAACATTGTTTGTTCAGTCTATTTCCAGGCATTCAACCAGTAATATTCGTCGCATTCAGAATATCACTCTCTCATTTTAAATTCAGTGTGCAAATAAGTGTTTAATTTGAACATTTGTGTTTAAGAATATTTAAGCGCAAGAGTTTCTATATATTTATATAAGCTTATTATTGTAAAGTATTTAAATTCATTTAGAGATATTTATTTTAAAACAGTGGTGACTTTTTCATTATATCTTAATACTTCTCTCTCTTCCTAAAACTTACACACACATTTACCCTTTCAATACCGCTCGTGCTACAACATACAACATACACAACACCACCCACATCTACCCAATCACATTATAACTGAATTGATTTATCGGTTTAGCATGATTTATATGCATGCATACTATAAAATACTTACCTATTACTTTTATTTGAAAAAATTGTTCAAAAAATATGTGGTTCGGTTTGCAATGTTGAACAACTTTTGAGATTTTATCAATTCGTACCATGCTTCTTTTTGTCGGATCTCGGATTCTCATCCATTGTCAGAGTAGGGTTATCTTCAAGTTCGAGTAGGGAAATTACTTCAACTTTAAGTCTCATCCGCTACACTAGTGATGATACTGTTCAAGCGAATCACGGGACGAATCCGGTGGTGGAACTAGTTGATTCGAATCCCTATTTTTAAATAAAGTCGTTCCAGCAAAAATAAATGAAAATTACTATTATTTATTATTAAATTAAAGTTTGCTTGGATATTTCACGAAAATTAAATATTAAACTGAGTTGTGACTATTTTGGTGAATCTGCTAACCAGCCTCAGTAGGCTCAAGGCACGAAGTGATACCGCTTCTTGTCCTCTGCTATTGCGAGGTTTTTGCAAGAACCGAGATTCTTCTACGGGGAGACGAGCTATAAGGAGGTGCGCCTCTCAGGAGTCTTTAGATCATCCGTATAAGCATCAAACTTGTGCAGTACTCTCGGATTTCGCGATAGATATTTTTTAGAATGAAATTGGCCCTTGGGTCCACTTCCTTTTCCTTTATCCTGTTCTAACGTATATATTTATACTTCTTTTCTGTATGTTAAGGTGGGGGACCCTTATTATAAAAAACAAAACAAAAAAAGCTGCCATTTGAACAAATTTTATAAGCCTGGCTTGAGGGGAAAATTGCAAAAATCGAAGTACGCTGGATACAAGTGACAACAGTCGTTATATGCGGGCAGGTTGTAGTTGAACTAATGCATAAAATATCTAGTTTTCCATTTCTAGTGATGCACTCAGTGACAACAAGCTAAACAGCATAAATGTGTAGTTTATTCTCTTTGTAAAGTAAAAGTGGTGCTGGCAGTATAGACAAACTAATAATCCACATTAAATTGCAGTGACGGCCCGTGAAGTAACCCCGCAAGTGGGATTGCTGCATGAGTAATACAGAACATGTCCTAAATTCAACTCAATTTAATTGAAAATAAATTCACATGGATAGTTTTTAAGATATTTTCTGTTATACAAAAAAACCATGATTTCTCAAATAACTAATATTGAAAAAAAAAAAATTAAATAATTTTAAATATAAAATCCATTCTTCGGAGTTTTAGCTTCACAAAATTTTTGAATAACTTTTTCATTAAAATTTGTTATTTGAGAAATCATGTACTGCCTACTATTCGTTCCTAATAATATGTTAGGAACGACCTTTGTTTTTCTATTTCAATTTTTTCGAGTAATGTAAATTGAGAAAATTTAATTTTTTTCTAAATATTTAACACCAACACTCTTCTTGATAAACCTATAAAATAATATTTATTTTATTGTATATTTTTATTCTATAAAAAATATTATTGAATAAAAAAAAAAATATTTTAGCGTTAAACCTTTAACGAACACAATAAAAACACATAATTACAATCAACGCTGCCCGGTGAGCAGCTACTATTGCACTAGTTGAGTCACATTATTATGGCAAACGAAGCTTGCCGGAAATAACCGAATATGACCATTTTTTGATACTGCGATAGCAGCAGCGTTCAATATGAAGGACGCTTGATGAAATAATAATTTGTTTTAAAAAACGGATTAATTAATGGTATTTAAATAATAATTATGCCAAGATTGTTATGTTATTATTTTTTTTTTATCATAAATTTAAAAATTAATTTTTGCAGTTATTTTGTGGGGGTGCTTATGCACTAGCCGCCACTGATAAATTGTGACTAACATAAGAACAAGCCAAGCAAGTAACGTGACGTTACAAATCATGTATTTAAATTCCTGTCGAGAATAAAGATAATAAGGAAAGTTATTTACACATTGTTCTATATCATTATAAATAATCAAAATAATATAATTAAGCAATGTTAATTGAATAAAATAATATAATAAACTTTTTAAAATTATAATTAATGAAACTTCTTTTGTTATACTGTGTCTTGTCTGGCACATGTGACCCCCAAATATTCTGTTGGTTTGAAATTTCATATTGTTTTGTCACTTTTTACTTGTTTCCCAAACAGTTATATTTTATACAAAGGATTGTTTATTATGGTGTTATGAAAAGGTGGAAAAATTAATTATAAAAGTTAACCTTCATTATTATTTATACGCTAATGGTTTTCTTTATATTATAATAATTACATTTACAATTGTTATTATAGAATAAAATTGTTTAAATATTTAAAATGAATGTTCAACTAAGAAGTGGATAATAGTCATGCAATGCGTGGTTCTAACTAATGAATATCTATTCAATAATATATGTGTAAATGCTAGTTGGGTACCATTGCTCCCGCAAAAATTGTACCATCGATGACGAAATAATTGCCGTATAATTTATTTATTTCATTGAAATTATTTTAAATAAAGTAGTTTAGAATAACATAAATATTATTACATTTTCTTACTCCTAAATAAGAGGATGTATTGCAATCGTGCCAAATTTTCGAAAATTGAGATTTCTGGGGAAAACATATGCTTTGAGGTCCTTTGTGTACGTACAAAAAAAAAAAATTCTAGCGAATCGTCTGTACGTATGTAAGTGTGTGTGTGTCTAAGGCTTGTCAGACGGCGATTTGAATAGGGGGGCGTGTAGTAAGCACGCCGCAGTTCCCCTCGCCGTTTAGTTCCGGCCTTCGCTACCTAGGGCGCTACTAACTGTAGCTTCCCATTTTTCATCACGACTTTGCCCTCACGGGAATCGAACCCTGAATTCTCGCACGAAAGTCGGGTGCGCTAATCAGCCACTAGACCAACGCATGAGTGAACAAAATATTTCAAAAATGAAAAACGGCGGGAAGCTAATGGCACTCCGTCTAGGTTATACCATCTCATCTGACAAGAAAGTTTTGGGCAAAATCCAACAACCGAAAATACGGCTTTACTGAATGACATTCTTTCCTCTTCCATTTGTTCTCGAAAACGACTCTGACTATTTTCTTTAAACTTCATATACTATATACACATATAAATACTTATCAACTTTAATTTGAAACATTTTCCCGGAAAAACAGACTTTTTTTAGGAGGGGGTTCTGAGGGAACAGTAGCGTTATGCTTCAGCTTTAGAGAAAAAGTATGACTTCAGTATAATATATGGGTTTACCTTCTATATCATATTAATACACAGAAGCATGACAATGATGTAACCGGAAGATTAAACGAAGAGCAATGCGGAAAGGTGCAGTTTTTGGTTGAACCGACAGCTAAAGTTTGGCCGTTTCAGTCTATGATCGTGAGTAATTAATAATAAATAAAATTAGCGAGCAATCGAAAAAGAAAAGGAGCTATCGATCTGCGTTTGACAGAGTAAGGAAAGAACATATATATATATATGTATAAGGTTCTAAGAGAAAATGGCGTGGATAGAGGCCACATATTAGCAGTGAAAAGATTGTACGAGAAAACAAGGAATGCTGAACGATTTGCTAATCACGTCTCGCCAGAATTCACATCTCGGTAGGAATTCATCAAGGATGTAGTTTAAGCCCTATTTTGTTTATTTTAGTCTTAGACATAGCCATTAAAAAGGCAAAAGGTAAAAGGAAAAAATATCACTTCGGACAGCTAAGTCTATGACAAGTTACCCTGTCGATTCTCGCGTTTGCAGACGATCTGGTTGTTCCAGCTGAAAGCGATACAGACCTTCAAAAAAATTTAAAAGTATTACAAGACGAACAGAAGGAAATTAACATGAAAATCAACCCGATTAAAACGAAAGTGATGAAGATGGGAAAGAAGCCTGGAAAAGCAATGAGAGTGATAAGGTTAAACGGAGAAATAATTGAAAAAGTGGAATCCTTTAAGTACCTTGGAGCTCATTTACAGGACAACGGCTTCTTCGATAGCGAAATAATTAAAATGCAAGCGGGATGTTCGAGGCTGTCAGAAGAGGCTTCTTGAACCGTCGAGAAGTGAGTAAGAGTGCAAAAATGGCTGTGCTCAGATCAACGTTCCTCCCTACTCTGACATACTAGTGAGTCGTGGACAGTGACTACCAAGCATCTGTCGAAAATCCAAGCCTCCGAAATACGTTATCTAAGGAAAGTGGAAGGCAAAACTAGGAGAGACAGAGTTCGCAATGTCGCAATTAGGGCAAATCTTGATATTAAGCCAGCCATTGAAAATAGTGGCAAAACAGGCTGAGATGGCTGGGACACCTACTGCGCATGGAACCTAGTCGAACTGCCAGACTCATTTACAACGCCAAAGTGGACGGCAGGAGAGAGAGAGAGAGTGGGAGGCCTAGACTAAAATAGGAGGAAGGAGGTAAGGAAGCCATGAGAAAAAGAGGCATGGATTGGAAAAGAAGAAATGAACCCTCCCAGGATCGCCAAAAGTGGATTGCCCTCTATAAACAAGCCCCCAACACTGCCTAGGCGGTACAATTGGGGATTATGATATGATGATAAAATTAGGGAACAGTGGTAGTAACGGGCTAACCAGATCTGTATGCGGCGAGGATGATCGCACCCCTTCTAAAGTCAGATTCACAATCGGCCTCCAACGTTAGCCGCCTACGTATTAATAAACAAATTGGCTGGTAAAATTGGATGTTTATCATTTTATATAGATTATTCGAGTTTAATAAATAGCTATTTAACGAAATGACGTTTATGGCATTATTTTATGCCAATTAAGGATGGTCCATTTGTGTGGATATTTCGCCTAATAGGTCCGCCATCTAACCTATGAAGCTATTATAGGTTGCATCATAGGTTTCCATTTTATTTTTTCGATCACAAAAAGAAATAAACTGCTAGTTCTACAAAATTCGTCACTCGGTTTACTTTGCGTTTTATAAAATCAAATCCATTTTCAGTAATCTAAACATGTAATGAATAAATGAATATTTAATAAAATCAGTATGAAAATACGACGTACAGTTTAATAAGGAAGGAGTGAAAGCATCGTGAGTGCTGGAGCATATTATGGCGGATGAAATGTTTACATAACATCCATTTACTGATCTCAACATTATTACGTTTCGAATAATGAATGAAGGTAGGAACAGAGCAACACTGAAGTTTAGATAAATATGTAACACATTATAATTTAATTAATTCCATGAAGTAATTTATATTTCTTTAGCATTTGTAAATACTATTTTTGCTGTTATATTTAAAACACCTGTGGATATTGTTTCAAACTTTTAACTACTTATTTTTGGACATTAGTATTTTGTCAAGAAATAAAATCATTATTTATTAATAAAAATATTAATAAATTATTAATTGTTAAATATAATGGTGGATCCCATAATGGGGAATAATATTTGGGATTTTATCCGTCCTATAATAGCATGCTTATTTTTGTTGTTCTTGACCGGTTTCGAATTCTCAACTATCATCAGTGTCGTATATAGACTTCAACTCTATGCTTCTGTCACGCCTCACACTTGTTGAGTGTAATAAATTATTAATTTAAAAAAAAAAAAATGATAAAATGAAGTATTTAAATTTGAATATTTGTTAGAAAAAAATTAATAAAATGAAAAAAAAATGAAATCGATCAATTAAACAATCATAAGATGTATTTGTGGTTTACAATTGAAGTGGGAAATGTTGATATAGCAGAAAATTCTAGAATGTTATTAACCAATAGTATATTTGGTAGTATACAATTTGTTTACACATATTGTAATGGGATCCGAAACATTAAAGGAAACCGAAGAGCGGTGAAGCACACATTAAATGAATCAAAAGTTAGTTACTCCCCACCTAGACCAGACTCGTAAAGAAGAGTTTGATTCATATAAATAGAGCGACAGCAATACAGTTCAGGAGAGTTTTACGACAGTTTACGACCACCAGTTTACAACTAGTCAGCAACCTATCTACCTTCTTGTTACTCATTCAGTCTGACTCTTTATATTTCTCTCGCTACCTAACTTCTATTTTTCTGTAAAGTCCTTGAAGTTTCTATTCATTATGCAGTGTTCAACATATCATCTAGTTTATTTCTCTAAAATCCATTCTCTCTAATTCTCTCTCCTTCTCATACCCATTATAATATCATATGTTTGTATGAGATGAATACTGTTAAAAAAACAATCTGATGTGAATCACTCGCATGACTTTCTCTTACTACGATTCTTAATTTCGTAATAGAAAGTAGTAAATCACAAATTTTCTACAAACTTTTAATTTTTCTAAATATTTAATTGTCTTCAGTTACGGAATTTTCTCAACAACAAATTTAATTCTTATTAACATTATTCGGGCAATTATCCTGAAGTAGCACTTTAGACAAAAATTCCTAACGTCACTCCTTGTCACAATCTCTTTTAAATGAATTGTTTAATAATTATTAGTTTCAGGTAAAATTAAACTAAATACACTTTAAAATGAATGTAAACATGTTTGTACAAGTTAAATAGAACCTAAGTAATGATCGTTTGAAATGTAATTTACTCTTCTAACTTCTGCCATCTTGAATTGTATATATTTCCCTCATCGTTCTTGTGTCTTCAGCCATGTATCACATATAATTTTAAACAGCAAGGCTTATATACAATAACTTATATGTTCAAATTGTTAACATAAAAATATGTTTTATTTTTTTTTAATTTTTGTTCCATTCCAATTGCTAAGTGCACCCATTCAGACTAGATGAAAAATATAGTCCTAGATCAAAAGAATGTTTAAACACAAACGAAGATGTGTCTGTAAAAGTAGAGAGTATTTTCTATTTAATGGAAGGGAAAGTGGTTTCCATCTGATAATGTTAATATTTGAGCTATATTTAATTAAAAATTATTTTTAATTTATTTTTATAATAATTTTTAAAAAAACAAGATGAAAAAGCTGAAATGCCAAAAAAAAGAAAAGACATATATGAAATTTAACAAAAATTACATTTTTAATAAAAAGGACTGAATATAATTAAAGAATGGGCAAATTATTGAGTTGCTATCCAGAAATTTAATCATGGTATCATAATTATTGCGGACTGTAAAATTTACGTTCACAAGAAAACCTTGAATTTTCTTTGCGGAGAGATCTTTGCTATCTTTTGATAGACTATTATTAAATTTTGTTTTTTATTGTTTGTTGACTACTTGAAAATTATTTAAGGAAGTATTGACTGAAAATCTGAATTAAACTCGAAGTTATAGAAATAAATCCTTGGCGTTAAAGGTTGCGCGGAGCTTGTTCATTAAACTGTCATATTGAGCGCTAGCTAGGTCGTTCAGGTAAGTATTGTAACGTTTTTCCCTCTAAACTAGCTATTGCAACTAGTTTTAAGTGGGTTCGTATAGATAAAATCTCTAAACTTCAATAAAGAAAACACCAATTTATTGATATACACAATAAATTACAAAAAAACAACACTTAATAATAATTACTTCACAGTTTAAACCACAAAAGTTCACTTTGTTCATTTTTATACACTTTCCACAAACGTACACTTCGTTTGTAACTGGAAACTCTCTCAACTCTCTGCGGTCCCACTATTTATACCGGTGGAGAATCTTCTCAATCCTTCCAGAGAGAACTAGAGCGCGTCGCCAGCACTTCCTAGCGGCCACTAAGAGAACTTGAGGTCCCTGCTTCCTCTCCTAGATCGCACCACTAGCTGCGTTACAGTATATTAGAATAAATACTTCTCGTTGAAGAAACCAAGAGAGATCTCTTCCAAGCGAGGAAAAGGGAAGAGACGACACAGATGCGTTGCTGTAATGGTATGAGTAAAAACAAAAAAAAAAATCTGGTGTGAAACACTCATACGACTTTCTCTTACTACGAAATGGCAAATTTTCTCCAACGCCGGCATTTTTGTGGAGAAAATCACAAAAGACTAGGAAAAAAAAAACCTGTTCAGACCAGCACTTCCGGTCATCTGATTTCCTTCAAACTCAGGATATTGACAAAATATTTAATTCTAATTAATATTTTTTAGATGATAGTATTGTGTAATAAACTGAAAAGGCAGTTTTGAGGGAACCATAACCCCGCCCTCCACTAGAAAATCGTTGGAGCCGTTTTCGAGAAAATCATAAAAAAACTGAAAAAAATCAATTCAGTAAAGTGGCACTTCCGGTTGATGGATTTTTGTCCCGAAATCTTTGCTTCTGATGCGTTGTTATATCTAAATGGAATACTAAGTTTGAGCTGCCTTCAACTTTTTGTTTTTGACGTATTCTTTTCACACTCATAGACCATTTTCTAAAAACCCCTTTTTTTTGGACTCAGGAGATCCTCAAAATATGCATTTCTTGTGAAAACTCAATTTGGAAAATCTGGCACGATCGCAATACTTCCTCTAACAGTAGTGAAGAGGAAGTAATAATGGTTGTAATTTATTGTAACAGTAAATTGATGGTGTTGCGTAAATATTTATGATTTTATTCGTCATAGCAGGTTCCTATTAGATTTTGTTTTGGTTCTCACCGGTTTCGGATTTTCATTGATCGTCAATCATGGCAGTGATTTTTTTCGTATATAGAGATGAGTTGAACTATATGATTATAACACAAACGTTACTAATTGTTATTTTCATCCATCGTCAGTTCGTGTAGAAAGATGACTTCAACTATATTTTTATATCACAAACGACACTGGTTGATTGTATTGATTCTGGTTAAAACTATTGCCTCCAAAGATTGATTAACAAAGTTTAGTAGCTTATGGAGAATTCTCTGGCCTGTAAAAGAGCTTCTTGGCAAAGAAAATGTACACTTCTACCACTGGTTATTGGATATTATTACTTCTAGTAGCTCTTTGGGAGTTGTGGTGTAGACTCTACATTATAGTTTGTATGCTCTCATATGCTTGTTTCCTTTTTGAGAGTGATTATTGGATCTCGAATATTGATTCTTACACTTGAAGGTTAGTTTTAACTTCTTAAAAAAAATGACTTATCTTCTTTTGTAACTCACAAGGTTAAACAAGATTTTCTATAGCTTTTGGTGAGAAAATGGCGCAATTTTAGGTGGGAGCTTGAAGGGTATAGCCTATTCATTCATTCAGTACAGGAGGATGACAGAAGGGGTAATGAGCGTTGAGGTGCTTCTTAAATGAACAATGACCCTCAAGCGACTGGCAACATGAAGCTGCCAACTATTATATAGTGTGAATTTCCCAAACGGACAAGTGTTTATTCCATTATACTGTACCTAATATCAGTGACGGTGTTGTGTTGTATTGATAAGAAAATAACATTTCCATCACAACTGAAATGTAAACTGAATGTAAACTTGTAAAGATTCTTGAAAGTTTTTTTTTAAGGCTTGCTAAAGGACCAAATCCTTGAGGAGTGGAAGTGGTTTGAGAAGAGTTTATTGCTTAAAATGGAGTTGCATCTGAGCGTGTCAGATGCAAAGTATACAGAATCAGGAATGCGTATTGTGGTAGAGATAAGAAGCATGATTTCGTGACGCTATTATATGGCAGTGATAAGAAAGTAATTCTACATCACTTTTTTTATTTATTTAAGGCGCGTCAACATCTATGGTCATTGGCGCCCGGAGCCTTCTCAGTGCACTGCCGTCCTCCGGACGGTGTTCTCTCGCTACAGTTCACTGTCCAGTAATGGACAGTGAACTGTAGAGGTTCCTAGGAAGAATAAATCTAGGGTAGCACAGCTGGACTCGAACCCGGGTCCTCCTTGTGCTCGAACGCCTGGGACTTAGCTATTCCCTACTCCATCACTTGGTATACTAGTTTGCATAAACATAATAATATGAATATTTTTATCCAAACAATAATGTCTTTAAAAAAATAGGATTTTAAAAAATAAACTAAAATGTAATGTGAACTATTATTTTAGAATAAACTGAAGCTCCTAGTTTATTCACCATTTTTAATACAATTTTCACTTTATTCTGACTACTTTACGCTAATTTCATTTTTATCACCAACTTCATTAAACATTATTCATCAAGATGATATTCATTAAAATGTATTAATTTTTTTTTTATCTTTTTGTGGTCATGATAAAAAGAAAGCAATTTAGTAACTTAATTTAGCTCATATTAAAAAGGAGACTTCAATCTTAATTTTAGTGTAACTTGCCTGTCAGTATGTCAAGTGGAACGTGGGGGGGGGGGCACTTCCAAATTGAGCGGCACTCTCTATCAACCATCACTTGATTTATTTCTGACTTCAACCTATAGTGGTACTTATCGGTACTTCAACAATTGTCGGACTCATGAAGAAAGCACTGATAAAAAAACCCATTTCACCCTCAAAGAATTTACAACACTTAAATTTAACCCTCATTTAAAAAATTAACTCTTAATTCTAATAAGTAGAAATAAATATTTAAATTAAGAACTTCACTTTAATATTACATTTTGATGGAATAATAATTTGTCACATATTAGATTATTACAGGAATATGCAGGTCACAGTTATTTATCTGTCAAGATAGCTAAGTGACACTTTGACTGTTAGAGTTCAAATTTATTCGTCCTTCAGAGAAATAGTACTGTAACCCTTCATTCCTGCGATAAATAATACATTTCTTTCGTTCGTTAATCTAAGAAATTAACAACTAAATATCATTATTATACAAACAGTTAAGTAATATTCGTCGAATATTAAACAAAATTTTTTCATCAGTATCAGATAATATTACTAAAAAAGGGAATTAAAGGTTGTAGGATATGAATGAAATGTTTAGAGTTGTTGAATATGTGGATGGGTCCGCAATGCAATAACATCTGATATTTTATCCGTCGTAGCATGCATATTACTTTTGTTCTTGACCGGTTTCTGATTTTCATCAATCGTCTGAGCAAATTTACCAAGTTCGTGTAGAGAGTACACTTCAACTTAATGTTTCTGTTATACGATGAATGAAAATCAGAAACCGGTCAGGAACAAAAGGAATATCCATGCTACGACGGATAATACTAGATGTTTAGAGGAGTGTTTTGAAATAAAATGGGAAATGCTATGAGAGAGTAGGAGTTTTGGTTAATGTTGTATGTTTATTAAGACAGTATTCCCTCGACATTTGCGAGGGTTATGTTCTCAAAAACATTCGCGAATGATAAATTCGCGAATGTTGAGAACTAAATTTAATGATGAAGAGGGGGTTATGTTCTTGAGTGTAAAAAAACTTAGTTCAACTACCTTTAAATAATAATTTTTATAGCTGTATATTTACATGTGAACAAAATTATGTTAAATAAATGATTAATTATGTAATAAATAAATACATAATAATCAAAATTATCAATAATAAGAATAAGAAAATGGTCAATAAAGTAAATAATAAAAAAAATAAAAAAAACAGAGATAAAAATAAAAATGTTTATTTGAAGTAACAGCCAGCTAAGAGCTGACTAATAATTAATATGTTTAAACTTTTAACCATGATTGCTCTACAGGAATTTGTTTGAATTAGACTCGGGTCTGAATATTTGTTCTAGACCTGGTTTGTTGTTGTTTTTCTTAGGGTAGCTATATCCATTGCCCAGGGGGGCTTTGGATAGCGTAGAGTTTGGTCCCTCCCCACAGACAAATAATAATAATTTTTTTGGGGGGAGGGGGAAAAATGCGTTATGCACATCTGGGGTAATGTTCCCAGATATGTGGGACTTTCACCCACTAAAAAACCCAAACTCCTCCTTACAGGCATTGAAACCCACCCTAGGACTACTTATCGCTTTACATCAGGGTGGTGCCTCGTATTAGGCCCTTTCAGGCTCCTTCTCCCTCGGTACTACTTTATGCCAACGGTTGTAAGCGTTGGTCTAGCTCCTGTTTCTTCCGCCGCAGGACCATCTCGACGAAAGACGCTACCTTCACCCGATAGTCCCTGCAGGACAGCATGGTCTCCACGATGGACTCGGGTGTCAAACGGCCTAACTCCTGTTCGAGGCCGTTTCTCTCAACGGCCCATCTTTCGCACTCGAAGAAAGTGTGGTGGGCGTCATCGAGAGCTGAATCCCCGAAAAGACATGGCGGATCACCCACCTTCCCCATCCTATAAAGATACGAGGTAAAATACCCATGTCCCTTAAGGAACTGGGTAAGGTAGTAGTTTACCTCGCCATGCCTTCTTTCCGCCCAATCAGTTGGGCTTGCAATCAGCTTCGCTTTCCACCTTCCTCGGCTATCCGTACGCCACCGTTCCTGCCAGGACCGAATGGTATAACCCCTGGCTGTTGCTCTCGCCTCATTGCCACCGAGTTCTTTCCTCAGGTCATGTGCCATCTTCCGCTATGAGCCATCAGATCGATTGGAGTCACTCCAGCCACCACTAGAGCTGCCGGCTCCGAGACCGTCCGGTAAGAACAAGCGATTCTATTATTATTATTATTATTATTATTCACAAAAGGGGAGGGCAAACCCTACGCTATCCAAAGCCTCCCAGGGCCCATATAGCTACCCCTAAAGAATAACAACCACTGGGACTAGAACGAAAATCCAGGCCCAGGTTTTAACCATCTAAGTTTCACCACAGACCGAACAAATCGGACCAAAACCTTAAAAGGACACAGCTTAAGATCCTCTACCGATATCCTATTCCGGCCGAAGGTCCTAAACCTAATCTCCTCACAACCCAAACAATTCGTCATCAGATGCATGGGTGTTTCCTCCTCAGTCTCACAAACTCTACAAAAGGGGTCAGGCACGAGTCCCATTATATAGAGATGTCTCCTTAAACCACAATGCCCAGTGAGGAATCCAACCAGATGCCTGAGGGAGGTCCGTGAAAGACATCGGACCCCGCTACTCAAAGCTCCGTCCGGGCCCCCAATGAGCATTTTAGACTGCCGACAACCCACTGCACTCATCCATAAGGATGAGTGCTGTGAGGTCATCCACGTCTGAAAGCCCGACAAACATGTGTCAGAAGACACACCAACAGCAGGCTCTGGACCAACGAAAGGGAGAGAGGCACCTAATTTGGCAAACCTATCCACCTCCTCATTCCCAAAAATTCCCATATGACCTGGAACCCAGACCAGAAGCACATCCTTTAATGAAGAAAGATCTTCCAGTCTTTTAGAACATTCCAACACCAATCTGGAAGTGAAGACACATGAATTAAGCGCCTTCAACGCAGCCTGGCTGTCCGAGCAGATACAAACACCTTTTAAATTAGTGTTACGCACCCTCTCATCCAAAATACAGCAAAGAATTGCATAAACCTCAGCCTGGAAAACGGTGGCCCACTCACCAAGAGGCGCTACCAAATGATCTCCCGTCTCAAAATAGACGGCAGCCCCAGACCTACCATCCATCCTGGAACCGTCCGTGTAGCATCGGAGATAATTCTCAGAATCACACCAGACGGACCCAGGGTTAACCAATCTTCCCTAGAAGGCAACCTAACCCTGTAGGAATGACCAAAGACAAAAGTCTTCAAATTCCTATCAGAAGGGAAACCTGTAATGGGAATCCTTAAAAGCATCTCACGATAAATGGTAGAATGACCATATCGCTTACCCTGCCAAAAACCTGCCTGTTTAATTCTATAACAGGCTTTCATTGCCTGGTTGTTCACCTCCACAAAGAGAGGTGGAATCCCTAACAAAGTCTCCATAGATGCGGTCAGTGTAGTCCGAAACGCACCAGTCACCGCCAGACAAGCCAAACGTTGGATTTCTTCCAACAGCTGCCTAGCGGATCGTATTTCAATGCGACGCCACCACACCAAAGCCGCATTATAGCATGTTGGTTAGGATGGAGTGGATGATCCCTTAATGGGCCATCAGTAATATACCTATCCACCAACCTTTCCAGAGTTTTCAAGAGGAAAGACATAAGACTAATGGGTCTAAATGCCTTGGGGTCAGAGTAGTCGTTTCTTCCCGGCTTGGGAATAAAGACTACCCTTACTTCTCTCCATAATGTTGGTACATAACCAAACATCAAACATCCTTTAAAAATTCTTAACAATACCTTCGTCAGCACGTCCCCACCATTTTGCAACAGACAAGGATAAATCCCGTCCGGTCCAGGTGACTTGAAAGGTGAGAAACTTTGTACGGCCCAACTGACTCTATCATGTGTAACTACCTCATCTAAGGTGGATACATCTTCAGGGTCCCATCTCCTTCCACCCACCAAAGACGAAGCAGCATTTAAACCAATATTATCCGGGAAGTGAGTATCAAGCAAAAGCTGCAGTGTCTCCCCTTCCCCCCCTGTAAAGGAACCATCATGGTATCGTAAGGTACCTAACTGACTGTCCCTATCCTTACTAAGAATCCGTACCAATCTAGATGATTCCTGGAACGAATTTATATCCTCACAAAAGGATCTCCAGGAATTCCTCTTGGCTCTCCTCAGAGCATATTTATATGCTCTTTTAATACTGTTATAACTATCCCATGATTCCGAAGAATCAGCCAGGACAGCCTTCCTGTATGAGCCCCTTACCTGTCTCCTTAGTTTTTCCAACGAAGAGGACCACCAGGGGTTCGTACTACCCTTAACCACCTTGGGAGGACAAGACTTCTCGAATGAGGATCTAATGTGTTCATGAAGAATACCAGCCTCCCTTTCCAATGCCTCTATACCATCAGGGGCTACTGATTGGATAGTCAGTTTATCTTCAATAATTCTAGAATATAAACTCCAATCCGCCCTCCTAGGATTCCTATAACTAGCCAGGGCAATTCGATCAATCCCCAGACTAAACCTAATCATCCTGTGACCGGAGATGGAAGCCTCAGGACTCACCCTCCAATCCTTAATCAGACCACTAAAATTCCTAGAAGCAAGAGAAATATCAATAACCTGTCTTCTAATCCTAGTAACAAAAGTGGGTTCAGTACCCCTATTCAGGACTTCTAATCGCGTGCCCACCAGGAAATCCATGAGTGCGCGACCCCTACCATTGGTGTCGCTTGCTGCCCCAGACGACATGATGCGCATTCGCGTCACATCCTACAAGCGATCCTAAGAGCACCTCTTCTTTGTACCGATGCCATCTGCTTCCGGTATTTTTCTTGCTTAAGCGCGTCAGCCCAAACTTCGCACCCATACAAAAGTATAGCATTTGTGACTGACATCAGAAGTCGCCGTTTGCTCGCCGTCGGGCCCCCTAAATTTGCCATCAACTTGCTCAGCGCCGATGTCACTTTTGCGGCTTTGTCTGAGGAATGCCTTATCTGTTCCCAGAACGAGAGTTTAGTATCCAAGCGTATACCAAGATACTTGACCGCGCTCTTCGTTACCACTAACTCGTTCCCCACACGTATCTGTATACTCGTGGGAATGTGCCTTCTGGTAAGCAGAACTATTTCGGTTTTCTCCATCGCCAAGTTCAGGCCATGCACCTCTAACCAAGTGCTCGCCCGCCTCATTACTTGGCTCAACCTTATCTGGGCGTCTTCGGTATCCCGTGCGACAACCACAGCAGCAACATCGTCCGCGTACCCCACCAGGAATGCACTATTCGGCATTTCCAGCCGCAGAATGCCATCATAAAATATATTCCATAAATCGGGGCCAAGAATAGATCCTTGAGCCACCCCTCCGGTGATCTCTTTACAGCGGGTTCCGTCCGTAGTATCATACCTCAGCTGCCTGTCCCATAGGTAGCTCTCTACCATGCGGAGAATGTACCTCGGTATTCGAAAATCTATAGCCAGGGCTGCCAACATGTCGGTCCACCTCGCTGAGTTAAATGCATTTCGAACATCCAGTGTCGCAAGTAACACTACTTTTCTAGAGTAGTGGTTTCCTTGCTGTGCCATGTGGACAGTTCTCACTACTTCTTCTACAGCCCCGATTGTAGACCGACCTCGCCTAAAGCCATACTGTCTGTCGGACAGATCGCCCGACTGTTCAATGGCAGCAGTCAGTCGTAACTTAATAAGTCGTTCCAAGAGTTTCCCCGCCGTATCCAACATGCACAAAGGCCTGTACGATGATGGAGAACTCGGATCGCCCTTTCCTTTACTAACCAATACTAGCCGCTGGATTTTCCATATTTTCGGAAAGACTCCGGCCTCAAGACAGCGGTTGTACATATTTAGCAACAGCTGCGGACATGATCGTGCGATCACCGTCAATGCTTCAGAAGGGATACCATCTGGCCCTGGCGACTTCCTATTCTGAAGAGGACCAGAAGCCCGCTTGAGTTCCTCATCCGCAAACAGGGGTATTTCCTGTAACGGTGGAGGAAGACATTGCTCTCGGCTCCTCAGTGAGTGGGTCTATGAGAATCCACTATTCTGACCATTTGCTCAGCATCCATCTTGGGTGTCGGTGACTGGGACCCTAGTTTGCGCATCACAATCTTGTAACCTAGTCCCCACGGGTCAGTATTAACATCCCGTCTTAAATCTTCCCATTTATGGTGCTTACTTCTGATGATAGCGCGCTTGAGAGCTTGTCTTGCCTGCCTGAACTCAGCTTGTTCTGCAACTGCTTCGCTCCTGTTCCTTCTTCTAGCTCTGGTGGCTCTACGTCTGAGGCGCAGACATTTCCTCCTGAGCTCCGCAATTTCGTCTGTCCACCAATATACCGCGGACTTCTTCCCTGAAGTTTAGCTTTCCTTGGCATAGACTCATCACAGGCTAGATGTATCAGATGCATTGTGGCGTTGACGATGTCTTCAGGAGGACCGGTCTTGCCCAGCACCGCGTCCTTTCTTGTATCGATGGCTGACGACAAGATTTCCTCGCTCATCTTCGCTACGTTCCATCCGATTACTCTCCTGGAGTTAACTGCCCGCCTGTGCCGTCAGCATCGCAGACTATAGGTGATGTACTGGTAATAATAATAATAATAATAATAATAATAATAATAATAATAATATAATAATAATAATAATAATAATAATAATAATATTAATAATAATAATAATAATAATAATATTAATAATAATAATCTTTTTATCTTTTTATGTCACCTGTTGTGTTCTTTATGCGGCGTGCCTTGTTCTTTAAAGTGAACAATTAAAAAATAGTACATATGTGTAAAATTGTTTACATAACAAAAAAAAAAAAAATTCTTTTGGATTTATTATGTGTTAAACTGATCAAAACTAGCAGGTGTAAACAGGCCAGTCAAAAACAGATTAAGAAAAAAAAATCTGGTGTGAAACACTCACACAACTTTCTCTTACTCCTTTTTCTCAAAATTATAATTAACAAATGTTGCAGTTTGTGTATCAAATATAACACCTTAGGTGATTAAAGAAGTTTTTTTAACTGCTAAAACCCACATGTAGTTGTGGGTTGGGTTCACAGAGCTTGGTTGGATTATGGACATCGACCGGTTGCAGGCGGTTGCGGCCAGCATCAGGATGTTTTGTTAAAACATTGTGCTAATGCAGTCTTGCATAGAGCAAAAATCATTTTATACACTGTTGGAAAGTATTGCTAAATTCCAAATTTGAAGGAAATCGCTTAACCGGAAGTGATATTTTACAGAATAGGATTTAGAAGTTTTTTTATTTTTATTTTTTTTGAAAACAATTACAACCTTTAAACTTGGAATGCTAACTCTTATCATTACATTTATTTGTCACATTGTTCTGGAAAAAAAAAATGGTATAAGGTGGATCGAAGGCGTTAAATTTCAAATGTATTTGTTCCGCTGATCGGGAAAGTATCAGAGCTATTTTCCATGACAACCTGCTTCATTTTGTGGCGTTCGTCCATCTTCAGGATGTCTTGGATAAACAGTATAATAACATAACTGGTCCAATTCTGTATGTTCACACTGTTTTATATCAAATCATTTTGACGATAGGCGAAATAAACCGGTCGATGAATTCAAAATGAAGCAAACGATCATGGAAAATATCTCTGTTGGCGTTTGTTCCACATTATTGGCACTCTCTACAATGTAATAATTGTTTACCAGCGTTAATTCGTAGATTAGCACTTGTCCCTCCTTCACCTATATATATGTATATAAAATTGTATCACGACAAAGAAACAAAATTTGATGTTTAACGAAAATTTGTCATTTTATATGTCAAATCTACATTCCTCGAACTATATCAAGAGGAGTGATGAAAAAAAATCGTATGAACGATTAACAGCAGCTTTCCTTTTTTTGTTTTAATCTCTAGAGATTAAAAATACAATTTTAGCAAAATGATTTTAGTGGAATAATCACATTATTCAATTGTTATAGAAAAAAATACATTTGTTTTTATTTTGTTCCAGTCTATTCTAGATAGGGTAAACAAAGCGAAAATGAGTTTAAATACCATACAGCCACAATTCTTGGAAAACAACGATATTTCATACCTTTCAAAATTACGAATCTTTGATTCAGCAATTAGTAGATCTATGCTGTGCTACGGTGCGCAAGTGTGGGGTGGTGAAATGCATAAATAAGGATGTTGAGAAATCACTGCGCTTCTTCTTAAAAAAAATTATTCAGGCTGCCTCAGTACAGGCTTTTCTTTATTATAGATTCGACTTTTCTTTATTATAGACTAATCTACATCCCATTTTCTTGTATACTGTTAATATTGTAATAATATTGATTTGGAACAATAATTTAAACCAAAAATTAGAAAACTAATTTTAAGTGATTTTTAGAGAGCAGCACTTAAAAACATTTGTTAATTCAGAAAACTTTCCTCTCTATAGAGAATTAAAGTTCAACTTTAAAAATAATCATTATTTATTTGGTTCTACACATTCATGGGACAGTATCAATTGGATTGTCAGATGTAGGGGGGGGGATATAATAAATTTAAAATATAAGTATTTCAAAAGAGATAATATTAAATGTGAACTGTGTGGGGATATAGAAATTGAAGATCTATTTCACTTTTTAGCAGCATGTCCAGTGTTATGTGTTATAAGGCAAAATTGTTTTAATAAAGATTTTTCTAATTACCGAGGCTATTTTAGATTACATTAATGGTAAAGACTGGGAAACCTTAGCAAAATATGTAAATATGCTTACACGCATAGGAGGTCCTAAATTTTAGTTAGGTAAATTATTCTATTATTTTTATTGTTTATTACTAAATTATGTTATATGTAATTACTTTATTATTTAATGAAAAAGTTTCATTTATTGTTTTTTTTATCATTATTATTTGACCAAGACTCTTCTCCGACGGTCTGTGACAAGAGTTTGTCTTAAGTTATTTTATGTCGTCATTTATATTAACGAAAGCATTACTGACTTACAAACATCAATAGACTGTATATCTAGCTGGTTTAACCGATGGAAGCTAAAGTTAAACCCATGTAAAACTGAAGCGAGAATCTTCGCTCTCCGGCGTTTCGAAACGAAGACCTTCGCCTACTAACAATTAATAACCAGGAAATTCCCTGGAAACAAAAAGACCAAGGAGTGCATAATCTGGGCATAATCCTTGATACAAGACTCACCTGGAGACTACCCATTAACACTAAACTGCAACAAGCATACACCCGACTGAAACAACTCTACCCACTCAGTAACGGAAACACACCACTCAAACACTCCTGCACCACACTACTCTATAAAACTCTCCTTATACCTCTCCTGACATACGCCTGTCCAGTTTGGATAACAGCTAGCAACACACTGACAAAACGATTGCAGACTTTCCCAAAACAAGGTACTGCGAATTGCACTAAACGCTCCCTGGTTTGTCAGAAACACACAAACACACAGAGAACTTGACATGCCAGATATATATACACACACACACACATGGCTAAACTTACAGACAGTTTCTTCCTATCGCTTCACACACTACCCTCAGCTTCACATTATCACATAGGCGAGCCTACTTCATCCAGAAGATTAAAATCCAGAATCTGCCAAGATCTCTGAGCAGACTCATCTTTGTTTTATTATTTCTGTTGTTTTCCTTTCAATTAGCTCTATGTGCAAAGCTCTAAGTGAGCTGGACCATATTAATTTATAAATAAAAAAAAAAATTAAGTTTTTACGTTTTGCTTTTAATTAAAGGAAGTTTAATTTTAATTTTTATATTGTAAAAATGTTTTAAAAATTAATAAAGACATTATTATTATTATTATTGTTTTAATTTTGAAGATTTTTTTTTATTTTAAACATATTTTCTATGCTGTAGATCTTAAATAAAAAGACATAAATTTATATGTCGAAATAACATTTCTTTAATCGTGCTTAAATGCTATATATAGTTTAAAGATTCCATACTGGATCTTTGGAAAAAATAAAAAATGTTTTTTTTCTCTCTTTAGAGATTAATACTACTTTATAATTGTTAATTATTATTACATTTTATAGAAAAATATATTTCTCCCTTCTGAATATTAAACGATATTCATAATACAAAATTTCATCCAATTAAAAAAAAAATAACATGTCGAAAATGTTGTGTATTTTACTATCAAAAATAAAACTAGAATGGCCATTATAAAGAAATATGGTTGATTTAATTGAGAATATGAAATGAATCCAATTTTCCAAAGTTGATTACTTGGAAAATAACTTGATTCCAATTTCAGTTACAAACTGGACCTTGAAGTTAGACCAACATACCAGCAGGGTTTTTACTAGGTACATACAAATATATATGTAAATGTGAACAAATGTAATATCAGCTAGATTGTGATAGCATGGGTTTTGCCTAAAGTATAAAAACAAAATACCATAATGCCACAATAATAAACCTATGGTACTTTCCTTAAAGTTTAATATTGATTAAGTTACTGCAAGATGGAAATTGTTTAAAAATATTATTAATTAAATTTGAACTCTAAATAATCCGTTATTGTTTTAAAGCAAAAAAAAAAATTTTTATTGAATAAAATATTTATTTATTTACTTTAACTTATGTTTATACAAATAGAGTTGAACTTATTTAAAATAATAAATAACTGAATGAAAATCAGTTTTCTTTACAAAAATAAAATATATATAGGGAAGGGAATAGTAGTACTGGAAGGTAATAGTGGTTAGCGTACTGGACTCCCTCGCGGAGGACCCGGGTTCGAGTCCAGCCATGCTGCCCTTAGATTTTTTTTTCCTAGGAGTCTCTACAGCTCACTGCCGGGGATGGGACAATGTTGTCTGTAACGAGAGAACACTGACCCGAGGCCAATGACCATAGATGTTGACGCGCTTTTTAAATGAAAAAAAAATATATATATACATATATAAACTACGTGAAAGTAAATATAAGAACTCTAAACCAAACTAAAAAGTAAAAATATAAACTCATATTAGATAAAATGAAAATATATGAAGATAGATATAGTTTTGGAAAACTGTTAAATTATAATTAACAGAAAACTATGCTCATATCTCATGTGCTCAAGGCATCTAAAAAATATTTATGAAAAAATTCAACTTTTGTACATCATTTAAATTAATGATTTATAATATATAACTTGGGAAATCTTTTTAATACAAGTTTCTTAAATTTTGTAATGCTTCGTACTTGCAGACAATATATGTTCTAATATATCAATTTCTTATTTACACATCTGATATTTCAATTGTTGCTTGCATCAATAATATAAACGTTCTTAGAAAGGTGAATATGGCAGATGAATCTATATTTGTTGAAACTTAATCTGAATTTAAGGGATTGATGCACACACAGAATAATCGTAATAGCACGATATATCGAATTGTAAATTGAACTGATAGCGTGGTCTATATCTAAATAGAGGCAATGGTTCGAACAGAATTTGAATTCTGGTCAAACTATTTGGCCCAATAACAACAAGCAAATGCTGCAATTGTACAGTTACATTTCAGCTGGTAAATTATTGAGAAACAGAATTTGGAGAAACATATTGTAACGCAGCCACTGGTGCCATCTAGGAGAGAAAGCAGGTACCTCAAGTTCTCCTAGTGGCCGACAGGAAGCGCTGGCGGCGCACTCTAGCTCTTTGTAGAAGAATCGAGAAAGTTCCAGACCTTCTCCACCGGTATAAATAGTGGGGCCACAGAGAGGTAAGAGGGTTTTTTCTTGATACAAACTAAGTGTACGTTTGTGAAAAGTGTATAACAAGTGAACAAAGTGAACTTTTGTGGTTTAAAGAGTGAATTAATTATTATTAAGTGTTGTATTTATAATTTATTGTGTAAAACAATAAATTGGTGTTTTTCTTATTGAAGTTTAGAGTATTTTATCTAAACGAACCCATTTAAAACTAGTTGAAGTAGCTAGTTTAGAGGAAAAACGCTACAGTATTTTATGGATTCTGTCATCCATATCCAGTAATCGCATCCACCATTTGATTATTGCTTTGCGAGACAATTGATTGGCTAATAGGTTTATATAGTAAGTGATGTTTAAAGCAAAATAGTTGGAGTCATTTCCAAGAAAATCGACCAAACTGGAAAACCAATGATTTTTTTTCATCCCAGAGACAAGTACTGGGAAATGTTACTCAATTTATCGGATTGAATGGCGATAGAACCCAGTGCAACTTGATGAGGAAATTGAAGAGCGTCTCATAGAATTTTAAAAGTTGTACTGCAGAAAGTACATCACTTTATTTTCGCATCTCTTAACTTTCTAGAAAATAAAAAAAATTGGTGCTCTGCGAGTTTGATGAAGCCAATTCAAAGCCAATTACGAACATGTCACAAATTTAAGAGAGTTTACAATCTCTCATAAAGGATTTGAAAGCAAATGAAATCTTCGAATAAGAACACATTCAAAGCTACAGAACTCGAAAGAAAAACGAAGATTTGAGGCGATTTCATACTGAATACTTGGGAGCAGCTACAAAGCAAGCCAACGATTAGTTTTTCAAGCCATAAGTTGAGCGTAGGAAACACTGTGCTGAAGAGTTGAGATCTCAGCAGAGATAGGGCATTAGGCCCTCGGAACACGACCTGTTGTATGAGAGTGCAACCAGTTTGAATGACATTAAAAAGGGGGATTTGTATACAATTAGTAAATTTATACATGACATTCCAAACAGTTGGCATAGTGCTATTGGAGCGGTAGGTTTAGGTGCAAAAACATTTATTGAACATACTTGTCGTCGCAGCAAGGTGTTGTTGATTGCATCTTCCGACACCCCTTACCGCCTGTCCGCCGCTTACTTTCAGTATATGAAAAGTTATTTGAAAAAGTGTTTAAAGTGTAATAGATACAATTATATATTTTCTCGTTTAAATTCAATTAAATTTAAGAATTTTGTAGAATGTCTACGAAAAATTGCATTTGTGAAGACACACAGGACTTAGAATGCCCAAAGTGCGCACCAACCGCTCCACCGAGTCCAATCAGCATCGAAGACGACCATGACGCACCTCCAGCGAAACGTCCTCGAGTGGAGATAATGAAGGTCTAAGGTTAGGAGGTCATAGCTGAAAGAGATGGAAGAGCAATAAGACTGGTCAAGTTACAGACTATTTGAGGACTGCTGCCCTGACTATACATATGGGCTTTATCTTCTTTAAATGACAGCAGATCAAACCTTTCCAATTAGAAAGAACAGGGATTAGTAAAGTGTGCAGAAGGTGGCAAATTTGTCATCAGTAATATGATGATTTTAATCTCCATTATATTATTATCACTAAAAGTTAGCAGAAGGACCCTCCGCGTGGGAGTCCAGAACGCTAGCCACTTAGCTATTCCCTTCCTTAAATAATTTGTTTTGAAAGAGTATTACGATAGTGTCTATTTTTTGAACTGAGTTTTGACCCGTAAACCAGTTTTCAGGTCCCTACGCAAAAGAGATTTTTAGAAATTGATGTGTTTGTGTGGTCAGCATTATTTCATAAATCGAGGTATTTGATATACCATATATATTATTGAGTCAACCAATCGCTCCTTTCTTTAAATTAATCCAGATTTTCCTATTATATCAAATTTATAATTCATAAAAAACACAAGAGAATAAAAACCGTTTCAATGGTAAATCATAATCTACACAGTAGTGAAATAACGTAAAGAGGGGAGGGGGATGGACATAGGAACGTAACAGTAATATTTGAGTGATTAATCGAAGATGAGGGTAACTGGAAACAACTAATTAATCAAAAAAGCATTAACTGGGAGAGGTAATTTTAGTGTTGCTTTTTCAGTTTTGTCAAAAAATATTAACCAGAAAAATATCTGTTGTGGTGGTTGGTTCCGCAGAGCTGGAAAGCATCAGAGACATTTTCCGTGGTAGCCTGCTTCATTTTGTGGTCATCGACCGGTTTCGGGCGTTCGCCCATCTTCAGGATGCGTTTTTCAGACAGTGTGCCAACACAGACTCGTACAGAGACTTAGTTTCACACTAACTCATGACTGTTGGTGGAGTTAGTGTGAAACTAAGTCTCTGTACGAGTCTGTGTTGGCACACTGTCTGAAAAACGCATCCTGAAGATGGGCGAACGCCCGATACCGGTCGATGACCACAAAACGAAGCAGGCTACCACGGAAAATGTCTCTGAGAAAAATATCTCTTTATACGAAAAAAAAATCTGGTGTGAAACACTCACACAACTTTCTCTTACTCCAGTTCTCAGAATTATAATTGACAAAATTTCATAGTTTGTGTACCAAATTTAATGAAATTCGTTGAAAACTGAAAAAACTGTTCAGTAAAAGCGCACTTCCGGTTTACTAATTTTCTTGAAACTTGGAATTTTGGCCATCTATTTATTTCTAATTAATTTTGTTTGGATGATAGAATTGTATAATCAACTATGATAGCAGTTTTGGGAAAAACATAACCCTAACCCTCACCTGAAAGTGCCCTTAAATGAATAATCCCAAAGAAATGTTTTTAAATAAAAGTTGTAGCTCTTTGTATGTATAGTTTATATTGTAAGTTTCAAGAAACTTGTTGGAGCCATTTTTGAGAAAATCCCCAAAAAATGAAAAAAATTATTTAGTAAAGTGGTAAAGTAAATGCACTTCCGGTCATCCGATTTTTTTTTCAAACTTGGAATTTCAACAAAATATTTAATTGTAATTAACATTATTTAGATGACAGAATTGTCTAATAAACTGAAATAACACTTTAGATAAAAACCTAACCCTACCCCTAAAAGTGCCCTTAAATGGATTTTCCCAGAGAAATGTTTCAAATAAAAGTTGTAGCTCTTTGTATGTGTAGTTGATGTACCAAGTTGCAAGAATATCGTCTGAGCTATTTTTGAGAAAATTGCAAAAAAGTAAAAAAAACAACTAGTAAGGTGGTACTTCCGGTTGAGGAATTTTGACAGATAGTGTACAGTCAGATCCCATGGTTGCAACTAAACGGAATCTCAAGTTTCAAGTTTCTACGGTTTATCGTTTTTGAGCTATGCTGTTCACATGCACACACATACCATTTGCTAAAAACCACTTTTTTGGACTCAGGGGACCTCAAAACGGATATTTCCGGTGAAAACTCGATATTTGACACGATTACAATACTTCCACTTACTAGGAGGAGTAAGAGAAAGTAATAAAAAAGTGGTGAATTTATTTTTTTGCGTTTAACACTGTCGGAAATTACCATTAACTTGGAAAAGAAATTTTGTAGATCAAAACTAAAAATATGATGTATTATTAAAAATATATAATGTCTGAAATATTTGTAAAAAATAATATTAAATTTGTCACAGTCATGGACACCATCATCGACACCTGTTTGCCGATAAGTCTTAGGTGCTGAGAGACATATTACAATCCTCGACGCCGTCCGTCGGCCTGTTTAATCTTCCCCTTTACTCTAATGTGTTGCTTAAATATTTCATAAGCTTTCAAAAATATTAATGAGTTCAGAAATCAACCAAGGAAATGTCATGTGAATGAATGGTTTATATCAAATTACTTTTTTTTTTCATTCTTTTTGTTTTTCTAGTTGAGTTGAAGTAAAAATTCGCACGGTATCTGTCATATGACAGTTGCAACATGTATAGAATACGGTTTTACGGCTTTCAGCACTTTTTCACTAGATCCCCCCCCCCCACGAGCCAGCCTGATGTTTTCTTTTTAATTAAATATAGATAAATGTATTTAAAAATAAGTATCTATGGAATAGATGCTCCTGTGTTTGTAATGTGTTCACAACTTACACATTGCTAAAATGGTAGTTGAGATTATTTTAGTAAAAATGAAAATTAATTAAATATCATGTCAATATTGGAATGACAAAATTAACACTTACCTGTTCTACCCAAAGATTGGTCGTCATAATCTGATTCTTCAAATTCTGAAAAAAAGAAATAAGAAGGAATAATTAGATCAATACCAATAATATGTGTCATTTCAAATCATTGGGTTTGATTAGTGCAGAATATTATGCAGATAAATTAAAAGAACATAATTTTACGATTTGGGGACATAATCACAAATACTAGGTACATTTTCTGAACATCGTAAGAACTGAAGGATCGTGTCAAATTTTCGAATTTGTGATTCCAATGAAAGTCACATTCCCTGAGAACGAAAAAATGTTCTGGACAAATGATCTACATATATATAGGGTAAAGTTAGGAGAGATGACAGGGCTAGGGAAAAAGACGCAGGCTTTACCTCTCTTGGTTGGCGTCATGCAAGTTAGCGAATATATTGCAAAATTCTTCCGTTATTTTGTGTGATCTACTGTGCTCTACAAACATTTATAAAGTATAAATGAGCTCCTTTGAAAAATGGAGCAAATGTAAGTGGCAGGGTATCAGTTTTTGCCACTATAAAGATACTCCTTTCATCTGTGAGCAAAAAATTGCTTTCACGTTCCGAGTGGACAAACGCCATAAAGCTCATCATTAATTACGCGCCTCTCCGTGGTGTACCCGGAATTGGTGACCGGTTCTTGGTGAATGCTGGACCCCTCTGCCGCATATGTGGCAGAGAGAATGAAACTCCGGCCCATGTCCTTGGGCATTATCCAAATAGTATGCTCCTTGTGAGGCGACGCCATCACCGAGTTAAGCACACATTAATGGACCTATTAAGCGAAAAAGGTTTTACCTGCCACGAAGAAGTATATGGTGTCGATACCGCCGAGAGAGTGAAATCAGCAATAATGATCCTAGATCCTACAATTCGTTATGAGACCAATGACTGTGATCAGGCATGTAAGGTGGATTTGGAGAAAAATGCCATATATAAAAAGTACATTCCTTATTATAAAGAAAAATTTAGAGAGCAATATGGCGATAGGGATTACACTGTTCACGGCCTGTGGTTTGGGGCAAGGGGTACTATCCCGCAGACAACTCGAGGTTTTTTGCATGAGGTCGGTGTTGACCCATCTAAATTGACAAGCCTAGTAGAATCAATTATTATAGATTCAGTAGGCATCATACACAATCATATATATAGTTATTAATCCTCCCCCCTTTTTTTTTCTTCCCCTCTTTTTTTCTGTTTACTTTTTTCTTCCTTCGTGACTTTTGATATTTTATGTTCCCGTATCAAAAAATTGTTTTATTTACATCGCTCGTTGCGGCCAGCTTGCATGCAATACGCTTGCTTTTTTTATTTTTTATTTTTATTATGTACGTACGGATCTATCTCGGGATAGATCAGAATGCTGTGTTTTTGCACCTCAACAAAGTTGAGCAGCCCCTCTTTATTGTTAGACCATAAAATGTTTTCACTTTTCTTCTCAGCTGTATCTGGGTGAATACCTGAATTTTTATAACGCTTAGTAAATTCTTATATACTAAATTAATTGCAATTAAAATGAAAGATTTCCACGTTATAGTTAAAGTTGGACTCGTAGACATAGTGTTTACCAAGTTTCATGTCGATCAGCGATGTTTCCTTCAAAGAGGAGAGGTACGTGATCTCTCTCCTAGCTTTGGTGCGTCATCTATCCTACCATAGTGGGAGAGACGACGGCCAAGTTTAGCGTACTTGTATTTTGTTTCTGGCATAAATGAGAATGTCATTATTTCGAAAAATAACATTCTTTTTGTAGATAATAGTAGTTGGTACTATTATCTGTTTAAGCATTACCTGTTTAATATATCTCCTACATTTAAATACAGGGGTATAACTTTGAAATGTGCATCGTCTTTCCTAACTTTACCCTATATATATATATATATATATGTGTGCGTATGGACAGAAAGTTGATTTTGGGGGTTGGGGTTGGGGGAACAATAACGTTTAGCTTTCCCATAAAATACATTCAGTTCCCTTGTACACTTCAGTACAATGTATGGCTCTGCCATATCAGTGTAATACTGAAATATTTTAGAAACATTGCTAGAATTCCAAATTTGAGGAAAATCGGTTAAGCGAAAATGCAGGCTTCTGCATTTTTTTTAGAATTTTCTCGAAAATGGCTATAGTGATTTTAATCAAGAAAAAAATGAAATATTTCTGTGTGGAGTTGGCTCGTCGCTCTACGAGGTTTTTATTATATAAAGAGTTGGATTATTCTGTCAAGCCTTTGTATCCAACTCAACGAATCTAACGCTTAGTCAACTTGGTTGGCTATTCAGACTTCGTGGTGAGCAGCTCTATTTAAATTATACCCCTTGGGTTGAGAGAAGTAATGCCTTGTGTTCGCTATGTAACTCTCGAGCGAGGGAGGATGTCTACCACTTTTTGGCAGATTATTCCATTCTCTCCGAGATACGTAGGCTTTATGTTGGTTGCGACAAATTATCTAGACCGCAGTTAATATTGATGCTCAATGGTGAAAACTGTGTCAATGACTTTGCCATGTCATTACATCATCCCCGACATGGCAAAGTCATTGACATCGGCAAAGTCACAAACACCAAAGAAATAATAATTTACAACTAGTGGTTCCAGCCAGCTGCTAGCTTAACTAAGGGTGGCAGTAATAAAACAGCGGCCACCGCGGCCAGCCAAACAAACGATTAACAAAGCCTTTTCATCAATACTTACATCAATAAGCAAGCACCGCGATAAGGTTGGCCACTGAACTAACTGACCTGAATAAGGTCACCAAACTACGAAGGTCGCACACTAGGACAGATGTCTTGGTGTGAGTGTGAACAACAGTAATATATAAACTCTATGATATACGACGAGAGGATTATTATATCATCTACGACCAAACTATACACGAGCGGCAATTCACAGTTATATTCAACTTATCATTCTCGTAGTTGTGCACTTTAGTTCGTTATTTTAACCATTCTAAATTATCAGTTATTTATCTTCTATTTATTATTAAGTATTTTATTATAGTTATTAGTTACCATTTATCACGTTTAAATTATTGTTAAAATACAGTTTATTTTTATATAAAAAACCGTTTAATAATTCGAGCAATAACTTCCAAATCTCTCAAACTAACTTCCGCCCTCTTCAAGACATCTGTTACTCCAGGAATCACACATCAAACGATTACATTACATCTAATATCTGATTCCATTCCAACTGCATAAGGGGTTTTTAATTTTGCGAGACACGCCTGGCAATATAGATATAATTTAATTATGGAATTTAATTTTGATTGAGCTCTCTTTGTATTATTAGTATTCAGGTTCTTTTTGTTATACCTAAATGTATTTAGTAATTTGTTCATATATTTAGTTATTGAGAAATCTAATTGTTTTTTTATTAAAAAAAAAATCAAAAATTATTTAGTTTAAGTGAATGACTTTCTTTTCTTTTTTCTGTTTATTATTACTATTTAATTTGTATTATTATTTTTCTTTCTTTTTTCAACTGTTGTATTTCTTTATTAGCAGTTTTTTGTTCTTAAATATTTATTCAATCTATAAAACAATTTGTAATTGTTATATATATGTACATCAACCTCCGACAGACGGTTTACCATTGCTGTAGAATACTTCTTTCTTTTTTATATGTTTCTATTATAATTTCTTTTTCAAATAAAGTATTATTATTATTTCTCTGTCTACGAATACATTTTTATACTTCTATAATTTTTCTTATTTGTGGCATATTTAAGACAAAATTAAATTTTCAGGAGATAGGTATATCTACATTGGAAGAAACAATACAAATACCTGCTGTTAGAATAGGAAGGGACATTTTATAACATTTGGTGACTTTAATTTTCATGTGGGTGCTGTAAATTAATTAGGAAGGGAGATTTTTTAAGGCACGGCCCTTGAATCTGATAGATTAAAGCTATGGATGAAAAATTAAATTCTGAGGGTATGCAAGTGATGGATTTTTATGGAGGATAAATCATTCCATATTGTTGAACGGTCGCACAATAAGTAATCAGATCTCTGCTCATTATATTTATATATCAAGATTGGGCCGGGCCGCAGCTTAATAGACCAAGCATTGTGTTTTTCAGACTATTTTCATTTGATTCACTATTGGGTTGTGCTACCTGACTAGTACACTATCTGACCATTTGCTTGTGACATTGATACTAGATATTCTGGCAGAACCTCAATCTATATTTGTGAAAGTGAAAAAAGTATATAGTTCAATAATAAAGTGGAATGAGTAGTTGAAAAATCAATACGTTGAGTGAATGAAATGGTCAAAATTAGTGGGTTTGAAAGAAACTCTGTTTCATGTGATGAGTTATGTAATAATAATAATAATAATAATAATAATAATAATAATTAATAATAATAATAATAATAATAATAATAATAATAATAAGGGAAGGGATTAGCTAAGTGGTTAGCGCGTTGGACTCCCACGCGGAGGTCCCGGGTTCGAGTCCAGTGCTACCCTTTAGATTTTTTCTTCCTAGGAGCCTCTACAGCTCACTGTTCGGTGATGGACAGTGTTGTCTGTAGCGAGAGAACACTGTCCAGAGGCCGGCAGTGGACTGAGAAGGCTCCGGCGCTAATGACCACAGATGTGAAGCACCTTAAATATATAAAAAAAAAAAAAAAAAAAAAAAAAAAAAATTAAAAAAAAATAAAAAAAAATAGGCAGCTCTAAGGAATGTTACTAGGTAAAAAATGTCTATTCTAATAATCAGTGAAATTTCGTTAAAAACTCCTTGTTTGAAGATGAATGTAAATCTGCAAAAAGTCTTATAGTTATGGGAAGTGGTCAAACTATTAAAATCAACAATTACAAAAAAACAAACAAAAAAAAAAGAATAAATTAATGTAAAACGTACATTAAAGAAAAAATATAAGCTTTCGATTAATTTATCTTTGTCAAACGTTAAGAATACTAAGGAATTAATAAGTTTAAAATGATCCAGTTAAATTATAATTAAATATCTTTACAGCTGTAGGAAGAATATTTTTCATTTATTCTGCCCACTAACGTGTGTGTGTGTGTGTGAAACATCTGTTTATTGATGTATGACATTCATGTCTTGATAGAGACGTCAGAATAATTCATTGACAGGAAAGTTGCTTGGCACAGATGTACTGTTTGCTGAGATTACTAAATATCTTCCACAAAATTGGTAAGTGCTCCTCATTGAAAACCTTCTAGTGAAGACCCAGGTAATTATCGTTTTTTTTTTTTTTGCCAAGATTTGAGCCAACATGCCCTGGCATCCGGAACATTCTTATTTCTTCCCAGGTCATTGTACTGTCAAAATATTTCCGACCATTTTCGAACTGATGACATGTGATATCAGTATTATAATGGCAGCCTAGCTATTGGATAGGATTATAATCACTTGAATCTGATAATTCCTGCTGAGGGCCCAGAACATATGAAAAACTGGAAGGAGGTGGTAAAAGATTGGGCCAGTTGTCGAGGGCTTATTGAGGAGGCCAAGACCTACATAGGGTTGTACGGTCATGGAGAACAGAAATGATTTAAGTCCCTCAGAATCTGAAAGTCATTTTTTTTTTTTCTAGAACTTAATCTGCACAAATTTGTGCATTTGTTAAAAACAAATCAAAAGTTGTAGAAAATATTTAATATTCAACCCTTTTTATTCTTTACGGTTACCTTCTCTCATGCTAAGTTAACCCAGTCCCCATGATCTTATGGTACTAACTAAAAAACTTAGCCCGCAAGGGGTATATGTTGTAGGCAGTTACTTGGGGAATAGCGGCCCCACGGATGACCATAGTTGAAGTACTCCATGCACTTCGTCAGAACAGTACACAATATAATTAAACTACATACACTCTACCCATTACAGATAAGGACAAACACAGTACACAAACTAGGGTGGTCTCAGTCCTTTAGTTCCTCAGTTAATTGGCATAAGCCAAAGGAGAAGGAAGGGATTAGCTCAGTGGGACTAGCAACACGGAGATCCCGGATTTGAATCCAGCATGTTGCCCTTAGATTTTTTCTTCCTAGGAGCGGCTACAGCACGCTGTCCGGTGATTGGCAGTGTTGCCCGTAGCTAGAGAACACCTTGGAGGCCGGTAGTGCACTGAGAAGGCACCAGGGGCACAACAGATCTTTCGGGTCGCAAAACAATAATCCCCTAAACAATCTAAAAAAAACAAAAAAAAAAAAATCTAAAAAGCTTGAGTATTAAAAAGTGGCATGTTTCAATTGTTGCTAACTAAATACCTTAACGGAATCAAGAAAAAATATATAAGCTATACCGTCCCACCCGCTGATAAATTGTAAAAAAAAAAATCTATTTAAAAAATAAATAAATAAATCAAAGGATACCTTTATTTGAACAATAAAAATTTATTTAGTAAATATTTAAAATGTATCAAATTTTTAGATTCTCTAGAGATTGTAGTAGAGTTATATGATACAGTTTTAGTAGTGGAATATAAAATGGAGGAAAGTTTACATGATGAGTGGTGATATTTAGCATGATGAATGGAGGCAACTTGACAGAAATTTTTATCCCTGTCAACTAATTATTCCGGTCGACTGTTGGGACTACCCCCATTATTAAATCAATGCCGGCCTAATAGTGACACTTAATCATCCGCTCGGTTAGGCTGACCCTCCTCTTGGGCGTATTCTTTGACAGGTTTCTATAATTAATTTTCACTGTACAGTGAACAAAAAAAAACAACAAAAAAACAATGACACTAAGAAAATATACAGTAAATATAAGAATTTGGAAAAATGCAGGTAATATAAAACAACTTAATGATTTTTCCTAGCGATTTGTAAATAAAATATAACCTTGTTAATATTCTTTCTTGTAATTAATCACCCACCATCTCTATTGTATTTAATCGTTCGGTTTTTATTTACTCTTATTGCTCAAACTTTTTACTTGGAAAGAAAACTAGTTTATTAGTTTGTATTGGGTTAAAATTTTACATTTAAAGAAACAAATATTCTGTTATTGGGATGATAAAAATATAAAAGTTACCAGTTGAATTATAAGCTTTGGTAGTTAACTAATTTTTCTATCACAGAGTGAAGTACTGCAGTACCACTAGCAGTCCCCATGACATCAGTTGCATATTATAGCAAAAGTTTTATAATCACCCCTGCCATAGGATTGTCATTTTCCAAATATTATTCAAAATCTTTTACAAGTTTTTTAGATAAAAGTTATTAAAAAAAAATCTGGTGTGAAAGACTCACACAACTTTCTCTTACTCCTGTTCTCAAAATTATAACTGACAAATTTTATAGCTTGTATACCAAATTTAATGAAATTCGTCGAAAACTGAATAACTGTTCAGTAAAAGCGCACTGAACCCCACACATCCCCACCCAAAAGCTCCCTTAAATGACATTACCAGGAGAAATGTTTCAAATAAAAGTTGTAGCTCTTTGTATGTATAGTATACATTACTACTTTAAAAAAAACGTTAGAGCCTTTTTCGAGAAAATACCAGAAAAATGAAAAATACATTTCAGTAAAAACGCACTTCCGGTCATTCGATTGTTTTTTTTTCAAACTCGTAATTTCAACCACATATTTAATTCTAATTAATATTATTTAGATGACAGAATTGTAGCGTAAACTGAAATAGCACTTTCGAATAAAAACCTAACCTCACCTCTCCGCCAAAACTGCCCTTAAACTCCCCCAAAACTGCCCTTAAACTCCCCCAAAACTGCCTCCCCTTAAATGAATTTTTTGGGAGAAATGTTTGTGAAATAAAAGTTGTAGCTCTTTGTACGTGTAGTTGATATACCAAGTTTCAAGAAAATGATCGGAGTCATTTTTGAGGAAATCGCAAAAAGTAAAAAAAAAACTAACTAGTAAAGTGGTACATCCGGTTGAGGAATTTTGATAGATAACCTACTGTCGGATCCCATGGTGATACCTATACGGAATATCAAGTGATCTTTCGACGATTTTTCGTTTTTGAGCTATGCTGTTCACACATAGACCATTTTCTAAAAACCACTTTTTTTGGACTCAGGGGACCTCAAAACGGATAATTCAGGTAAAAACTCGATATCGAAAATTTGGCATGATTACAATACTTCCTCTTTTACTAGGAGTAAGAGAAAGTAATATAGTATGTATTATAGAAAACAAACTATGAAGGAAGTTGGGTGGATTTCATTATGCGAATTTTATTTAGTTTTCAAAAGAAACACCTGTAGAATCTCTGTTAAGATTACTAAAGTTGAACGATGACAAAAGAATCGATTAATAAATTATCGATTAGTATGATTACTAAAGTAGAACGATTACTAGAGAATCGATTAGTACGATACGATTATTAAAGAAGAACAGTTAAAGGTGTTTCTCTGCTTACTATTGGCCTTGGATTGTTTCTTGTCACAATGGTAATGCGAAAAAGTTTAATCACTGTAGTGGAATCGTTTATTGTGATTCCTGAGGTAATTAGTAGATGTCTTGAAGAGGGCGGAAGTTAGTTTAGAGATTTTTGGAAGCTAGTGCTCGAATTATTAACACGGAATTTATAAAAATAGACTGTATTTGTACAATAATTTAAACTTGAGTAATGGTAACTATTAACAAGAAATACTTAGAAATAAATTGGAGATAAATAACTAATAATTTAAAATGATTAAAATAAATGAACTAAGACGCACAACTAAGGAAATAAGTATAAATAAAAACTGTATATGGACGCGAACTGCTGCTCGTACAATAGTCTTGAAGACGTACTGAAGTATAATCATATAATCATCCCCTCTTCCAATAGGGCGAAGTTTATATATTAGTGTTAGCAACACTCACGCCAAGACATCTGTCCTAGTGTGCGACCTTGATTAGTTTGGTGACCAGCGATTTAGGTCAGTGGCCAGCCTTAGCGGTGCTTGCTTTGATGTAAAGTATTGACCCTTGGTTTTGTTTGTTTGGCCGCGGCCTTGTCTTGAAGACAGCAGCCGGTTGGCCACTAGTTATAAATTATTCTTTCTTTGTTATGTGTTGTGAAGGTTTGACATTGCTATGACCTTGCCATGTCATTACATCACCTAAATAGTACATCAATAGTTGCAAATAACAATAGTAGTAGGAACTGTATTATCTATCAAACAAGGTAAAATGTTTGGTTTTCAATTAGTCATCTTTTCTTTAATTGAAATGATGATTTAGCTTGTTCGCATCCGAGATTGTTCTCGCGCGACGTAGACTGGCTAAATAAAGTTCCCCTAGCCTAAGTCTTGGCGTAGGGGAACAAAGAAATAATTGAATGGCTGAGTACAGTTGCGATAATAATGTAAAGTCAGATGTTAAGGCACATACTTTTCTTCCAAGCCCCCCATAAATGCAAATTCGCCTTTCCATTGCCAACAAATGAAAATCTTTATACAGTTCTAAAAACTATATCTATTTTTTTCTTTTTATCAAAATTATTTTTATATTGCTTTTTATGATAAATTAAACTTGCTCTAAAATTAGTCTCTCGATGCATTCATCATGTTACAGTTTCCTAAAAATAATGAAAATTATTAGTATCGATATTTAAAATATTAGCTATCACCTCATAATCCTCAAACCAATAAGTATCACTTGAACGAGCGGAACGGGCAAAAATATACAATTATTTATTAATTAATTTGCAATAAATCAAATCTTAATTAACTTTCAAAAAGGGGGGGGGGGTTTGCGAAGATATAGTTTTTTCTTAATAAATTCGAATAAATTACCACATTTTGCATGTTCAAACAATTTATCACCATCTCTCATATTTAATAGAAATAAATTCATTATTATTAGATTTAATTAAAATCTTATACTAAATTTTTCATTTAATAAAAATGCCTGACCATTAGTAATTGAGACCAGTATTTTCCAAACTTTTTTTTTTCTCTCGTACCCCTTGATTGGACTTTTCATTTATGAGTACCCCCTTTTCCCTTACCCATACCTATACATTAAAAAATTTAATTTAGCTAAATAATCAAATAAATCTAATGATATTAATAGGCTTATATTTTCTATTTTACAAGTTATTTCAGTTCCTTTTTTTTAACAAACAGAAAGTAATAGCTAATTAAAGTTACTCACATTAACTTTTAATGAATGTTCAATAATTATTCATCAAGTTTAAAATAACTATTATTCATCTTATATATAAATGATCTAATGTGGCTCTTAATAATTTTAATGTGATCCTTGAGCTTGTTTCACGGATCCTGATTTTTTTTTAACAAAAAAATGGTTCAAATGAAGATAGATGTTATTATACTTTTAATACAATAAAGCATTGTTTGTACACATTGTTAACTTTATTCAAAAGATATTGTTATTGTTAATATACCCTTAAAAATTGAACTATAACTTTCCGTAAATGAATGGTTGTTAAAGTAATATTTTTTTTACCGTTTTCGCCAGTATGAATTTGCGTAGTCTCAGGAGTATGCAGATCACAGGTTGCAACTGATCAGATCCACTGATTTAGATTGCTTGCAAGAGTTTCAGAGAGGAGTTTTTGGGTAAAGGATTTATGTGGGCTGGACAGGCTTATTATAAATATACTAGGGCAAGGCGAAAAGTTCTCAGCCTAGCCTATAAATAACACTCCTACAAATGAAATTACTGTTTTGTTATGTTGGCACAGTTGTTGTAAAAGTAAATATCAAATGTGAATTTGATCAGACAAATAGTTTGTTTCGTATGCCTGTTTAAAGTAGCATGTTGTGTGTTATTCACAAAATGAATAAACTTGAATATGTTCCGTTATGAAATTCTTCGTCTTGGAAGGTTTATCGCCCAACAGAAATTCATCAGAAATTGTTGAAAGTGTATAAGGAGTATGTACCTTCTTATCATCAGTAAAAAATGGGCAGCCCAGATTAAATGTGGTCGGTCCAACTTGAAGGACGGCAACTACCTAAGAAAATATCGAGAAGATACACAATTTGGTTCTAGATGATCCACGATTAATGGTGTATGGATAGCTAAGGCTTTAGGCATCTCAGAAGAAAGGGTACCGCACATTTTATACGAAGAACTCAGTATGAGAAAGCTTTGTGCAAGATGGGTGCCATATTTGTTAAATGCTGATGACAAATGAGGAATGAAGTTTCTAAGCAATATTTTGCCGTTTTATGAAGAATCCAGCCGATTTTCTGCGCCTGTTTGTTACGATGGATAAAACGTGGGTTCACCACTTTATTCCTGAGTGAAAACAACAGTCCAAGCAGTGGGTAGAAGCCGATGGTTTTGCACCAATAAAAGAAAAGACAATCACACCCGCTGGAAAAGTTATGGCTATTGTTTTCTGGGATTCCAAAGGTATTCTTTTAATTGACTACCTACCAAAGGGTTAAACAATTAATGGGGAATACTAAGCACATCTTTTTTGACCAGCTAGATGAAAAAATTAGAGAGAAAAGGCCCGGTTTGCAAAAGAAAAACATCCTCGAGGGATTTGAAGTATGAATTGTTGGAACATCCTCCTTATTTGCCAGATCTGGCTTTCTCTTTGACATTCATCTATTCCCAAACCTTAAGAAATTTGTGGCTGGCAAACGTTTTGGGTGAAATGAAGAGGTGATAGCAGCGATAAATGGATATCTTGAAGACCTTCCAGTATTGCACTTGTAGTGGAAGAAAGAAATAAAAGAAAATAATAGTTTTGAAAAATAGTTTAGAATATTTTATAGTATCAAAAATCTAATTTTGTTAATATTTTAAATATATCTTAGTGCAGTGAAAAGAGTCAGGTACTGTAATTTAGGGTCATTCTATTAGGAAAACAAGGCACAGATACCCGTTAGGCCAACTCTTTTGTAAAAGAAAATCCCCCGTTAGAGAGAGCATTCCATCGAAGGTCTGCCTTCTGCCTTCAAAGAATACAGTCTGCATTCTGCTTCCAAAGTCAGAACACTAGCTTCAGGAATCGCTCTCTTTGCCTTTATTTTAGATCATTTATCAATTCAGATTTGTTGCAGACACCAAGGAGAACACAAGAGAACTGTACCAGTTTTAAGTTATAACATAAGAGTTTATTCCAGTTAATTTCATTATACTAAGCTTATTATTGTGATATTTTAAAGTAACTTAATTTCTCTTAGAGAATATATCTATTTTAAATACAGTGTGATCTCTTGATTATTTCTTAATACTTCTATGTTTATCTCAAACACACATACAAGCCCCTTTTACTAAACCGCTCACGCCACAATCTACAGCAAACACATCCACACCAATCACATTTCACACTTTAGGGGTGGAGTCCACTTATTGGAGAAACCTTGGACAAATTTTATTGAACTAAAGGGAGAAATTGAACTACATTGAGAAATAAATTCCTTTTTTAAAATAGAAAAAACTCATTTTCACTCCTAGGCCGAGAACTTTTCATTTTGCCCAGGTGCACATTATATTAAAATATGTACAAAAACTAAATTGAAACAGCTTATAATTGAACTATATTCTAAATGGTGAATAAGTTTAAAAACACACTGAATGCTTTTTTTTAGGTATGCTCTAAAAATTCTATTTTATTTACCACACCTAGAAAGCAAACTAGGATGATACTATTTAATATGGAAATAGAGTAAAACTTTTTTTTATAATTATAATTTCAAATAGAGAAAAATTAAAATAGCAATTCTTCTCCAGGGCCACTGTTTATTATATATACATTTTAATATTTACAGAGCAAAATTCCCTAGTGTTAGTGAAGTTAGTAAAATTTACTCCAATAGACATGTTATTTGCATTTTAAGTAAATAGAATTTTATTCATGAGCATGATCTCCTTAAATTCAACATTTTTTTTTCCCTGTTTTTTACAGCCAGGAAAACTATTATGTTATGAACCACTTTTATAGTACGTAGTTCTTTATATAACACTTGTTACACCAGCTTATCATCTTCGCTCTCATCTCCTACCGTTTTTCTAAAAAAAACAAAAAAAAAAAAAAAAACAAATATGTGCGGAACTTTAATTTAAAATAGGTAGTTATTTTCATTACAAATAATTCGCACGGTATATTCGCTTTAAATATGAGCATAATTGTTTTTATTATTGTAGCCATATTTAATTGATAGAAGGGATTAACCATTAAAGATTAAAATGGAAGAATGAAAATAATCATGAGGAGGAATAAAAGGATTTTCATTGTCTGTTTTAATTTCTTGTATTTATTATTAAAAATAGATGGTAAAGCTGGTGTGAGAGTGGCTCTAGTTAATAATTCCACTCCGAATTAAAAGTTCTATTGTGGCTTCCTTAAAATCTCAGTGTTTATACATAGAATTCAGTCATTTGAAACTGTAATATAAGTGTATGTAGTACATATTCAGTTGGTAAGTTATAGTTTGACTTGGGTCAACTACTAACTCAATTATTAATGACACATATCAACCAACTATATCATATGCAGGTTCTGTTTGTATTGTTGCGTGTTCTAGGTGTCATTGGAGTGTGTTTCAAACTGGAATAGCTGCACATTCGCCAAGATCTCTGAAAAAGCTAGTCTACTTCCGCTACAGGACTATAGATAACTATATTTTAATTTGGCAAAAATCTTCTTCTTTTTTAAAAAAAAAAACATAAAATAAGTTTTTACAGCAAAGCGTTCTAATATAAAGGATGCAAATATTATTTATTATTTTATTTTTTAATTTTTGGAACTAAGAAAATGTTCAGAATTTTTTTAGTTCAGATTCTATGGTTGACTATCAAGCATACACCACCGCGATTCCCATGGGTTTATTTTGGCACCCACAAGTTAGCTTGCTCTCTCCAGTCCTGTCGGCTTAATTAGACTATGGGAGCCTGGAGAAAGACTTCTGGGTGATCCTTGAAGGTACTCTTCAATGAGTATACACTTTCATGCCCTGATGGGTTTTATTAGACTAAGAAGCCCAGAGAGAGACTCTTGGGTGCAGCTTGCATGTGTTAGTTTCTCTTTCCCAAGTAGAAATCTGTGTAGATCGCCACACAAGCCGTCGCTCTGATACAGTACGTGCAATGCACGCACTTCCTTCTTCCTGACAAAACCGACGCTGGTTATCCATTGTCAGATATGTGCTTGTTATGTCTATAGTGGCCAGTAACAAGGCTCATACAGACATCCTTATGGGCCACACGGCCTTGTTGGAGAAATTCTACAGTAAGTCTGGGCGAGTAGTTATTAATAAACTTTTTTCGCCTGCTTCTGGCCGGGGGTTTTAACCCACCATGCTTGCAATCGATCGTGCACTTATACTCTGTTGCCTGTTCCCTGAGGCATTTTGCAATGCCGCAGAAAGGTCTAGATCTAATGAGAGTTCTAATAGAGACCTGTTGAAAATGAAGTTCTAGTAATTTGGGAGTTTGTACAATGAATAGTAGTAGTTTATAAAATGTATAATTGTAAGTTTGAGTGAGTGAGCTATGAGCAAATGAGTGAGTGAGTTATGAGCAAATGAGTGATTGAATGAGGATTTTTTTTCTGTGGGTTCTGCACTGCGACCATTTTGTTGATTTATTGTACCCCTTCTAGTGTCATAGATGAGCTTACTCATTTAGAGCACCCTCTCCAGGTTGAGCTCCTAAGAAATCCTAAAATCCTGGAGGATTCTAGGGTGGATATTTCCTCCTCCCCTATCTAGTAACAGCCCAGGCTATTAAATCTTCTTTGGGTGAGGGCATCGCAGTCTGCGAGGAGATGTATCGGAGTTTCCTCCATCTCACCACAGAATCTGCATGTGCCATCGTCTTCTAGGCCCAGCTTCCTCAGGTGTCCCTAAGTCTTCAGTGCCCCGTAATTCCTATAAGACACGGATCTTGTACTTACTCAGACTGATGCAGGTCTTCGACCCTTCCCGGTTGTAGCCCCCCCAGATAGACCTTGGCCTGCTTCAGTCCCGGAAGAGTGTTCCAGAGACGAGCTCTGAATGAGGAGGAGTTAATGAGTGAATGAATAGTGAGCTAAAGTTAGCCTGGGACATCTTTTTCTTCCTTGAAAAATGTATTTAAGGGAGAAAATAGAAAATCTTAAAGAAAAATATATTCATTGAAGTTTTGGGAATTTTTTATTTACTAAGGGGGCTGCGATAGAAATATTACTCTTCTTAACACAGCTATAGTACAGCGGCACTGACGTGCCCTTAGCAATAGATGGGATTTTGATGCAATTGATAGCATTGATTATTTAAGGACATTTCATATTATTCACATAAAGTATATTTTAAAGTACGATATATTCATTATATTTGCACAAAAACATTGAATTAGTAAACATAAAATACAATAAATGGATTTGGAAGCCATTTTAAATAAAATATAATATAGTAGAAAAATATGAAATATTAATAAATATAAAAAAGTGGAATATAAAACAGAATAAAATGGAAATAGAATTATTAATGAAATAGCAACAAAAAGGACTGTTTGGTTTTTGTAGCATAAAAAGAAATAATATTTGATTACTAAAACAGGATTCATAAAATTGAAATAACTTCATATAAAATTTGTATAATAATTATAAAATTATTATGTATATGATTATTTGTTTTTTAATTTGAAACATAGAAATAATTTTATTAATGAATGGGGCTGCATATTACGCGCAAGCTAAGGACCCACTGTTTAGAGGGCCACGTTTTAAATTTGAAAAATAAAATATTACTAAACACTCATTCTATTATGTAATAAAACATATATGGGTCTTTGAATATTTGCGAGGTATTACACTTAAATTTGTTGATATTTTGTTATATAGCAGGAACAATTGACTAAAACTTCACTACAAAAAAACCAAACATTTCAATTAATTGTTATAAAAAAAAATCTGGTGCGGAACACTCACACAAAATTCTCTTACTGTAGTAAGTTTATAAAATTGTAACTGACAAATTTTATAGTTAGTACACCAAATTTAATGAAATTGTCGGGGTTTTATGGAGAATATCGCAAAAACTGAAAAAAAAAAAAAAAAAAAAATCTGGTGTGAAACACTCACACAACTTTCTCTTACTCCTGTTCTCAAAAATTATAATTGAAAATTTTATAGTTTGTGTACTAAATTTAAGGAAATTCGTCGAAAACTGAAAAACTGTTCAGTAAAAGCGCTCTTCCGGTTTACTAAATTTCTTAAAACTCGGAATTTTGGCCATCAATTTATTTCTAATTAATTTTGTTTGGATAGAATTGTATAAGCAACTGTCATAGCACTTTAGAGAAAAACTTAACCCCACCCCTCTCCTAAAAGTGCCCTTAAATGAATTTTCCCAGAGAAATGTTTTAAATAAAAGTTGTAGATCTCTGCTTGTTTTGTTTATATACGAAGTTTCAAAAAAATCGTAGGAGCCATTTTTGTGAAAATTTTGAAAAAGAGAATAAATCATTTAGTAAAGTGGTAAAGTAAACGTACTTCCGGTTATCCGATTTTTTTTAAATTCGGAATTTCAACAACATATTTAATTCTAATCAACATTATTTAGATGATAAAATTGTCTAATAAACTGAAATAGCACTTCAGATGGAAACCTAACCCCACCTCTCCCCCAAAAGTGCCCTTCAGTGCATTTTTCCGGAGAAATGTCTCAAATAAAAGTTGTAGCTCATTGTATGTGTAGTTGATATGAGAAGTTTAAAGAAAATCGTCGGAGCTGTTTTTGAGAAAATCGCAAAAAAGTAAAAAATTCAACTAGTAAAGTGATACTTCCGGTTGAGGAATTTTGACAGAAAACGTACTGTCAGATCCCATGGTGATAACTAAACGGAATATCAAGTTTCAACTTTCTACGGTTTTTTGTTTTTGAGCTATGCTGTTCACATACATACATACATACATACATACATACATACATACATACATACATACATACATACATACATACATACACACACACACACACACTCACACACACAGACCATTTGTTAAAAACCACTTTTTTGGACTCAGGGGACCTCAAAACGGATATTTCCGGTGAAAACTCGATATCGAAAATTTGACACGATTACAATACTTCCTCTCACTAACACTAAACATTTTATGTTTACCACTTCAATGTTTTTATGAAAATATAATAAATATCACTTACTTTAAAATTACTTTATGTGAATAATATGAAATATCCCAAAATAATCAATGCTATCTATTGCATCTAAATCCAATCTATTGCACGTTAGTGGCGCTGTACTATAGTTTTGATATGAAGCGTAATATTCCTATCACAGCCCCCTTGGTAAATAAAAAATTACCAAAAACATGAAGTCAAGAAAAATACTTGCGAGTACCATTTTTATTTTCTCTAATAATTTCTTTTCTAAGCTGTCATCTTCTGTGATCGTCAGATTTATGACCTGCATGATCAGATTTTTTTCGAAATGGATTTTGCTTCAGAAATATATATTTTGAGGTGACCCAATTAAGAAGAAAGTTCCATTTAATTTCGTCATAACACAATATAATATTATATAGTACAATAAATATATTATAAAAATTCTGAAATATTTGAAAGAAAATTAAGTAAGCTTGAATTGAAAGTTGAGTAAATGAATAAGCTATTTCTATATTATTTGTAAAAAAATGAGTCTCTATAATATAGTAAGGCATGTATAATATATATAAATCAATATTGATATTTTGATGTTTGTTACGACCGCTGCATTTCATATTGTAAAATGACCGAACCTCAACATCCATTCTACAATATTAACATCGATGATGTATCAATAATATATTAATCTATATAATAATAAGTATGTATAATATAAACTAAAGTATATAAAACTATTCTATATAATTATTAAGTCAATATAAATAAGTAAAGTAAAATAAAGCCCATTTTTTCAGACGGGCTTAACGTTCACTTATCAATTAAGTGTTGAGGAACGGGGGCAGAAGCACCTACTTTACTATCAACATTTTTTTAATGAATATAAAAAATTCAGCAGTTATAGGCGGGATTCGAACTGGGTATCTGCCACTCACAAGTGCCATGCTCCATAACCACTACACCAACACCCGCCACAAAGTCAATATAATATTTAAGCTACATTAAAAACATTGCTAAACATTCCATATTAGAAGAAAATCAGTTAACCAGAAATGATAGAAAGGTTATATAGATATAACCTACAGATACAGATATTTTATAGAATAGGTTTGGTATAGTGGTTATGAGAAGTCTTCAGTTCGAATCCTGTGTAATGACATGGAAAGTCATACCAATGTCAAAGTGGTTCCAGCCAGCTGCTATCTTAACAAAGGATGGCAGTAATAAAAGAGCAATTTATAACCAGCGACCTAGCAGGCCGCCGTCTTCAAGACAATGCCGGCCAAACAAACAACAAAGCCCTTTTCAATACTTTACATCAAAGCAAGCACCGATAAGGTTGGCCACTGACCTAAATAAGGTCAGCAAACTACGAAGGTCGCACACTAGGACAGATGTCTTGGTGTGATGTGGCCAACACCGATATATAAACTCTATCATATACAACGAGATCATCATTATATCATATACGACGATACGAGCACGTCCATATACACGAGCAGCAGTTTACGCGACTGTACACAGTTTCATTTAAACTTATTATCTTTTAGTAGGGCATCTTAGTTCGTTTATTTTATCATTCTAATTTATTACTTATTTATCTGCTATTTATTCCTAAGTATTTTGCTAGTTATTAGTTACCATGTGTACGTTAAAATTGTTGTTAAAATACAGTTTATTTTTATAAAATCCGTATTAATAATTCGATGCACTAACTTCCAAAATCTCTCAACTAACTTCCGCCCTCTTCAAGACATCTACTACATCAGGAATCACATCAAACGATTCCATTACACCTGTATAACTGCTAAATTTTATATTAGTTCTTTTAATCAGATTTTTTTTTTTTCTGTTTTGTGCAATTTTCTTTATAACACCAAAGACGGATTTATTAAATTTGATTTACTAGGCATACTTACAGAGAACTAAGAAGAAGAAAAAAAAAAATCTATGGCGCAAAAGTCCACAAACGACCAAGGCTTACCAATCGGCGATATATTGCGAGACGTGTGGTAAGCACGTCCGTAGTTCCCTCGCCGTTTAGTTTTGGACACGGCAAAATTTTTCATTGCAGATAAACTGCAGTAAGAGAAACTCCGTTTGAGTGTTTCACACCAGATTTTTTTTAAAAAAAAATCAATTTACTGTTATAATTCAGATATAGATATATGTGATCTGGTGCGTCTCGATTTCTAGTTTCATTTGTACCTATGTTATTTTGTCAGTTCCATTTTGTTAATGGTAATAAAATCTATTCAAGATGGTTTAATAAGAAAACAAAAAAAAACAGGTAGCTCAAAAATAAGCTGTGGCTCAAAAAAATTCTGTATTTTTCTTTTCTATTGATTATGGGATTTATTATTTAAATAAATTATCATTTAGCGTAGATTATAATTAAAAGAAGTTTAGTAAGATATAATATTTGTATTTTTTTGTTTGTTTGGTTTTATTCAAAGTTCTAATAAAAGTTGATAGAGAATCTTCCATCTTCTTAGTGATAGTTTAAACACAGATAACAAGAGAAGATTGTTAAACTAAAGATCTAATTAATAAACCGTCAACTAACTGACTGACTAACTACATAACCTATCTTTGCCCTAACTCTTCATATTTCTTGTTCACTTTTGTAAGTAAATGGTGAATTCTCTTTGAGAAAGTGAATGGCAGAGTTTATGACATACTACGGTATGGGGGGGGGGGTTGGAGAGAGAGGAGAGTTTGGCTCTGACAAGCAGTCACAACCACACCTGGTCCTGGCTACATCAATACACAGGAAATATATATATCTACAAACTAAAACTTCTATCCTAAGTGCACACAACAAACAAAATATAACTTGATTTTTAAAGATTAAGAAAAAAAAACTATTTATTAATTTAAATTAGATATTTGTTATGCAGAAATTATTTTGAAATGCAGTTTGCTTAACTATTTGGAAGAGGTAGGGGAAGGAAACATGAAATCCAGAATATAGAAGAAAAAAGAAATCTGTGTCCTAATTTACGAGGATTACGTATCTCAATTTTTTTCTTTGTATTGTGAAAGGTGCACAACATCAATGGTTCTTTGAATCTGAACTATATTAAATAGACACTTTACCTTTTAATAAAAAAAAGCACTCTATATTATTGGAACGAATGAAATCTAATAAAAAAAAAAAAAAGAACAACCTAACAAAAAAAGATACAATCTAACCTTTTTATTGCAATCTACGTTACCCTACTCTTTTAATTTTGCTAAATCGTAAGTACATTATTTTCTTAATTCTGCATTTATCCTAGTAAGTACATTCATCTTTATATATATAAAAAAAAAAAAACTTGCATCCTTATAAATACATTTATCCATTAAAACACAATTACGCTACTCACATACATCTATTTACAAGAGAGTGGAGGACTCTATATTCCTAGCATTCTTTAACTCAATGTAAAACATTATCAATGTAAACTGCTATGTACAGGTGGTGGTGGTGGTGGTGGTGGTGAGGGAGTTGGTATTGATGATGCTTGAAAAATGAAAATTTATATATAGCATGAGTTACTACTGGAGGAGGATAAATAAAGGAGAGAGTTAATAGAGTGATAGTCATTTTGGCCGAAGTGAACAACTACTTGATAGTGTGCTCGTTAGTGTCTCTAGCTTGTTCATTTTGTTTAAATTGCTTCTTGCTGATTTTAGACTCTTTATGCTGGTCAACTTCCTGAATTTTAGAATCTTGTTGTTGATTTTTATAGTTTTGTGAAAGGTTGCTTTAAGAGATTTTATGTACTTGTTTAGTACCTCTTTAAAGAAAGATATAAATTGCAAATTTGATCCCCTATTTATATAGAAATCCTGGTGGAGTTTGTCGGAGCTTGGTGCTAAATCGATAGCGTGTCATTTGCCTAGTACTTAGTATTTTTGGCGCAGATGTGTGGAAGAAATAGAAAAAAAAAAAACGGAATCGATATCATTCTTTTGTTGCATAATGAGAAATCACATCATATTTAAATTACACTATCGATCAGTTGCTCGAGCTTGAATTTACTTATAGTAGTGTAGCTTTTGGTATTTATTTCTTAATTTAAATACATAAGATGGATGGGGGGGTCCTACAAAAGAGAGCCTAGAAAAGAAAGCCTAAAAAACTCCTGCTTTCACACAAAACATAAAAATCTGGTGTGTGAAACACTCACTAATTTCTCTTAATGCAGTTTAATACAAGTATTAAATTGACAAATAGCTAAGTAGCTAAGTGGTTAGCGTACTGGACTCCTATGCGGAAGTTCCGGGTTCGAGTCTAGCGTGCTGCCCTTAGATTTTTTCTTCCTAAGAGCCTCTACAGCTCACTGTCCGGTGATGGACAATGTTGTCTGTAACGAGAGAACACTATCCGGAAGCCGGGCAGTACACTGAGCAGGCTCCGGGAGCCAATGACTATAGATATTGACGCGCCTTAAATTAAACAAAAAAAAAATACCGCTCGTGCTACAACATTACACAACATAACCATCCACACATGTACCTAATCACATTATAATTTAATTGATTTTTCAGTTTAGCATGATGTTTTCTAAATTTATAGGCATACTATAAAATATATACCTATTTGTTGTGGTGGTTGGTTCCGCAGAGCTGGAAAGCATCAGAGACATTTTCCGTGGTAGCCTGTGGAAGTGTGAAACTAAGTTTGCTCTGTGCGAGTCTGTGTTGTCACACTGTCTAAAATACGCATCCTGAAGATGGGCGAACGCCCGAAACCGGTCGATGACCACAAAATGAAGCAGGCTATCACGGAAAATGTCTCTGATATATACCTATTACTGCCATTTGAAAAAACTGTTCTTAAAATATTTGGCGCAATGCTGGACTACTTCTGGGATTTTTATCAATCGTACCATGCTTCTTCTTGTTGGATCTCAGATTTACATCCATTTTCAGATTTTGGTTATCTCAAGTTCTTGTAGAGAAATGACTTTACCTTTAAGTCACATCCACTACAATAGTGATGGGACTGTTCGAGCGGATTACTGGAACGAATCCCGTGGTGATTCGAATCCGTATTTTTTAAATAAAGTTGTTCCAGCAAAAATAAAAGAAAATTGTTATTATTTTCTACTAAATTAATGTTTGTTAGGATATTTCACGAAATTAAGTATTAAACTGAGTTGGACTATTTTGGTGAATCTGCTAACCAACCTCAGTAGGCTCAAGGCACGAAGAGCTACCACTCCTTGTCCTATACTATTGCTAGCTATAAGGAGAGGGGTCTGTGGAGCGTTCGTGTAAGCATCAAACTTGAGCAGTACTCTTGAGTTCTGCTTTTTGGATTACTGTGAATGATGAAATAAAATTAGTCTTTGGGTCCACTTCCTTTTCCTTTATCCTGTTCTAACGTACGTATATTATTTATACTTCTTTTCTGTATGTTAAGGTAGGGGGCCCTTATTATAAAAAACAAAAAAAAAAACCTGCCATTTTATCAAATTTTATAAGCTTGGTTATTAATATTTTGCAAAAACCATGGGACGCTGGATAGTCAATGATAACAGTGGTCGAAAATTGACAATTTAAACTTGGATTTTTTATTAATTTTTTTGTTGTTGTTGAAGGAATTCAATTAAAATTTGAAATCTAACGCCACTAATTCCACAGAATCCCCGTATAATAATTTTTTTTTGTAGAAAAATTACAACAGATAAAATGCGTAGGCTTATATCTGTGCAGTTAGCATTCCAAGTTTAAAGAAAAGCGTTGTAGCAGGTTTTCGAGGAAATTCCAAAAAATCCCAAAATCTTATTCTGTGAAATCGCGCAAATACTAGAAAATTGATTTTCTTCAAATTTGGAATTCTAGATTTATAGATTCAATGTAAAAAAACAAGCTAATAAACTTATATATAAAAAAAAAAAAAATCTGGTGTGAAACACTCGCAAGATTTTCTTCTATTGCAGTTAACACAATTGTAATTACCAATTTTCTTCAAACTTTTACTAAATGTATGACATCCGGTTTACATCAATAGCAGAATCTAAACATAAAATGATTTTTTTGAGGAAACCATACCACACTCCCTCTCATTCAAAACTTCTTTAAATGAACTTGCTCGGAAAAAAGTTTCAAAAGTGATAGATTTTGTACTTGTAAGGGTGTTGTGAGGAGATGCTTGGTTGTTTGATTTGATGAATGATAAACACCTTAGGATGGTTAAGATATGTAATTGATATAAATATATATGACTGACTGCCATGGACTTTACACTATAGAGTTAAGAACTACTGAACTGAACTGACAGACTGACGTGGCTAAATGATATATACGGAGAGATGAGAGTTATGATAACGGAGTGATATCTGATGTGTGAATCAACTGAATTCTATCTGAATGATGTCTGATTGCCTATCTCTCATATATATATAAACACTGGCCTCTCCTCTCCTCTCTTTGCGAGAGGGGCTGTTTCACTCCGCTAGAGTGGATGAGTGGTGGGGGTTCACTACCCCTACTTAGTGGAAGAAAGAAATAAAAGAAAATAATAGTTTTGAAACATAGTTAAGAATATTTTATAGTATTAAAAATTTAATTTTGTTAATATTTTAAATGTATCTTAGTGCAGTGAAAAGAATCAGGTACTATAATTTGGGGGTCATTGCTATTAGGGAAACAAAGGGCACAAAAATACGTTAAATTAATAATACAATGCCACTTGGCCAACTGTATTGTTAGAGCAGGGCATTCTTTCGAACAGTCTGCATTCTGTTTTCAAAGCCAGAACACTTGCTTCAGGATTCGCTCTATTAAACTCATGCCAGTGATAGAGATTTGCCTTTATTCTAGATCATTTATTAAGATACAGTTGGTTGTAGACACTCAGATGCAGAACACTTGTTTTTCGCTCTCTCTAGCATCATTGCATATTAATAAGTTTATACATTCTTTGCAAATAACTTGTAGTTATTATTTTAATAGAATATATTTATTGTTAGCAGTGGTGACTACTTTCTTGTTTCTGATACTTCACTCTCTTAAACATATATACTTACAAGCCCCTTTTACTAAACCGCTCGTGCTACTACAAACATACAACAACATCACTTTAAATACATTTCAATCTCTATATTCACGGTTAGTGAACTGAATTTAATGAAATTAAATACTAATAATAAGAGAAAGTAATAGACCAACTTTTGATATAATTTAACAATGTCAAAATTGAAATAATAATATAGCATCTTGATTTATGTTAATTAAAATATAATAAAATTGCAACCATCACATCAGTTGCTAAATAAATAACATTGTTATATTTAAAATTGTGATTTTTTTTTTTTTTAAACCAAATTCAGATAAGGCCTTCAACAAAGAAAGTACTTTCAAGGACAATTAATTGAAAATGTTTAATTAATACGATTACTTGGGGGATTAAGTTTTCCTCCACCTTGAATTTAACCCAATCATTTGAAGGGAAAAACCTTGTACATCTAACTTGGTAATTAATAGTTTTTAGTAATTTATTGGTTTTCAACAAAGAGGGATGTTTGCCTTTGCTATAAAATTAAGATTATTCCGCACAGCAGCGCGTATGGGTGATGTGGTGCTATGGAGCGTAAGTGTAGGAGTGGAAAAAATAATATATGTGATGTGAAATTCTTCTTAAAGATTCTCCAAATTTTCTTCTTAAAAACAAAAAAAAATCTTTAGTCTCTCACAAAACACCGATAATTATTTTCTATTTTTGGAGTAAAGACTGACACATATACGTTCACCTACAATTATAGTTAACATTTAAGATATGTGAATAAAGTGTTGAGTGTAATGCGAAAAGTACCTAAATGGCCAGAAAATTTTGTAACAAAATAATAAGATTTTAAACTTGTAATTAATATAAACATTTCTTCCATTATTTTATCCGTCGTAGCATGCATATTAGATTTATTCCTGACCGGTTGCGGATATTCATCCATCGTCAGAGCAAATTCACCAAGTTTGTGTAGAGTGTTCACTTCAACTAAATGTTTCTGTAGACTCACACTTGTTGGTTGCATGTATGTGGGAAAGTTTAAGGTTATGTTACTAAATGTGTGTGTTTCATGATAAAGTGAAATTATTATAAATTGTGATTAGGCATTAGAAAATAGTGTGTAATAAATAGCATGTTTTGAAGAATAGTTTATAACTAAATTTTAAGACGGTTGTTAAGCATGCACAGTGTTTTATCAAGTCATTTTCATTTGGGGGGGTAAGTTATTTCAGGAGTAAACTGTATTAATAAGATTAGATAAATTTTAAGGAAAGGCAATTAATGGATTAATTTTTAAAGAGTAAGGTACTGCAAAGTTTATGGACAATGAAAAGTTTGTACAAGTAAAAAATAAATGTCAAAAAAAAGAAGAAGCAGGGTTAATATAAGAGAACATGTAAGTAAATTGATATGTAAGAAGATGGTAGTAAACAGCAAATTGGAGATGATTTTAAATTAGTAATAAAGGAAATCAAATGAATGTTTTATTATTTTTTCATGTTTATTTTAAATGATATTAATTTATAATTAACCCCTGGAGAATTCGCTAGAAAAAATGAATAGCAAGAACTCGCGCGTGAGACTTTCTCTCACACCCCAGTTTTCATATTTTTTCACTGACGATGGATGAATATCCGAAACCGGTCAGGAATAAATCTAATATGCATGCTACGACGGATAAAATAATGGTTGTTATCCAGCATTGCGGACCCAGCCACATTTTCAATAAACATTTCTATTTATTTATCGGGCAAAATTTAACGTTTTGTTTTTTGTTTTTTTTTAGTTTTTCGTAATTTCTCGAAAACGGCAACAATGATTTTTTGATTTTAAACTTAGTATATTATCTACATATAAATACATAAATATCTAACACGTTTATTTCAAAAACTTTCCCGAGAAAAGTGAGTGGAATTTTGAGGAAAGATAGTGTGACAGTTTTTCACCTAAAGTGATACTTCAGAACAATTTATTGCTCTGCCACCTATATAATGTATTAATATACATTACAAACTTTGTTATAATTCCAAATTTGAAAATAATCGGATAATAGGAAGTGCAGTTTTTGCTGAATAGATAAATGATTTCTTCGACAAAGACTATAACAGTTTCCTGTAAGCTTGGAATGTAAATTGTGCAGACATAAACTTGTCACTTTTATTTGAAACATTCAAAAAAAGTCTGGTTTGAAATACTCACAAGATTTTCTGTTACTCAAATTTACATATGTAGTTACATAGTCTGTATGTTTTTCGAACTGTGGATTGCGCCATATACATTAAAAAAATGGAGGACAATATAATGAATAGCTGCAAACTCCAGGTTAAAGAAAAGTTTTTTTTAACTAAATATTATGAATTCTTTTAAGATTGATTTTTTTCTTTTGATTATTTGCATTTTTTACTTTCTCTTACTCCTAGTAAGAGGAAGTATTGTA
>JAAEAF010000525.1:0-16329 GCA_011037195.1 Triatoma infestans
AACTAATTGAGATAATACAAATGGTATATTTAAAAAACACAAAATAGCAATTGAGGCATAAACTAATGCCAAATATGTGAGGTGAAAAATTAAACATCTTAAGACATTGGTGAAAATGTAAGAACTCAAAAGTAAACTATTGGTTGGGCAGCATATATTAACATCATTTTCAATAAAAATGGCGCCTTGCAACCTCTATGTGTGTTTTAAATGTTATATATATTAGAAGTAAAACATAAAAAGAATGTAATTATGTGAGAATATTAATTGGTGGTGGGGGGACGGTGTATATTAACATCATGTTTAAAAAAAATGACACCATATACAAACACCTCTATTGATACAATTATAGAACATGTGTGTTTTAAATGTTATATATATTAGAAGTAAAACATCTTAAGACGTTGGTGATTACAGTAAGAACACAAAGTAAACTATTGGTTGGACCGTATATATATATATATATTAATCCATAATGCATGAGGGTTGGGGGTTTGAAATGAAAAAAAACTTCTCATTTAAAAAAATCAATATATTGTATAATATAATACAATTAATCATGGGGTTGGTGGGGGCGATTGAGTCGGCGGGATCTCTGGAGGCTGTTGAAAAACCCAAAAATATTAGTAATTTGCAGCTAAATCTACATTAATATAAAGTGTAAAACATACCTTCTCAATTCCGCATATACATGTATGCGGAGCCCCTGTGCCAGCCCTTATAACCCCGCAGAGCCTGCATACATACTACAAGTGCAAAGATTGTTAGAAAATTGGGGACTGTATTAAATGTTAACAAAATTAGGAAAGAAACTACTTACAAATATAAGAACTGGCAGATCCATAACTAAACAAAACAGCCTATTTAAATGATCTTATCCCCACAACTATCACAGCTTCCCGTCGATTGCAAAAAAGGTGAATTCAATACGCTACTGTGTTTAGAAATGCAAGCAAAGTAAAACAGATAATGCCTTAATGAAAACGTTTATATTAATTTTATAAATCAATGCGCTACTGTGTCTTTAGAAATGTAGATAAGGCGTATGCAGCCTTTGGCGGCTAATCACTCATTACGATAATTTTTTTATTAAAGAAATTATGCTACTTAAATAATGTTTCTCCCAGCTACAGGAAGTGGAATTGTTTGTGCGTTATTTGATTTAATTTTCACAAAAATATTGATATTTTTGTTAGTTGATTTTAAATTACTCACAATTAAAACAAAAAGTGATATTTTTGTTAGCTGATTTAAGTTACGCAAAAACTTGGCCATTCTAACTGCATTAAAACAAATCTGTCAATATTTTTGTTAGTTGATTTTAAATTACACACAATTATGATATTTTTTTTTATTTTGATAGTTGTTTTAAGTTACACACAATTAAATAAACTTAGACATGCCAACAGCCGACTAATTTATCGATCTTAACTCATAGTTTTTCGTTAAATTTTATTATATTTATAACGTCATTTATTTTTTTTAATTCATCTACCAATTAGTAGAGCGGGAAGATGGAAAAACAGAAAAAGCCTATTAAAACAAAAGCTCATATAATTAATATTAAAAAAAACACACAAAGTTATATATAATATGTTATAATTAAAACAAAAGCTCATATAATTAATATTAAAAAAAACACACAAAGTTATATATAATATGTTATAATTAAAACAAAAGCTCATATAATTAATAAAAAAATAAACACACAAAGCTTATATATAATATGTTATAATTAAAACAAAAGCTCATATAATTAATATTAAAAAACACACAAAAACTTATATAATATGTTATAATTAATATTTGAAATTACAGCATCCCTGAGAAAAAAACAAGGAAAAAGTTAGATAAATATTATTGCTCAATACATTAAATCAGGCATGCTTAACACTCACCGCGTTAAGGGCGTGTGTTAGGGCTTGATGGTGACGCAACCTCCCCGCGGTGGCGGCGGCAGGACGTGCACGGACATGTCCGGGAGATCCGTTGAAAGAACTGCATTATACAATAGAATTAAAAAAAATCTGGTGTGAAACACTCACACAACTTTCTCTTACTCCAGTTCTCAAAATTATAATTGACAAATTTTATAGTTTGTGTACCAAATTTAATGAAATTTGTCGAAAACTGAAAAACTATTCAGTAAAAGCGCACTTCCGGTTTACTGATTTTCTTTACATCCGGAATTTTGGCCAACTAATTAATTTCATTTGGATGACAGAGTTGCCTCATGATACCACTTTAGAGGAAGCTGTAACCCTACCCCTTCCCTAAAGTGCCCTTAAATAAATTTTTCCAGAGAAACGTTTTGTATAAAAGTTGTAGATCTTTGTATGTTTAGTTTATATGTGTAGTTTCAAGAAAATCATCGGGGCCCATTTTTGAGAAAATCGCGAAAAAGTAAAAAATCATATTTAGTAAAGTTAAAACAAAGCACTTCCGGTTTTCCGATTTTGTTCAAACTCGGAATTTCAACAACATATTTAATTCTAATTAACATTTTTTAAATGACCGAATTGTGTAATTATCTGAAATAGCACTTTAGATGGAAACCTAACTCCACCCCTCCCCCCAGGAGGGCCCTTAAATCAATTTTCCCAGAGAAATGTTTCAAATAAAAGTTGTAGCTCCTCATATGTGTAGTTGATATATCAAGTTTAAAGAAAATCCTTGCAGCCATTTTTGAGAAAAACGCAAAAAATAAAAAAGTCAACTAGTAAAGTGGTACTTCCGGCTGAGAAATTTTCGCACAGTCAGATAGCATGGTGATACCTAAAGGGAATATTAAGTTTTTAGTTTTCTACGGCTTTCCGTTTTTGAGCTATGCTGTTCACATACACAGACCATTTGCTAAAACTCACTTTTTGGACTCAAAACGGATATTTCCGGTGAAAACTCGATATCGAAAATTTGACACGATTACAATACTTCCTCTTACTAGGAGTAAGAGAAAGTAAAAAATATTCATTATACATATTTACCATTATAAGCTGCAGCGGACGGCCTCATCCCAAACAGGGCCCCGCAGTGATTGCAGTAATACTACAGAAAATCCCCCAATTTAGTCAAATTGGAAATAACATTAAGATGGTACGAAATACAATTGGTACTTACATCTTGTTACGTCCATCACCATTATATATTGAGGGACAGCATCCACCGAAATGCAACAAAACTTATCACACCACATTCTTTAAGCCAACATCCGCTTACAGATACCGCGCAATGCGGGGAGGGGGTCCAATGCTTAATACTTTTTGCGCATAACCTAATGAAAAATACACCGCCTAATTTAACAAAAAACAAAGTTCAGTTAAGTTCTGTTTTTTATGTAAAGTTATGTTTAAGTATTATGAAAATACATACCTCACTTAACAAAAAAACATAAAGTTCAGTTCTGTTTTAAGTACTGTAAAAAATACATACCTCACTTTGGCTAAATACTTATTTTTTGTATGTACACGCCGCCTCACTTAACAAAAAAAACATAAAGTTAAGTTCTGTTTTTAGGTATTGTAAAAAAAAATACATCTGTGTAAAAAACAATATTTTTTATTTATAATGTGATAACAATTATAATTTTTACATTTAGACCAATATATAATTAAAAAATTCATACCTGCAATGAAATGTCCCTTTATTCACAACTCCGCATTACAATTCCCATATGCAAATGTGCTGACTCCATCAGATTTGATAATCCTTTTTTCGTCTGCAGATGAAAGACTTCGTTTCAGCATTTCAATGGAGTAAACATTATGCTCCATTGATCTAATCGATCTCATCTTGCTTAACATTTGCGTATTGTTGAACAGTACTTTTTTATAATCCTCAAAGCCAATTTTCTTGAGTGTTGATCTTTGAACACCTTTTGCCCTTTTCTTTATATCACCAGCCACATCAATTGCATACATTTTTGGTCTCAAAGCAACAACCTCATTAATTATTTGTGCGTTCACCTCATCTTTGAACTTTCCCAGCACTTTCTTGTTTTTAGTTGAGTAGTTGGGGTGATCGGGAGGATAATCAGATGTGTCAAAGTGTTCCTCCATCTCCTGCATGTCTTTGAAAACATCGTCTGTGTAAATCCCATAGATTAAAGAGTCCGTATCAGTGTATATTAAAGAAGCCGTTCTGGCCCATATTTGTGTAGCATGACGTCATAGTGAAATCCCAAAATGATCGTCTTCGAAATTTCGAGTATGGATAAGCCCACATATGTCGCCTTGTTGAAGAATATCCTGGTTTTTGCCATCTGCACCCCAACTAAATTTTCACCATAAATTGTCCTGTCCAGGAAATTTGGTTTTGCAACCAATTTCATCAGTCTTCTTTCATTATTTACAAGCTCATAGTTCATCCGTTTTCGCACATTTTCCATGGTCTTTCCAAAGTAAGCGTTGTTGTAGAGTTTGTATTGGTTTTTTTCGAAGTTGTTGGTTGCCTTCTTGCGCATATCTGTGTTCAGCTTAATGTAAGGTAGAAGCCATGGGGATTGTTTAAACTGTATTGCTCGGTGAACCTTCACCAATTGTAGCCCATGGTCGAGAGCCTGTTTTAGGGCGATGTAATGTACGACATATCTCTCCCGTTTGCCCAGATGAGGTATTAATTTTTTTATATTTCCATCGCTGTTGGGTGGCACAATTGATTCTGCTAGGAATGGGAGATCGTTGTGGAGGTTGTGAAGATGTTCAGGATATTCTAGATCCACCTCCAATATGTAGCCATATTCAGAATCGTCCGGGATGTCTTGCACTTGTATTTCTCCAGGTCGCTCTGCCCACTTGAAGCCTCCATAAGGTAGAAATCTGCTCTGGGCATCACCATATAAGTTGTTGGCGTCGTAGTACATTATATATGTAGATTCCTGTGATGGGTTGTAATCAGGCATATACTTATTATTTGCTTTTGCATACCTGAGAGATGCTTGGCAGATGCCTCCCCTTATTCCTCGTTCAACCATTAATATCATGTCGTAGTCCAGTAGAAGTTCCAATTTGACGCCAGTTAAACGTAGCATTGCATCCCACGCCATTCCTGGTGCTGTGAAATAATGTGCTGGGTCGAGTTTATGTACGTTCATAGTCACTTGACGGAAGTTTTCAAAAACATCGGCTAGGAGCAATACATCTGTTTTTAGATAAATGTCGCTATATTCTCCCAACGTGGAGCAATTAAATTCGTTCCATACGGTGGTGGCGTGGTTATAATCCTCTTCATCGATGTTGCTGTCTGTTAATTTGTTGTAAAATGCTTCCTTCGGTGGTAAAACGTCGTCGTCCAATCTTTCCCAAGAATTGAGATAGTCATATGGGAATACGCCTTTTCTTAGCACAAGCGGTAGCTGCACTTCATTAAAAAATTTCGCTGTTTCTGTAAAGCTGCTTTTTGGAGGTTGTTGGCCAATAGACTCAGACTCTCAGCTATGAATCTGAATGAATCAATAAAGCGAAATTGCACCCCATTTATGTATTTGGCGAATGAGATGAAATTTTCTTCTGTGTGGGGTATTACATTAATTCTGCCAGGTAGCTTTCCCAATTCCTTTATGATGAATGTGCGTCATATCTGCTCAGATTATGTATGATGACTGGTACGATGCTAGCCCAGCCAGCAACAGGATTTTCAGGTACCGGAGAGGTTACGGTTATGTTCGACACCCGGTCGGACATTGCTTCCACCTCACCAACAAGAGGTGGCGTTTGTCGGTCAGTTCCGCAAGCTGCGGAAAAGCCAACAACTATGCCAAGCAATTTTGGCTTATCTGCGTACGCAGTGCACAGCGAATCAAGAATAAAATGATAGAATTCCTCGGTTTGTGCCGCACTCAGAGAAAAACCATTAAGCGCAAAGCTCATGGTCGTAATCTTCTTAGCAACTAAGAAGGATTGTAAAAGACTTTCAAGGAAAGTCGTAACCTCGGGACCTTCATTTCCCAAAACGACGTACAAACGCCGTAAGCGGTTTGCGAACGTGCCAACACTTGGCATTGGTGAATATAGGAAGTTATGCACTTAGGCCAAAACTTTGAAGTGCATTGTGTTCTGGTATCTTTATTAAATTCAACTTTTTTTTTTTTAAATATTTAATTCACAATTTTGAAGATAAGAAGTGCTTATGTGAACAGTGAGGTTTTTTTATTGCGCTAGCCTTAGGGCTGTGCGAATAATTGAATAAACTATGAATGGAAACACTTCAAATTCAAACCGGTTAAAACAAGCAGCTGATCTCCAGAGCTCATCAGCCGAAATCGACGGTGGTTTCACTGAAAAACCTAAGAGAAAATATGTTTCACCTGGAAACAGTCCTCTACTTAAGAACATCTACTTAGTTACCAAGAAATTCTACATGATATTAAAAAAGTTGTCAAAAATGAGTTTGAAGTTAAACAAAATCGAAATTCGTTAAAAATTTCTACAACAGATATAACTGATTTCCGTAATTTAACTAAATACTATGATAATAATAAAGTTAATTATTATACGTACAAATCTCCAGACAAAAATGATAACTTACTTCTAATTATTAGAGGCATTCCATACTCAATAACTGATGAAGAGCTATCAGAATCATTAAAAGAACATAATATACCAGTTAAACATTTAATGAGGTTAAAAAACAGAAATAAACAACCAACAACTCTTTATTGTTTAACAACTGATAAATCTGAACAAGGAAAAAAGGCGTTACAATTAAATCATTTATTAAGCCTGAAAGTAACAGTAGAACCAAAAATTGAGGTTTGTTTTAAACAATGTATTGATTTAATAAACATTAATCTTGATAAATACTGGTGGTGATCCTCTTGATGGCGAGAGTAATCTTAGTTTTTCTACCAAGGTTGTAAACGTCCTCTTGAGGGAGAGTGAGAGTTTAGCTTATACTTATGTGGGCTAAGTATGTGGGATTGCTAGCGCGCTAGTGCCGGTGGTCCTTATCGAACTCGCTCGCGGCTGGCTAGTGCAGCTCCTTATATATGTTTTTCCCGTGGTAAGGGTGTAGGTTGTCTGTTGCTGCTAGTAAGAGTTAACGAACGGGAGAGTTGGGGAGGGGATTGACGGGAACTACTCATACAGATGAGCCTTGGTTTCAGAAACAATGTGATTATTTATATATAGCAAGATATCTTATTCTAGAAATTAAATTTATGAGTAAATTCTTTACCTCTGAGGCTATGGGTTCTATCCAAAATTACAAATCTAATGAAATAGTTTGTTGCTCTTTTATTTATTGGCTGCATTTCGTAATGTTGTTTAGTGGGGTTGAGAATAATTGAACCAGATTTACAGCCAGTTATTTCTTATATTTTTCTATTTGCGATTACATTCGTCAAATGTCGTTCTACTTTTACGTTTCGGCAAAATTTTTTGCCATTTTCAATAAGCTTTGTATTTCTACAATGTCTGCAAATTGATTTAAAAATATATTAAACAGATGTAAGTAATTATGGTATACATATTGTGAACTGTACAATGAAAAATTATATTTATCCACAAATGAAGCTTACCTTAATTGTAAAATTGCTGATTAAAATGAAATACACTGCGTATACACTCTGATAGTGTTTCGTTGTGTTAAAGAGGTTTGTTTAGGAGATTGTTGCAGAAATTAATTTTTAATTTTCTTTAAGATTGTTTTAAATGATTTGTCCTTTTTTTAGGTTTCTTTATCCATTTTGGAGATTTTGCAATATATTATCAGTTGAGTGATGTTTGTGGATGATTTTTTGGATTTGATGCACGTGCTGGGGTTTGAAACATTCTATTTTAGCTGAGTTTTCGCAAATTTGTGGCTGTTTTTTGTTGGTATCTGTGATAATAGAAAAAATTAGATTTTATGTAGATTTGAGTATGATATCTTTAAATTATAGTGTGAAAATTTCTAATTTTAACTTACATTGTTGAGTTTGGACCCTAGTAGGCAGCCATTTTTTTGGGTAACTGATATTTATTGTGGAGGGGGGCGAAAAGTTGGGAAATTGTATATTAAATAAAAATCTTCATTATATATTTCTTTTAGATTTTTATTGTGTTTATGTATATTTTTATTGTTTGAAATTGCTGTTTTTTGTGACGCGTTTTTTTTATGTAAAGGATATTTAAGTTAAGTGGAAAAGAAAAAGTAACTCTTGTTGGCTGTGGATGGTAGAGAGAGGTGAAGATTCTAGGTTATACTGTAGCAGGTATGATTATGTTAGTAAATTTATATGTATGGATAGATTTGAATATTTATTAACTTGTGCATATTCTTTTCTGTCATTGATTAAGTTATTTCTTTCTAAATAGATATGTATTGATTCTAAAAGTTTTCGTTTGTTTGAATTTTTTTCAGTGTCTATGATTTTTGGATTATTGAAATCAAAGTTGTGTTTTGTTAATTTGTGATGTTTTGATAAAGCTGTTTCTGAGCTATGGTTGTGTTTTAATGATTGTTTGTGTTGTTCTATTCTGTATTTGAGTTTATTTTTGTGTGTCCCAAATAATATAAACCACACTCACATTGAAGAGAGTATACTGATTCTTTTTTGTTGGAGGTAACTATCCTGTCTTTGTGGTTTGGTGTGTGCAAGTTAATTTTATTTATGGTTTTATAAGCAAGCTGTATTTCTATTAGATTATATTCTTTAAGTATGTGTTTCACTGCCAGAACTAGTAGTAAGTTTACTACTAGATGCGGATTTTGGCGTATCTTTCTTTCTGCCTTTAAATCCTGTCGTTGATGTGGTTTTACTCTTCTTCTTTGGTTCAATGAAGAAGTCCTTTTCAACGAATGTTTCCCAGCCAGTGGGATATTGTATATGAGGATCGCATGAATACTTCCCTGCGAAACTCTCCATATATTTGCGTGACCAATGTGGCCACAATCCCTTATGTTCAGGGATTACTGATCCAGGGTGTGCTCTGCACATGGGGTTGGTTTTATAACCCGAAAGGCTCTTCTGCATAATTCGCAGGCGGTTCTTGTGCGTGAACACATTTTATAACCCTTAAATGTGGGAATCAATTTCCGCAGCCTTACTATGGACTGGGTATTATCAACATAGTCCATAGTTTCGACCCTGGCACGTTTTCTCTCAGGTTGAGAGGCCACGCTTGAGTAGGATCTAAGTTCGCACTCCGCCTGTTTAACTTACTTAGCCCAGCCAGCAACAGGATTTTCAGGTACCGGAGAGGTTACGGTTATGTTCGACACCCGGTCGGACATTGCTTCCACCTCACCAACAAGAGGTGGCGTTTGTCGGTCAGTTCCGCAAGCTGCGGAAAAGCCAACAACTATGCCAAGCAATTTTGGCTTATCTGCGTACGCAGTGCACAGCGAATCAAGAATAAAATGATAGAATTCCTCGGTTTGTGCCGCACTCAGAGAAAAACCATTAAGCGCAAAGCTCATGGTCGTAATCTTCTTAGCAACTAAGAAGGATTGTAAAAGACTTTCAAGGAAAGTAGTAACTTCGGGACCTTCATTTCCCAAAACGACGTACAAACGCCGTAAGCGGTTTGCGAACGTGCCAACACTTGGCATTGGTGAATATAGTAAGTTATGCACTTAGGCCAAATCTTTGAAGTGCATTGTGTTCTGGTATCTTTATTAAATTCAACTTTTTTTTTTTTTTAAATATTTAATTCACAATTTTGAAGATAAGAAGTGCTTATGTGAACAGTGTGGTTTTTTTATTGAGCTAGCCTTAGGGCTGTGCGAATAATTGAATAAACTATGAATGGAAACACTTCAAATTCAAACCGGTTAAAACAAGCAGCTGATCTCCAGAGCTCATCAGCCGAAATCGACGGTGGTTTCACTGAAAAACCTAAGAGAAAATATGTTTCACCTGGAAACAGTCCTCCTAAAGGTAAAAAATACTGCTTAAATTACTCTATTATACCATTAAGTAATAGATTCTCACCTCTTCCTCAAGATGAAGATAATACAAATTCTAACTCAGAAATCCAAGCTCTGGCCCAAAAAGTAAATATACCCCCAATATTCATACAAAGTTCAGCTGAACATCTACTTAGTTACCAAGAAATTCTACATGATATTAAAAAAGTTGTCAAAAATGAGTTTGAAGTTAAACAAAATCGAAATTCGTTAAAAATTTCTACAACAGATATAACTGATTTCCGTAATTTAACTAAATACTATGATAATAATAAAGTTAATTATTATACGTACAAATCTCCAGACAAAAATGATAACTTACTTCTAATTATTAGAGGTATTCCTTACTCAATAACTGATGAAGAGCTATCAGAATCTTTAAAAGAACATAATATACCAGTTAAACATTTAATGAGGTTAAAAAACAGAAATAAACAACCAACAACTCTTTATTGTTTAACAACTGATAAATCTGAACAAGGAAAAAAGGCGTTACAATTAAATCATTTATTAACCCTGAAAGTAACAGTAGAACCAAAAATTAAAACAAATTTTTCTGCAGATACAAGATTGTCGAGTCAGTCGCATGTTTGGCACATGTCACTTCTCGGTTTTCCAAAAGGGTAGTTGCATTTCGTAATAAAATGGCGACAGAAAAAGCCATATGTTACTTGAGTTTTATTTGTTTGCACTTTTGTTTATTTTGCATTGCAATGTAAATGTCATGTTCGTATTTTTCAAGGTACTTTATGCATTTTTGGCAAATTTAATTCGGGGGACAAATAACATTTATTTTCGTTTTTGTTGCGGCTGTAGTGAGACGATCTCTTTGGATTATGATGATTAGATTAGATGAGATGGATTTGATGGATTATGCCTTCATTGGGGCGATTTCTGTGTTTACCTCGCATATCCTTTGGGGACAGGAACATTATCTTGCAAGTGTTTGATAATAAGCTCGAGTCTTTTCTTACTCACAACATATAATAAACAGAAAGCCTTTTTGCAAACTCTTATTTCGGTTGAGGCGATTTTTATTTTGTAAGTACAAGCGCAAGTCCGTTTAAACCCTCCATCGACCTTAGGTCTCTCTCTTGTAACTTTTTTTTACACTTATTTGTCCTCCAATAAAATCTCCTAGTTTTCTTTGTCACCAATAGTATTAAATGTTGTTAAAAGTTGTAGTTTAGCAGGATCGTCAAAGTTTTTAAAACATTTAAACTTGCACTTACAGTCCTTGACCGTTTTTTTTTTTTCTCTCATACATTTGTTCTTTTTTTGTATCCCTGTGTAAGATTTCTCTTCAGCCCTTCTTTTCTTTTCTACATTATGTTTACATTTATCTTCGCTTTTTGCATATTTCAATTATAACGTTTTCCCAAACTAGCTACTACTGCAACTAGTTGCTAAGTGGGTTCGGTTTAGATAAAACACACTAAACTTTTAACAACACTAATTTATTGTTCAACACATAAATTACAAATAAAACACTTAAATATACTGTATGAACTAACAAAAGTTCTCTCAGTTCATTTTTTATTCACTTTCAACAGGCGCGCGCTCCATTTGTGACAAGACTGACTCATCTCCTGTTTATACCACTGAAGTAGGTTCTGGAAGCTTCTCGAACATTTAGGTCGCAGTAGCCCGTGGGAGACCGCTGTAGAAGAATCTAGAAGCGCTAGCGCTTCCCAGCGGCCAAGAGGAGAAATTTAGGTGCGCGCTTCTTCTCCATAGATGGCACTAGTGGCTGCGTTACAATAGTTATAACTTGCTGAACAGAACTATACTGTAGTTGTAGTTATGCGTTTAGAGTGTGGCTGAGGGGGGTTCCTATTTAGAGGGAAAAAAACACTTTGAGGTTTGTTTTAAACAATGTATTGATTTAATAAACATTAATCTTGATAAATACTGGTGGTGATCCTCTTGATGGCGAGAGTAATCTTAGTTTTTCTACCAAGGTTGTAAACGTCCTCTTGAGGGAGAGTGAGAGTTTAGCTTATACTTATGTGGGCTAAGTATGTGGGATTGCTAGCGCGCTAGTGCCGGTGGTCCTTATCGAACTCGCTCGCGGCTGGCTAGTGCAGCTCCTTATATATGTTTTTCCCGTGGTAAGGGTGTAGGTTGTCTGTTGCTGCTAGTAAGAGTTAACGAACGGGAGAGTTGGGGAGGGGATTGACGGGAACTACTCATACAGATGAGCCTTGGTTTCAGAAACAATGTGATTATTTATATATAGCAAGATATCTTATTCTAGAAATTAAATTTATGAGTAAATTCTTTACCTCTGAGGCTATGGGTTCTATCTAAAATTACAAATCTAATGAAATAGTTTGTTGCTCTTTTATTTATTGGCTGCATTTCGTAATGTTGTTTAGTGGGGTTGAGAATAATTGAACCAGATTTACAGCCAGTTATTTCTTATATTTTTCTATTTGCGATTACATTCGTCAAATGTCGTTCTACTTTTACGTTTCGGCAAAATTTTTTGCCATTTTCAAAAAGCTTTGTATTTCTACAATGTCTGCAAATTGATTTAAAAATATATTAAACAGATGTAAGTAATTATGGTATACATATTGTGAACTGTACAATGAAAAATTATATTTATCCACAAATGAAGCTTACCTTAATTGTAAAATTGCTGATTAAAATGAAATAAACTGCGTATACACTCTGATAGTGTTTCGTTGTGTTAAAGAGGTTTGTTTAGGAGATTGTTGCAGAAATTAATTTTTAATTTTCTTTAAGATTGTTTTAAATGATTTGTCCTTTTTTTAGGTTTCTTTATACATTTTGGAGATTTTGCAATATATTATCAGTTGAGTGATGTTTGTGGATGATTTTTTGGATTTGATGCACGTGCTGGGGTTTGAAACATTCTATTTTAGCTGAGTTTTCGCAAATTTGGGGCTGTTTTTTGTTGGTATCTGTGATAATAGAAATAATTAGATTTTATGTAGATTTGAGTATGATATGTTTAAATTATAGTGTGAAAATTTCTAATTTTAACTTACATTGTTGAGTTTGGACCCTAGTAGGCAGCCATTTTTTTGGGTAACTGATATTTATTGCGGAGGGGGGCGAAAAGTTGGGAAATTGTATATTAAATAAAAATCTTCATTATATATTTCTTTTAGATTTTTATTGTGTTTATGTATATTTTTATTGTTTGAAATTGCTGTTTTTTGTGACGCGTTTTTTTATGTAAAGGATATTTAAGTTAAGTGGAAAAGAAAAAGTAAATCTTGTTGGCTGTGGATGGTAGAGAGAGGTGAAGATTCTAGGTTATACTGTAGCAGGTATGATTATGTTAGTAAATTTATATGTATGGATAGATTTGAATATTTATTAACTTGTGCATATTCTTTTCTGTCATTGATTAAGTTATTTCTTTCTAAATAGATATGTATTGATTCTAAAAGTTTTCGTTTGTTTGAATTTTTTTCAGTGTCTATGATTTTTGGATTATTGAAATCAAAGTTGTGTTTTGTTAATTTGTGATGTTTTGATAAAGCTGTTTCTGAGCTATGGTTGTGTTTTAATGATTGTTTGTGTTGTTCTATTCTGTATTTGAGTTTATTTTTTGTGTGTCCCAAATAATATAAACCACACTCACATTGAAGAGAGTATACTGATTCTTTTTTGTTGGAGGTAACTATCCTGTCTTTGTGGTTTGGTATGTGCAAGTTAATTTTATTTATGGTTTTATAAGCAAGCTGTATTTCTATTAGATTATATTCTTTAAGTATGTGTTTCACTGCCAGAACTAGTAGTAAGTTTACTACTAGATGCGGATTTTGGCGTATCTTTCTTTCTGCCTTTAAATCCTGTCGTTGATGTGGTTTTACTCTTCTTCTTTTTTTCAATGAAGAAGTCCTTTTCAACGAATGTTTCCCAACCAGTGGGATATTGTATATGAGGATCGCATGAATACTTCCCTGCGAAACTCTCCATATATTTGCGTGACCAATGTGGCCACAATCCCTTATGTTCAGGGATTACTGATCCAGGGTGTGCTCTGCACATGGGGTTGGTTTTATAACCCGAAAGGCTCTTCTGCATAATTCGCAGGCGGTTCTTGTGCGTGAACACATTTTATAACCCTTAAATGTGGGAATCAATTTCCGCAGCCTTACTATGGACTGGGTATTATCAACATAGTCCATAGTTTCGACCCTGGCACGTTTTCTCTCAGGTTGAGAGGCCACGCTTGAGTAGGATCTAAGTTCGCACTCCGCCTGTTCAACTTGCTCAGCCCAGCCAGCAACAGGATTTTCAGGTACCGAGAGGTTACGGTTATGTTCGACACCCGGTCGGACATTGCTTCCACCTCACCAACAAGAGGTGGCGATTGTCGGTCAGTTCCGCAAGCTGCGGAAAAGCCAACAACTATGCCAAGCAATTTTGGCTTATCTGCGTACGCAGTGCACAGCGAATCAAGAATAAAATGATAGAATTCCTCGCTTTGTGCCGCACTCAGAGAAAAACCATTAAGCGCAAAGCTCATGGTCGTAATCTTCTTAGCAACTAAGAAGGATTGTAAAAGACTTTCAAGGAAAGTAGTAACTTCGGGACCTTCATTTCCCAAAACGACGTACAAACGCCGTAAGCGGTTTGCGAACGTGCCAACACTTGGCATTGGTGAATATAGTAAGTTATGCACTTAGGCCAAATCTTTGAAGTGCATTGTGTTCTGGTATCTTTATTAAATTCAACTTTTTTTTTTTTTTAAATATTTAATTCACAATTTTGAAGATAAGAAGTGCTTATGTGAACAGTGTGGTTTTTTTATTGAGCTAGCCTTAGGGCTGTGCGAATAATTGAATAAACTATGAATGGAAACACTTCAAATTCAAACCGGTTAAAACAAGCAGCTGATCTCCAGAGCTCATCAGCCGAAATCGACGGTGGTTTCACTGAAAAACCTAAGAGAAAATATGTTTCACCTGGAAACAGTCCTCCTAAAGGTAAAAAATACTGCTTAAATTACTCTATTATACCATTAAGTAATAGATTCTCACCTCTTCCTCAAGATGAAGATAATACAAATTCTAACTCAGAAATCCAAGCTCTGGCCCAAAAAGTAAATATACCCCCAATATTCATACAAAGTTCAGCTGAACATCTACTTAGTTACCAAGAAATTCTACATGATATTAAAAAAATTATCAAAAATGAGTTCGAAGTTAAACAAAATCGAAATTCGTTAAAAATTTCTACAACAGATATAACTGATTTCCGTAATTTAACTAAATACTATGATAATAATAAAGTTAATTATTATACGTACAAATCTCCGGACAAAAATGATAACTTACTTCTAATTATTAGAGGTATTCCATACTCAATAACTGATGAAGAGCTATCAGAATCTTTAAAAGAACATAATATACCAGTTAAACATTTAATGAGGTTAAAAAACAGAAATAAACAACCAACAACTCTTTATTGTTTAACAACTGATAAATCTGAACAAGGAAAAAAGGCGTTACAATTAAATCATTTATTAAACCTGAAAGTAACAGTAGAACCAAAAATTAAAACAAATGAAATCCCTCAATGTGTACGATGCCAAAGATATGGCCACACAAAAAATTACTGCAAACTTGAACCACGTTGTGTTAAATGTTCTGGTGAACACCTATATTCTGAGTGCACCTATAAAAGATTGCCATCTCCGAAATGTATTAACTGCGGTGAAGCCCACCCGGCAAATTATAAAGGTTGCGCGTATTATCAAATGGTGAAAATACAACGAACAGCTAATAAAGAAATACCGAGTTTTACTGATAACACTAGACGAACTGATATAAATACAAATAAGTCAAATACTGCAGTAAGAGATCCATTACTACAAAGGTCATCACAACAAAGAAGTTTTGCATCAGTTACAAAAGAATTTTCTACCAACATACATACAAACACTCAATATGATAACTTTAATTTTAATGATATTATTGCATCGTTTACTAAAGCTATTATTGCAGCTATTAAACCGATTATTCCGCGCATCAGCTCATTTATAATTGAATGTTTTAGCCAGGCATTCACACATAATAAAATATGAATATTTGACCGAATTTTTCAATGCTAAAAATTGTAAACTGGAATGCAAACGGTTTACAAATTAAACGTAATACACTAATAGACTTTTTAAATAGATATGACATAGACATTGCCTGTATTTCTGAGACACATTTTAATAAAAATGATAAATTTAAGATTCCAAATTACACTGTTTATAGGAATGATAGAATTGCACGAATAGCATCTGGCGGTGTGGCAATCATAACTAAAAGAAATATTTCTCATAATGAACTCTTATTACCTAGCATGCAAAAAATAGAAGCAGTGGCTATCAATGTAAATCTATTTCCAAATAGCCAAACCACTATTATGTCGGCGTATTTACCACCGAACTGTCGCTTATTAGAAGAAGAT
>JAAEAF010000526.1:0-16823 GCA_011037195.1 Triatoma infestans
CACGAACTGCACAATGATTTCCCCCTTCTGCCGGAGAATATGGTGCCTCCTGGAGGGACTAATAAGAAATTATTAGCTCCATTATCTAGCAGGGAGGGTCCACTTCGTCAACTTGAAACAGGCCATGGGCCTTGGTCTCCGATTAGTACGCATACATCGAGCGCTACGCTTCAGGCAGTCCCGCTGGCTAAGTTCTTACATCGACCTCAACACTCAAATGAGACAACAAGCGACGAACGATTTCGACAAAGACTTCTACAAACTTATGAACAATGCCGTCTTTGGAAAGTTCATGGAAGACGTCCGGAAAAGAATGAAGATAGAACTGGTTACAAACGAACGGAGATTACGGAAACTAATTGCCAAACCGACTTTCAAGGACAGGACGATTTATACTGAGACACTGGTTGCCGTACATCTGGACTATGAACAGATCACAATGAATAAACCTATTTATGTAGGAATGGCCATTTTAGATCTGTCAAAAGTCCGGATGTACGACTTCCATTACAACACAATGCTTATTTTGCCCAACCCGTCTAAACCAAACCTTTGGCTAATTGTGATCAAGATATATACTAGAGATGATGCAATAATGTATTGCAAACTATAATAGTACAAATAGGAGAATTTGATGTGATAGGGGACCGGAAATTCTAGTGATTGACCTGTATATCTTACTGAACTTAATAGCAAAATAAAATACTTAAAAAATTGCATTGGTTAGGAAAGATGGCGTCAGATTTTTAACCTTTCTAGAAACTCAATTTTTTATGAGATATTGAGGCGGTGCAATTAAATTTTTCATGAATTCATTATATTAATAAGGTTAATCTGCAAGTTTTTTTTTTTTTGTTTTCATGCACACTGTTCGCAATGTAGGAGGGAAACAGCCCTTTGGATACATTCATTTGTACGTTACTTCCTTAATTTTGTACTACAAGTTTATGTTCACAATTACTTTTCTCCTACTTTTTCATACATGGACTTCAAGATTGTACTAATTGTAAAGTTTGTCCGATCTCATTTAATGTTAGCCAAACTTAATAGAGCAAATTGGTCATTTAGAGAGACACAGCTGATACAATTTTTACCAGAAAGAGTGCATTTGGCCCAATTTTATGTCAGAAAATTATAATGAATGTTAAGCAGGAGCTGATTCTTGTTAGAAGTAGACAAGATGAAAACTCTTACATGACTATTAGGCAATCGCCCAATGACGGTCAGCCGGATAGAGTTTTGGAAAAATGTAAAATTGAATTGTTAAATGTTTCCTGGAAGATACCTTATGTTACAGTAAATGAACATCAGAGATTGGCTCTCATGCGTCATCTAAAATCAGAAAAGGTATTTTCACTTGGGTTTAGAAATTGGGAACTTTACGACTATCCTTTGTTGCCGGCAACTAAACGACATATTTGGTCGGTAAAAACTACAAGTCAGTTGGAAAAACCGCGCTATATAATCTTAGCTTTTCAAACAAATAGATCTAATAATTCTGAAAAAGATTCCAGCCAGTTTGATCACTGTAACTTATCAAATGTGAAACTTTTTTAAACTGTAAATCTTATCCGTATGATGATTTGAATATTGATTTTGAGTCCAATAGGTATGCCCTGCTTTATCATATGTACACTTCTTTCCAGACATCATATTATGGTGAATATACACAACCTTTGTCTTGTTTAGTAAACTTTAAAGAGAAATCACCATTGGTTATAATTGATTGTTCCAAACAGTCTGAATCGATCAAAAGTGGCCCGGTTGATGTAAGGTTAGAATTTGAATCTAAAAGAAATTTCCCTGCTCAGACTACAGCTTTTTGTCTTATTATACACGATAGAGTTGTCGAGTATAACCCGTTGACAGGTATAGTTCGACGTTTGGTATAAAAGGAGGAGAAACTTTTGCTTAGTGTTCAGTATGGCTTCGGCAGGTGTAGTGATAGCAGACTTCCAGTGCTTTGTCGATAGCCTGGGAAGTTTCATTATTAAAGAATTTTCTCTTTATGACCATGCATTCAAGTCGTCAAGACATTGGATATTTAAACCACCAAAACAATATAAACAAAATGATAAAAGTAAAAGAACAAACTACTGGCTAAAAAATTACTATCATAAAATTAAATGGAAATATGGGGAGGTTGAATATGAACTTATTAGAGATATTTTCAAGTTTATTGATTGCAAATATAAATTTGTTTTCGTTAAGGGTCTAGAAAAGAAAAGATTTCTATTACAACATTTATACAGTTGTTTTGTAGTAAACTTGGAAGATTTTGGTTGCCCAAAAATTGATTCACTTATCATAGATGAGAAAGGCAGCCATTGCATTATGCATAATAATTCTAAAGAGAAATGTACTCAGTATCGAACAGAGGCTTTAAGTACATGGCTAAATTTAAATTGGACTGATTTTGGAGATTTGTTATGAATGTTGGGCCAATGGCGAGGTGGAAACACCCACCCCTAAGCCCTGAATGTTGGATCACTGGCGAGGTGGAAACACTCCTAAATCTTGAGTGTGTAAATGAAAGAAAATTAGATTTCCAATCAATCCAACTTAAAATATTTCTCTTAGCATAGAAACAATATTATTCTTTTGAAATGTTTTCTTTCTTTGCCCTAAACGAAAACTGTATTGAACTTTGTATGTAATTTGAAGATAAATTTTATGTTTAGAAGGTTCAATTTTTTATTTATATTTTCAAAGTTTTCTATTTTTTTGTACATAAATTGAAGATAATTTTTTGTTTACTTTTTCGTATGTTTATATTGTATAAAAAAAATAAAATAAAAAAAAATAAAAATAACCTCTTCGATGTACCTCCACCTTGACGAGGTGAAGAGGCTTAAGGCAAAATACGCCGAACTAAGAGAGGTACATGCAAGTTCCGACATGTTTGACTTGACAGAATAGGTTACGATATGCTGTTGGACAGGTTCTGGCATGCTTAGTTTAACAGGAAAACAAAATATAGGGTATCGATCATGTAGAAACAGGTTCTTTTTCATTTATGATGCAAGATTTGGGCGGGAAGGGGATACAACTCTCAATTCTATTGGTTAGTTAAAGTGACATCATAGGGTGGGGAGAATATCTATATAAAGGCGAAGCTCTACTGCTCTTCATTAGTTCATTATTATAACTTGTGTTGTGCACATCTTAAGATGGAATTCCAAAAAGTGCTGAGTGAGCTAAATGAGAAACGGACTTTTTGTCCTCTGACAGAACTTGTTGTTGGTGAGCCATACATTATTGTCCAAATTGAAAGGGTTAAAACCAAGTATGGAGATAGAATTGTAGCTTGTTTGGCGAAGAGTGATGGCGATGAGCTGAAAATATTTTTACCGCAGCGATTTGAATTGTCATTGGAGTTTATCGACCGCTACAATAACGATGATACAGAATCTGTTTCATTAGTTTACTTGGGTATGAAGGGAAGACGACATGACTTACGTTTCATTTAAACTGTGTTTTGAATGTTGGGTCAATGGCGTGGTGGAAACACCCCTAAACCCTAAATGAAGTCACTGGCGTGGTGGAAACACCTCCAAACTTTGAATGGCATGTCTGAATGTCTGAACATTTTTTTTGTTTTATAATATTGTGGAAAGTTCTTTTATTTATTTTGAGAAAATTCTTTTAGTTTGTCATTAAAGATTACTTCATTTTTTCTGTTTCAATTTCATTGTATTTGTAACTATTAAATAAAAAAAAATAAAAAAAAAAAACCTTTTCGGTGTACCTTTACCTTGACGCGGTGAAGAGGCTTAAGGCATAATGCCGAACTAAAAAAGGTACAAATCTAATATTTCTCCAGGTTTGGACAATTGTAAGAAGAATATTGATATGAACAAGTTAAGGACATGTCCTGCTGCAAAATGTCTTTTATTCCTAGATTAAGTATAATTACTTCATATGTAAAACTGTAAATAATGTATGTAATACATTAAATAAATAATACAATAACTCAAGTATGACTCACTATTTATTTTCCCATATTTTAACAAGAGTAAGAGGTAAGTTGATACGAACATGTTGAGCGATATCTGATGAGAATGACGTCACCTACCCTGTGTGTTAAGTGAAACGCGCACGGTGGAACTTGCAAAATGTTATTCATACTGAACAAGCTCAAAGTCCAATTTAATAAATCAATACGGTGAGATATATTTTTTTTTTGTTGCGCACGGTAGAACAGGCAAAATGTTATATATATACTGAACAAGTTAAAAGTCCACTTTAATAAATGAATATGTTGAGACATTTTCTGCTGCACGTTTGTACAATTCATTTTGTTCGATGTTTTAGCAAGAGTAAGAAATAAATTAAAATGAACATGTTGAGACATGTCATGTTGCACGGTATGACGCAATACGTACAAATCTAGTATTTTATTTTTTTCGATGTTTTAGCAAGAGTAAGAAATAAATTAAAATGAACATGTTGAGACATGTCATGTGGCACGGTATGACACAATACGTACAAATCTAGTATTTTATTTTGTTCGATGTTTTAGCAAGAATAAGAAATAAATTAAAATGAACATGTTGAGACATGTCATGTTGCACGGTATGACACAATACGTACAAATCTAGTATTTTATTTTTTTCGATGTTTTAGCAAGAGTAAGAAATAAATTAAAATGAACATGTTGAGACATGTCATGTGGCACGGTATGACGCAATACGTACAAATCTAGTATTTTTCCAAGTTTTGGCGAGAATATGAAATAGACAGGCTTTAACATGCTCAGTATAATAGAATTAAGTTTAGCAGTGGAGTGACATCATCAAATATGTTTTATTATGTACCTGTCAGAACAAAAATGTCGGTTTCAGTTCGGTTATCTTCGGCAATGTTCGGCTAGCACCTAGAAGGCTTTTGCGCGTGCGCAGAATTGATGTAAATAAGGGCTCAAAATTTGTTTAGCTGCGGTGTGACGTCTTACACGGTAGTACATTTATAACTCACCAGAATGCGCATTTGAGAAGACCTTAATGACGTCACATAGACGCCATCTTGCTTTATAGAAGGGGAATGACGCAATACGTACAAATCTAGTATTTTATTTTTTTCGATGTTTTAGCAAGAGTAAGAAATAAATTAAAATGAACATGTTGAGACATGTCATGTTGCACCGAACAGGCAAGAAAGGTAATGAGTACAAAGTTTTATTTTTAAATAATAGGATTAAATATTACTAAACATGTTAATAAGACCTGTGCTAACATGTCCGAACAGGCAAGAAAGGTAATGAGTACAAAGTTTTAAATAATAGGATTAAATATTAATAAATCATTTCCTGGATGACTCAGTGTAGTTTCTTTGTATTTTTCTTAATAAGTAACTAACATGTCCGAACAGGCAAGATATATGTTGTTTTGATTACAAAGTTCAATAAACAAAAGAATACAAAGTGATTAAGGTCAGAATAGATATATAAATTTTATTAGTACAAAGTTTAATTTCAAAAGGTGATGCAATAACTGGTAGAAGTAATAGATAGTGTTTTTCTTATTAATAAATTTTATTTATAAGATCGATATTAATCAATATGAATAATCGATATTTGCAATCGTTATAATGCGATTGACAGTGGTAACACTATAGGTTGTGTGACCTTATCTGAACAGAAATTGTCTAGAAGGCAGTGGTAATAAATATATACATTTTTAATCTATAAGGCGGTGGCAATGCTATTGGCTGTGACGTCACACGAATAATATATTGAAAAGGCAGTGGTTTTGTTTGTTTTTTATTAATAAATTATACTCATAAAATCGATATTATTTGATAAGGATAATCGATATTTGCAATTGATATATTGCGATTGGTAATGGTACACTATAGGCTGTGAGACTTTATCTGAATGGGGGATTTGTCTAGAAGGCAGTGGTAATAAATAAGGCACTAGCAATGCTATTGGCTGTGACGTCACACGAATAATATATTGCAAAGGCAGTGGTTTTGTTATACAATATAATAAAATCGATATTTCTAATCTATAAGGCAACGGCAGATACAGTGCGCATGCCCCATCTAGCAATGACGTCATAGGAGTGGGGATAAACGTTACAATAGCAGATTGTTTTGCGAGATCCAGTTCAGTTGTGTGTAAGTGCGCGTCGTGTTAATATCAGCAGCAGCTGGGAGCTGGAAGGGGTAAGTCAATCTTTTTATTATTTTGATTGTGTGGTGAAAGTTAGATGTCACTCCGCCATATTGTGTTTTATGTTTTTGCGAATTTCTTTATTATTATTATGTGTGACAGTTGAATGCATCTCCGCCATATTCTTTTTATTTTATTTAATATTTTCGTGAGTGGATTGAGCGGAAATAAAATTATGATAGTGCGGACGTTAAGTGTACGTTGAAAATTATAGCTATCGAGAGGACCATTGTGGCCGAGTGGTTAGGGTGATGCGACTTCCAACCTATAGATTGTAGGATCGAATCGCAGGTAAGACAAGTTTTTTCACATAAAATAAAAATAAATACCCCTCCAGCCTAGAGTCAGGAGAGGGGTGGTGTGTTACGGTTCCGCCATCTTGTTATGGGGATGGAGGTGGAAAGAAAATGGAGTCATCGGATAGGATGATACATTCAGGAGTGGGGGTAATAGATTGGATGCTAGGTTAAGGAGTGGGGAGGGGAGAAAATCCGGCCATCGGATTGGACGATAAGTTAAAGGGTAGGGGCGGAAAGAAAATGGAGTCATCGATATGGGTGATATGTTAAGGGGAGGGGATAAGTGGGCGAGGCTAAAGTGCTCGTCGAGTTCGATGATTGTCAGTGGGAGGGGTGGGGAGGGGGCTGGCTCAAGTGCTCGTCCAGTTCGATGATTGGTGTTTGGAATAGGGGTGGGGGTAAATAGGCGTGGCCTAAGTGCTCGTCCAGTTCGATGATTGGTGTTTGGAATAGAGGTGGGGGTAAGTGGGTGTCATCCAGTTCGATGATTGGTCAGTGGGAGAGGGGTGGGGTAAGTGGGCGTGGCCTAAGTGCTCGTCGAGTTCGATGATGGAAGTGGGGGGGGTAAGTGGGCGTGGCTTAGGAGGGGAGGGAGGGGGTGGAGAAGACCGGGAGTGGGGGATGGGGATGAGGGGTGGGGTGGGAAGGTGGAGATGGTGGAGGGGTGGGGTTGGGCAGGAGTGGGGGTGGCCGCCATTTTGAAAAAAAAGTGTGCCAGCTCGCCCAAAACCTATCTACTCCAACTCTTCTTTTGATAGAGTATTCTTATTAAAATACTTCAGTCTGAATTCTGTAAGACAGGGACATTCCGCAATAAAATGGTATAAATTTTCAATCACTGACATACTGCACAAAGAACACAGATGCCTGGAAGGCTCCCTAAGTAAGCTACTATTTAGGTATATCAACTCCCCCCTGGCCTTAATTACCCAACTGATATAATGCATTGGCAATTCATCGTTCATGTAATCAATATCAAAATTTAATTCTTTATAAATTCTCCCTGATGGCGAACTTAACGCTCTTAAAATACAATCCTGCCTGAAAGAACGAACTAATGCAGCTTGAATAAGTTTTATGTGAGAAGACCACAAATCTATGTTATTTAAATTAAAACTTATTTCCAATTCACAGTTAGAGATAATATTATTTAATTCCTTAAACCAGAGCATATTGCGTTTAATGATTTCTTGAGTGACTAACTTAGGGTATCTATGATCGGGATATTTCATAGTTTTAAGTATATAATTTAGATGAAGTTGTAGTGTGTATGCATAAGGTGAAGTAAACTTTGATTCTAAAAAAATTAAATAGGCTGGTGTGTAAGGAGGTAAATGAAACAATTTTTTTATGAAAAAACACTGAAATCTACTTAATTCTCCAAATTGCTTATATCCCCAGGTTTGCGCGCTGTAACATATTATGGCTCTTGATACTGAATAAAAAAGTTTAACTTTAGAGGAAAACGGAATTCGGTTATTATTAATGAAGAGACCCCAGACCGAGTTTAGACCAGCTTTAGCCTTGGATAGTCTTTCCTGGAAATGTTTTTTGTAAGAAAGAGTTGGCGTTAAGGTTAATCCCAAGTATTTGTAGCTATTTACAGTTTCTATTCTACATCCATCCAAATACCACTTTTCGTTTTTAGCGGGTCGACCTCCGTTTCTGAAAACCATAATGTTGGATTTTTTCATATTTATTTTCAGGTTCCAAACCTTGCAGTATTCGGAAAACGATTTAATCATTTTTTGCATATTGTACGCATTTGAGGCCAGAAATACCAAGTCATCTGCGTATGCAAGGAGCTTTATCTTTACGTTATTCAACTTAATTCCACCATCTTCTAAATAATCTTCTAAATCATTTATAAATAACGAGAATAAAAGCGGACTTAACAGGTTTCCCTGTTTAACACCCATCTCAATTTGGAAGGAATTTGATAAACCATTTTTACACCAGACCGAGCTATTGGTATTATCCAGTAAATTTTTAATAACATTTACAAATTTTGATGATAAACCCAAATGATGTAATTTGAAAATAAGAGACCATCTATCTATGCGGTCAAAGGCCGCGGACAAATCGACGAAGAAAGCGTATATCTTACTCCTTTTTTTACTTAATGCCATCTCTGTTAAACTAGTAAGGGTATAAATATTGTCGAAAGTACTGTAATTTCTTCGGAACCCAGCTTGAGATTCTTTTAATATATTCTCATCAGTAACCCAACTATACAGTCTGTTTAACAAAAGTCCTGAGTAAATTTTGCCTACTACATTTTCACAAGAAATTCCCCTGTAATTATTCGGGTCATTTGGGTTATCTTTTTTATGCAGAGGAAATATAATAGCCTCTTTAAAACAAGTGGGAGCTTTACATTTATTAAAGACTGCATTAAAGACTTCTAACAAACAAGAAATAAATTTCTCTGGAGCATACTTGTAAAATTCGTACGAAATTCGATCGACACCAGGTGCTTTATTATTTTTAGAATTTTTTAAAACAAACATTAATTCTTCCAAAGTGAAATTTTTATCCAAATTATTATTTATGATCATTGGTTCAACATATGATATTCTGGAGGATAACAAAGGTGGATTATAAAGTGCTCTAAAATATTCCACCCAATCTTTAACTAATATCGTTCTACCCACAATGGGTTTAATCTTTTTAAAATTTCTTACTAATTCCCAGAAGTTTTTTGCATCCTTTACCTGTGCGAATTCAGAAATTAGATTATTGTAATAAGTTTTAGCCTTACTCTTACAAACCTCTCTATATTTACAATTAGAAGCAATATACTCTAATTTATCCTGTGGCCTGTTCCATTTTCTGAATATATTTAATAAATAAAAAGATTTTTTTCTTAAATTTAAACACTCCTTATCGTACCATTTTTCCCTTTCCTTCTGAGCAGAATCGTAATAACTTTTATTAGATACCTCATTAATAATATTAACCAAATAATTCACTTGCTCATCTGTGTCAATCTTTGACCAACTATTACAATTGTCTAGCATTTTATTAATTTTAAACTGATAGACAGATTCATTTTGGTTAGACCATTTTAATTTAGGAACTAAAGGTAAAGATTCACATAAATCATTTTCATCATTACTATAAAGTGATACAATAATCGGCATATGAGAGGAAAAAGTTTGGGTATCCACTTTAAAATCATTAATTAAACAAAGCGAATCGCTGGAGATGCCGCAGAGATCAATCACTGAACAACCAGTTGGCCCAACATAAGTAATTCCCCATTGGCATCTCCCTCAATTCTGCCATTCAATATTACAATGTTATAATCATCAAATAATTCTAACAAATTTTTACCATTGGAATTTACAGTTACATCTTTTGATCTTCTCTCTCTATTTATGCTACATCGTTTGCCCGCAAATAGACTCTTTGGAAACTTCTGTAGTGCCGCAATTCTACCGTTCATGTCGCCAAGCAATAATACGTTCTTATTAGTGTATTCTTTCATTAGCAAACTTAATGTAACAAAATCCCGCCGCCAATGATTGCAGTTCAAATAGATTGGTTTAATATATAAGATATCACTAGGAAACTGAATTTTAACTAGCACATATTCACCATCATTTAGAAACTCCACATAACGTGATACCCTATTAACTCTCTTTATACCAAATAAACATCCGCCACTCGCTCTACCAAACCGCGAATCACGCACGGCGGGAATCCATTTTAAATGAAAATCAACAAAGAAATTATCAAAGTGGCCAATTCTATTTGCCTCAACAAAAGTTTCCAACAAAAAGAAAACCTCAAAAGATTCAATATAATTAATGAATTGCCAATCAGACTTTTTATTCAACAAACCATCAACATTATAACACAAAATATTTAAGTTGTTATTAATAATAATAGATTCTTTAATATTATCCTTAATCGGACACGATTTTTCCTTCACATTAGATAACACAACACTTTTCAATAAACACTTACTTTCATCCACAAAATTAGCTTGGCTCGATTCGTAGCCGGAACAGGTACCTTCTTTTTCTGCCGCTGGTTGCTATTTTCGGGGACTCCCTTCTGCTTTCCTCTTCTTATACAAATTTTCACCCTTACTAGAACTTTTCCGACCTAACCACTTTAATGAAGGCTCACTTTTGGACCCACCACTCTTTCTCTCCTTGGCAGTACGATGTTTTACTATCCTAGTTTTTTCTTCTTTCTTCTTTATTTCTCTTTCTTTATCTGATTCATCAACTTCAGAAGTAGCCGAAGTAGTACCAGACAACAGATCTTCAAGTTCTAGCTGATTGAGTTGCTCTAAAGTGTACAGTTCATTATCAATAATTAATTTATCGTACCTTAAGAATGCTCTGCAGTTTAAACGTCTAGCCTTATGCAGATAAGGCGGTAGTTGCTTCCTCACTTGTCTCACCTCATAAAGATAATCTTGGGAAATACTAATCTTTGTTCCTTTCAAGTTTCCAGATACTTTAGCACCTCCATCTTCTTACGAAAAGCAACAAACTTGACCAAAATAGGTCTTTGTGCCTCTTTTCGGCCAATTTTTCTGATGAAATCAATATCATGTAATTCCACATTAGCCTTTAACACATTTTGAAGAAAAATCATCACCTTCGTTTCAAGTTCTTGAGAGTTAGAATCCTTTGTATTTGGAACATTATACAGTATTAAGTTATTAGCCTTATTTTTTCTCTGCAATCCCGAAAGAGATGTTTTAAGAATTTTAAATTCGCTGTTTAACTCTTTGTTTTCGGCCTCCATGCTCTCAATTTTATTGACAAACACATTTAATTGCTCTTGAAAATTACTAACTTTCAAATCCAATTTTTGTATTTGCTTATTCATATCATTTTTTATTTCCTCTAATTTATTCATAATATCTTTGAAACCTTCCGCCATTTTTTGTTTTAAATAAGAAAGAAAATAACAGCAGAAAACAAGCCAAAAAGAAAATTAAAAAAATAAAAAATAAATAAAAAAAAAAAAATTAAAAAAATGTTAATTGTTAAATTAATAAAGCACAAACACTATAATTCTTACTACCACGACGATATTACGGCCGCAGTCTATTGAGAATGTCAGAGCGAGAGAGATAAAGATAAGTCTCCCACTACCGCACAGTTGTAAGCACGCCTCTTCTATTGTTCAAATGATATCAAAACATCTACAAATATCTAAATATTTACCAATTCCTTTAAATAATCCCCTCCAACTTATTCACTCTTGAATTTAGCTAAATATTTTACAATTCATATGACCTTGACAAATTGTTCATATGCAATTATCTTCGAAACTACTCGATAAAAAACAACGAAATTTCACAGAAACATAGAACTTTCTTTTATCAATCAATAAGCAAAAAACTATCCAATTTCGGTTAACTGAAACGCTTCAAAAACCAGATTTTTATAGAGCACGAAGTGTACACTACCAGATTCACAGCACAACTCACCACACACATTTATATATTAATGTGATTTGTTAAAAACTATTTTTATGAATTAACAGCTATACTGAGTTTCTCTGTAAAAAAAGTTTATTTTTATTAATAACACAATCTTTAGATTAAATTACATTACAGGCTTGATTTATTATTATACAATCTTACCTGTAAAAAAAAGAAACGACATTAAAAGCTATTAATTTACTAATTTTCAACAATCACAACAATTCACTGTAACATAACCTATTCGTTATATCTCTCCATGCTGGTTATCCTCAGCTATCATTTCAATGCCATTTAAATTCAATGAAAAGAAGTACGATGGACTTACTTTTACATCTCCCCCCTTTAGAGGAAAGAATTTTTTTTTTTTTTTTCATATAAGTTATGTTTCGCGAAAGAATCGTGGAACTGGAACGAGCTTTGTGATATGGAAAAGGTTTGACTCTGATTTCTTGTGTCCTGTATCTATTCTGTATATTGAGTTTGAAATTTTTTCCAAAATTTTAAATGGTCCAATTTTTAATTCAGCCAATTTGTTTCTGTTTAAGTGATTTCCGTTTTCTACATATACCAAGTCTCCTTCATTAAATTCCCAATTTATTCTGTTTTTGTCAAACTGTTGTTTATTATAATTATGGGACTTTATTGTATTGACTAAGGCAAGTTTTCTATCTTGAAGTAATTTATTATATGTTGTTTCCTGTTTCATTTCCTCCGGTAAAATGTCCATATCTTTCCCTTCCAACAAATATTTAGGGGAAAATCCCGTCACTGTATGCTCCGTTTCATTATATCTTTGAGTGCATTCATGTGCTATGCTCGTCCAGGCCATTTTTTTATTTCTTTCATTCATTCTACATCTAATTTTATTTACTAGAGTTTGATTAAGTCTTTCATTTAAACCGTTTGCGAATGGTGCGTTAACTGCAGTGAAGATAATTGATATATTTGCTTTCTGTAAATAGTGTTTAAAATCTCTTGAATTTATACCTGGATATTGATCTGATAGAATGATACCAATTTTATTACCTTGACTTACTACTGGATGAATTAGTTTTATAAAATCACTTGAGCTCTGTGTCTTCGAAGTCAAAATGTAGGCGTATCTTGTGAAGTGATCAACAAGAAGGTGTAAATATTTTTTTGTAGAACGTGAGCCTCCGAATCCACCAATGGTATCTATGGACATTATTTCGAAAGGATAAGTAGCGGGGCCTAAGTGAGACATTGATCCAAATTTATATTTTCCCCTTGATTTGTTTTTTATGCAGGTTTCACATCTTTCACAAATCGTTTGTATATTATATGTTAAGTTTTTTGCTGTATAGAATGGTTTAATCTTATTTTGCATTTGTTTTGTTCCTATGTGACAATAACGATAGTGTATATGTTCGATAAAAGTTTTACTAAATTCCTCCGACAATATAATCTTTTCTTTTGTTCCAATCTTTTTATAATATATTTTATCTTTTAATTTCAGTTTATGTTTATTGTTTTTTATATCTTCGTTTTTTTCTTGATCATTTTGGATGTCCTCTAGTTTTATTAAGTTCACAATTTTTAAACTTTCATCCTGATGTTCATGTGGTTCTAATACTGGATTTCTGCTCAAACAGTCTGCCTCTAAGTTATATTTTCCTGGAGAGTATATGACCTCGAAATTAAACTGAGATAGATAATACGCTAAATCTCCGAGCTCTTCATCCGTTCTAGCCTTAATGTTCATTCTTTCGAGGGGCTTATGATCAGAAAAAACTTTAAATTTCTTTCCGATGAGCCAGTGCTGCCAATATTTTACTGCCTCTTTTATCGCTAGACATTCCAGATAGATGGCTTTTTTCCTTTTCTGCGTGTCATTCAATTTCCTTGAAAAATAGGCGCATGGTTTCTCTTCTTGATTTTGCTGTGGTTGTTTCAAGATAGCTCCTATTCCGTGTATACTTGCATCTGTGTAAATATGTATCGGTAAGTCTGGATCAAAGATTGCTAAAATAGGTTTTAAGCAAAGTAATGTTTTTATTGTTTCAAAGGATTTTTGACATTGTTCCGACCAAATAAATTTTTGTCCTTTTCGTAATAAGTTATGTAAAGGATCTGATATAATTGCTATATTTGGCACATATTTTCCATAAAAATTTATTTTCCCTAAAAATTGTCGGATATTCTTTTGTGTCCTGGGAACAGGAAAGTTTCTTATAGCAACTAAATTATCCTTCAGTGGACTAATTGTATTATTTTGTATTAAATGGCCTAAATATTTCACTGAATCTTGTGCGAAGGTACATTTTGAAAATTTTAATCTGAAGCCTTCCGTCAAAACTGCTTCCAGTAACAATGACAAGTGTTTAATGTGTAGTGGAAATGTTTTTGAAAAAATAAGTGTATCATCTATATAGTTTACAACGAAATCTGATAGTTTATGTTTCCTTAAATTATTACATAAAATTCTTTGAAAAATTGCTGGTGAAGTTTTTAAACCAAAAGGTAAACAAGTCCACTGATAATGGCCTTCCTGAGTAACAAATGCTGTTTTATGCTTGTCTTCAATCCTCAAGGGAATCGACCAGAATGCTGAGTTTATGTCCAGTGTAGAAAAAAATTGGCAACCTCTTGTTTTAACCATTAAATCCTCAATTAATGGGAAAGGGTGTGATTGAGGAATTACAATTTTATTTAAATCGCGGAAGTCTATACATAATCTTGATCTTCTTCCTTCTTCTTTTTTGTAGGCCAGTGTTACCGGGGCAGCAAAAGGGCTATATGATTCTTCGATTAGATTTTTTTGTAATAATGATGATACTTGTTGTTCTATTTCTTTTTTATCTTCAATAGTACACCTATATGGTCTTTTGCTGCAATATTTATCTATTAACAAATCAATACGTGCTTCATAACCTTTTACAGTGCCTATATCATATTTATCTTTCGCAAAAAGTGATTTGTATTTGTATATTAAGTCATCTATTTGAGACTGTTGATGGGAATCAAGATGATTTACTGAAATGTTAAAATTTGCCACTTCTGTGTGTTCATTAAAGTTTATTTTATAGTCTTCATTTATGTTATCTATATTTTTCCCTAGGATGTGAACATGTTCATTAATATTTTGTAAATTTTGTTTTTCTTCCTTAGTTTTACCTGAGAAGTCAGGAATTATTTCTTTATTTTTGGAATTTACTTCCTGTTTATTGTATTTCTGTGTGAAATTTTGTGTTTTTTGTGTAATTTCTAGTTTTTCATTTTGAATTAGATGAAAATTTTGTATGCAATCTAGTCCAATTAAAAAATCGAAATCAAAATCTTCATCCATTACAAAAACATTAATATTTTTTTCAATGTCAAAAATTTTTATCTTTAGAGTTACCATTCCTATAGTTTTTTTCACGCCATTAATCGTCTTTAAATTTAAGTTTTTTTTATTGCTAATTTGTTTATTTTTTTAAACGTAATAATCTAGAATTTATTAGGGAAATATTTGAACCTGAATCATAAATTCCCAATATTTCTAATTTGTCATTTAGCAATAATTTAATTTTGATTAATGGCGGAACTATTAGTTTTTTTGGTCCATTTCATTTAATTCTGTTTCTAATTCGGAATTATTAACCATTTTTATTTGGTCTCTTTGTGGTGTGTTATTATTTTTGTTTTTAAACCAACATAATGATTCAAGGTGGTAACGAATACCTTTGTTTTCTTTTTGACAAATTTTGCACGGTTTGTCCCTTCCACTTTTGTTTTTAATTTTATTTTCAAAACTTGTAACCATCTGTTTTTCCGAATTCTTTTTATTAACTAAATGTTCTAAACCTCTAAGGTTATTAAATAAATCACTAGTTTCTTTCAGGCAATGTCTATCAATTTTATCAGATATAAAATTAGGCAGCCCCGTTGCAATGAGATCAATTAGAGTGGGCTTATCTATTGATTTATTTATTTCCAATAATAGTCTTTCTTTTTTTAAAGCATATTCTAATAATGAACCCTGCATGTATTTGAATGAAAATGCGTACCTGATTGGCATCCATCCTTTGTCCGCATAAGTTTCACAAAAGTTTTGTCGCCATGTTGACCACGCTGAATTTATCGTATGTTTTATCAGCATGGAACTATACCAGTCCAGACATGACTCGTCCAGAAATAGCCTAAGAACTTCAATTTTTTCAATGTCCTCTTCTATTCCCAAACGGGTACATTCCCTTTCAAAAGTTGTCATCCACTGGATTACATTTGAGGTTTTTCTTGTAAAGTTTTCTAATACAAATTTTGCTGACAATTTTGTTATGTTATGGTGACCAGTGGTAGAGTTCTTTTTTTCAGAAAAATTTTCCAGGATTCTTGTTAAGGCCTCTTCTGTAATTCCCGTAGTAGGATTTTGTTGCCGAATACTTGTAATTTCCTCTAGGAAATAACCTTTGAAATGTATATTTCCGTCTACATCTATATAATCATCCTTTATTTCATCTGTAATCGAAATCCATACCTGTCTTTTATCGTGTCTCTTTTGCAAGGTAGTTTTTACTTTCTGGTAGGCTTGAGTTTTTGTAACTGCTTCATGTAGTTTTGCTGGTTGAAACTGTTCTGGAAGGATGAACGTCTGTTTATTGACCGTGGTGATTGAGGTTATACATATTAAATTCGTTTTTGGGTCATCCGCAGCTTTTACTAGAAATTCAAACTTTAATTTATCCATTATTTTTTTCAAGGACAGCTGTAGAAATGTCGTTTTATAATGTGATTTGTTAAAAACTATTTTTATGAATTAACAGCTATACTGAGTTTCTCTGTAAAAAAAGTTTTATTTTTTATTAATAACACAATCTTTAGATTAAATTACATTACAGGCTTGATTTATTATTATACAATCTTACCTGTAAAAAAAGAAACGACATTAAAA